>NW_019775445.1:60211-202611 GCF_001039355.2 Lingula anatina
GGTCAATTCGTCAGAATGCAAGTGGGCTTTTTTTCGGTTTTGTTTGTATTCAATTAAATCACACACTACCTGGTCTTATGTAATTAATAAGTTGGTAAAAACATTAAGTAAAGCAGCAGTTAACCTGAGAAGTGCGGGAAAAGTAGGAAAGATGACCTGTGCAACATCCTATGTTTTCAGATGCATTCTAATTAAAAAAATACTGGCTGAAAATTGTGCAAATTGTTAAATACGACATATATTCTTAACACTGTCATGGAATGCTGTAAATAAGGAAAATAATTATAGGGCATCATTTTAGAGACGTTTTGTTCATGCAAGGAGCAGGATGTATCCAAATATTTTGACAGAATTAAAATAAACATTTCAGGATATCCATCTAGCAAAGCAAAAGCAGAGGGAATTGTTTAATGACGATTCCAAGTTAACTTGGATGAAAGGAATCCAAACATATCCTTGACAACTGATTTCCAGGGGTTGTCATAGAGCCATAATGATATCAGCTTATGTTGTGGTTTCATCTGCATATACAGCTGAGTAGATAAAAACCATCATAATGATATTTTACATTTAAATTTCTGTGCGAGATTTGGCTGGTTAATATAAAAAGAATT
The DNA here is from genome assembly GCF_001039355.2 of Lingula anatina. The sequence goes on from NW_019775445.1 coordinate 60,826, forward strand.
TAACTCTTGTTGTCATCAAATAGAGCCTAAACAAGAATTCAATTTCATATTTTCAGCTTATCTTACTGCCCTGTTTTAGCTGTAATGTGCATAATCCAGATATAAAAACTTAAAATAAAATATTTATAGCCAACAATGACAGGTTTTTACCACTCTCTGGGTTTGTTCTAGCTTTCTTTGATGGGGGTTCAATTATTGATATACTCCTCTCCACCTCCATAAGAAAACAGCTGCTTTCAAATGATGTCAATCGGATTTTTTTAAAAATTATCAATAATTTATGTATGCCTATGCATCTTGAAACAGTATCTTGATTTTACCAAATGCATCCAAATTCAATTAAAATGCAGTTCTTGAAAATGTCTTTTAAAATCTAATTAAGAAAAATGTTTAAATGTCTGGTATGTTTTTCTTAGAATTACCATATTAGTATAATTACATATGTTCCATCCAACTTTTTAGTTGCAAATAAATATTATTATATTTTCAAATGATGTCAAATTCCACTTTTGATCTTTTTTATTCTCAGTGAGTAGACATCAATGTCACAATGTTGCCATGCTTTCCATAAAGTTATAGTTACCCAATGAAATGAAACACAACATAAGTTCCAAATGTAGAATCTTTTTCTAAAGGTTTATTGGGGGAACCTGTCTACTAAACTGTATTTGATATCAAGCTTTGAAGTGGCCTTTTATGATTGATAGCTATGCGATATATTGGCTTTCAAACTAACAATCATTTACATTCATCTCTTATTCCTTTAGACTCGGTGTGAAGATGATGACAGAATATAAAATGCTTAATTAAAAAACAAAAACAAAATAGCAGACAATTTTGCTGTAAAATTTATGATACAGGGATAGAAAATCAGTCAGTTTTGTCTCATTAATTCACTTCTGATTTTGGATAGTAGAGGGGGAGGTGGGGGCAGCATAGGGATACACCATGCAAATAATAAAGGTTATCAAGTTACAGGAAAATGAACATGATTAAATGGTGTCACATCTAATTACCAGTTGACAACATTCACACTGTTCACCATGAAAGCACAAGTAAATGTTTTCTTTGACATAATAACATGTACTGTTTTTTTTTAAATTCAGTCATATCTATAAGGTACAATAACTGTCAAAGTGTTAACAACTAATCTATGTGTTATTCTCCCAGTTCACATTAAGTTATTTTAGTTTATTATAAATCCATTTCAGATCACATATTATCTATATCTATAATAAAACATTGGAATTGTTGATATGATACACATTATCAAAATGAATATAACAACATATTATAACATCATGCCCACTTTTCCACCTTGGTAGTTTGTAGTTTTTGTAGATCAGACAAAATAAGAAATCATTTAGGCATTTATAGATCTGTCAAATATTGCATACATCTTTGATATTTCCTTGGTATCATCACTTTGTCTACATTGGTCAGTATATGGGTGATTCTCTTCAAGCTTGTTGATAACTTTCTTCTCCAGGTTAGAATCTAATATATGATTATGACACACCTAAAATAAAACAAATAATAAACAACAGATACATGTGACTGAAAAATATATATTATACAAGTTTGAATATAATATGCTACTATTCAAGCACGTCACTGACTGAAGTCTAAGGTATACATAGTCAGCAAATGATTGGTAAGTGTACATGCAGTTTATTAAAATCTAGACTGAATATTTGATCTCTTAGCAAACAGATCACTGATTCACTTGAACTTTGAAGTTTAAAAGTATTCTTTATAGGAAAAAATTCCATTCAGTAATATGACAAATTAAATACATCATCAGATTTCATTCCCAAAATGGCTGTGGTGAGGTGGGTGATATCAGCATGGAACTCCATTGCACTGGTAGCCTGGGTTTATTACATGACTTATAAGAAATTTCTTTAAGCGTAAACAGAAACAATACTTACATAGTGAAGAAATATAACAACATCGTTCCACCAACTGTCCTGCTTCAAGTCTCCTTTCAAAAATGCTGTCACTATGTTTTCAAGCTGTTTTACTTTGACTAACTCTCCACCAACACAGCTGACCAGCTGCAAATGAGAGAGCATTCACATCTAAATTGATCCATGGACTAACTAGTCCTCACATCAAATACGGCGCACATTTGACAATGGATTCCCGCCTCCAACACGCATATTCCCAGCAGGGGTAGAGCAATTAAATCTTGGCACGCTTTCAAGAGGGTGGCGCCATTTTTGATCCACGGATCAGTTAGTCCACAGATCAACTTGTTCTGAATGAGCCCTTACTCAACACTTATAGAATTGAACAACAAATTCAGTAAAAGTGCAAAATATGAAAATTAAAAATAATCTTATTTTGCTTGGCAAATGGAAATATAGAAAACCTATTTGTGTTTGTAGATGTATATACTGTGTACACATTATCTGAGTTACTTTATATATTAAAGTCACAGTGTTTTTTTTTCTCTTTTTTTCCCCCCAAAGAAATTTTACAAAGATATGCTTGACCAACCGAACTGACATCTTTTATATACTTTTATATACTTTTAAGTATATAATATTATATTAAAATATACTCACCAAGTTAACAATTGCTAACACACAGGTTGGAGTCTTTCTTGCTTCAAAGGTTTCTAGCAGTGTGGTCAGCATGAATCTATTCCATGGCTGTTCTATCAGACTGTGGCCTGCAGGAGAAAACATTTCAACAATTTTTCGAAAATGTAAAAAAATCAAAGATGTTATGTAGCTCAAATTGTTTATCATAAAAGAAAGCTGGGAAAGACAAAAACCATTTACAGACTAGAGGATCAGAGAGGCGATACCGCCTCCAAATATTGTACCACCAGCTGGAGCAAGCGCATTCGTATAGACCCCCACATATACAAAATAAGGGACACAGCCACCAGTCTTGTGCTTGACAAGCTGTAAAAATGCAATCAACAAGAATTTTCAAAATATGCAAAAAATATATATAACTAAAAATGGTACAATCAAATTTAAGTTCATTGTAAGGTAGGTCAAAGGTCAATTTCAAGGTCACAGTAAATTGCCGGTATATGACTGCNCGGCGACGGCGACGGCGACGACGGCGACGACAGACGCAGATGATGGCTATATGTACAGACACATTTGTGTCTGTACATAAAAATGTAGGCTTGCAATTGGATACTGCAATACAGGGTTGTTAAAATAGAATTAGCTGAAAATATTACCTGTTTTCAATACCTGTGGCTTCAAGTATCGTGTCAGCAAGTTGTGAAGACAAATAACAGCAACGCACTGCAAATGCCTATTTTCCTGAAATAAATTTGAAGGAATCAATATACTATCAAAGACCAAAGATAAAATCAAATGTCTAACTTTATTTTTTGCAAAACTGAATTTACTTACTAGAAAAACAAATAATTATTGGCCATTTTCCACTTGTTTTGGAAATTTAAAGCAAAATGCAAATCCAGTCTCATAGAAGGCTAGCAAAAAGCCCTAGATCAAAAATATATTTACAAAGAAATGCAGCAGCATGAAATATCATCTATACCTGTGGCATTTACATTTACATAACATTTACCTTAAAAACAGCCTGCTGAATGTAAATAAGTAACTTCCTCAAATACTGGGTCTTTATGTGCAATTGTGTATTGTCTCGACCTACAAGATCTGTGTGATCTGTGTCATCCAGTAACTCCACTATAGCACACGATCCAGAAAAGTGAGTGGAGAAGTAGACTGCCCAGAACTGTAGAACACTGATCTGCTGGAGATATACTTTGGACTTAGTTCTTTCTAGAAGCCATGCCAATTGCAGTTGAACATGATTTTTCTAAAAATGTAAAGTAGAGCAATGTCAGTCTAAAAAAAACCTTTAAGTAATCAGACTCAGTGAGAGTAAAATATATTCTGAGTAATGGACAATCATCCCGATTTACAAGAACCTGTGGCAGACATGGTATCAGTTTGCAAAATGTTTGAAAAAAATTTTAAATATAACATATAAAGACACACTTGTATGCATGGTCTGCCTGTCTAAGTATTGCAAAATTGCATAGTACTATTGCTTCCACTTCTGATTTATAAAGTTCCAATGAAGCTACGTTCTAAGCACATAAGAACCCAGACAGACACAAATTAAATTTTCAAACACATTTTAATTGCCCAATAGCTGCAACAAATCAAATGGCCATACTTATTATTATGGTGAAGAGAACAACAACACTTATACATGTATGAGATACTTAAACATACAATAAGATGTGGAATACTAAAATCTGCCTGCTGGAGTACAAGTAATGCCAGTAGCTGCAGTGCTTTGGTGGAGACTATGTCCTCATTTGACAAAACAAGGTGTTGGAGAATACAAAGGAAACTTTTGTCTGTCAATATAATGGTAGCAACTGAAACGGCAAAAAATACAGTATACAATAAAAATATCTTCTTTAGGTTAGTGAAACTTTGTTTTTAGTGTAGTAGTTTACAGATTTTTGATGAATTGAGTGCTGTTTATATAAAATATGGGAAAGAAAGAGATAATTAAAAACATATCTTATTGTTGCACTGGTATTTTAAAAACAATATGCATCAATTTTGTATTACTAGTTTGACAAAACATAAATATTATCTCTAGCAGGCTCTTACATCCTACAAATTTCTCATAAAATACCTCTGTTGTCCTGACTTTTCCCTGCTTGTAGTAATAAATTGGAAAGGAATTCTTCAAACATAAAAATCAACTGTTTTGGAATCTTTTCATTGTCATTCCCTAGTAGACTGCAGACTAAGAAAACAGAAAAACCACTATCTTATCAATTCTTGAAGATGAACTGTTAAATATTCTGCAAATTCACACTGGGAATTGCTCACAGAAAACATATTGTGTTAAAGCACTCCATATGAATAGTTGCAATATTAAACTTATGTACCTTGGTTCACCAACTTGAGGTCTGTTGCATTAATGCCAGTGACGAACTGATCCTGCATAATCAGCAGAATTTCCAACATTGCTGTGAGGTTGTGTTCTGAAACATAGGAGATTATCTCACATCAAATAACAATGCAAAATAAATTTTAAAATGCATTTCAATCTATGGGAATGGGTCTCAAATCTATATTGAAGTCACTAGGGGGGTGATTAAAAGCAGTTCTAAAGTTAAGAATTTCCTAGAAAAACATGCCATATTTTCATTTACATATGCTAATAATATCCAACTTTTAATTGTACTAAATATCATATTTAAAATAATTTAATTGCCCTTTCATTGAAAGTTGAACTTTGAATGGCTATGAATGTAAAGAATTTTAACTGCAATTACCATAATCTTTTTATCACCATAAACCAGTAAAATATGAGGTTAAACACAGAAGTTATCTGTCCTTGTCAGAAGTAATATATTGAAGATTGTTTAGAGCAATAGTTGAGAATAGAAAGGGCATAAAGGGATATTAACAGAAAATACATGTGGACTCACCTGCTTTCTTTACAGACTTAGCAAGGAAAATTCTGTGCACTACATCAGACAACATTTGTTTCAATGTGCTGACAGTTTTGGGGTTTGGTGATTGTTTGCCATCCTAAAAATAAACAAAAAGAGAAACACTAAGTTGTTAAGCTTATTTCATATAAGAAACTTTATTGTAGATATATATATATATATTCACAATCAACAAAGATTTCAATATACTGGGTGTCAAGTGCACAGTATAGAATATGTTTTGTCCTACCTTTTCAAATACTCTTCCCAACAGAAGGGTTACTTTGGAAACACTTTCCTCATCCCCATCAGTCAGGATGTCCTTTAGAAATAAATGCACTATGACAAATATTGAACATATAGAAATTGAGAAATGAGGCACTGACAAAATTAAACCACCAAATGGAAAAGAACCAATGTATTTCAAGCTATCTGATAATACATGTTATTTTTGTATTGCAACAAATGTTTGACAGGTTTAATCCATTTTCTATACATAAAACTTTCAAATTAATACAGTGAATAGATCATCTTTAAGTAAAAATGGGATAAAAATGTAAAGAAAAAAAAAGAAAAGAAACTTACCAATGCAGCTTGTAAACATTTTGTATTTTCTTTGACCAGTGTAAACAGTTCTGCCCAACCTGGTTCTTGACTCATGTCCAATGGGGAGAGAGACATCTGGGCAGGAATGATACTCAGCCACTGCTTCAACTGTGGAGATTAATACCACTAGAGTAAGATACCACTACCGTTTCATTTTATGTAAATTTATCTGTATTCACCATGCTATGGTTAATCCACATCTCCATCTTTGAAAATAATAAATTCTATCAAATAATTTTGACATTTAAAAATAAGATTACTTGATATCTCATTCATATTTAGATGGAGATGCATCTGTGTTGAAGTATAAAGTTTTTATAAGGTTAAAACTGTCTGATTCTGACCCCAGTGGCAAAGGTTTTGGGTGAGACAAAAAGCTGAGACAAGCTTCAGAACATAAATCAGATATAATAACTTCAAAACACAATTCATTCGTGTTACATTTACAAGAATAATTCATCAGCAAAATCACGCCTACTGAAACTGAAAAGGGTGCCATAAAATATTAAACTTACCACATGTTTTCCCTGCATATTGGAGATCTTTGGATTGAGAAAACACCACTGGAATACCTTGGGATGGCCAAGAAGCCACGAGGAAGTACTTGAACATTTGGACAGACCCACTGACAGCAGTTGCAAACCTATGTATAAAAATAATTTTTACATATTATTTTGTTTAAAAAAGTTTCAGCCTAATGTTCTCCAATGTCAGGAGAGAAGAAGAATGCAATGTAGAATTAAATCTATTGTACTTCCCTTGGCTTTCTATTTATATATATATTCATTTTTAGTTTGTGAGTTATAAAATGACCACAAATATAATTCACTCAGCTGTTAAAGAGCTAGAGAGTCTTAACCTTACAATAAACATTTTCTTTCTTTTTGTAAAAAAATAAAAAATAAATAAAATAAAATAAATATAAATAAATATAAAACTCTTTAATGTACTACCTTGTTGTTGTTCCTTTTTCGTATGGGTCTGTGTGGAACCAGTGCATACCTAAGGTGTATGAACAAAGTTGAAACTTTTAACAAGAGGAAAAACAAAAATTATTACTGAACCTCAAAACTACACACACACACACACATGCATGCATGTGCATAGTTACATGCACATGAATTCACATCTAGGAAGGAGTACATTATCCTTATAAATATTGAAACTTGTGCTTATGGTGAAATATATAACGTCTCTCTCAGGTTATAAAAATTATGGTTAAATTTGAACAAAGAAATCCATAAGTTTGTCTCACACTCATCCCGAGCTTGAGAGTGCTACACTTTAAAGATACATCAATCTTCAAATGCTGTACCTCCTAATTACTGTACAGTGACATGGACAAGTTTCTATTAATCTTTGAAACTCAGTGTGACAAACCCTCATTTAAATTCCATCAATGATACTAACAGCCATTAGGAAGACCATGCTTTTAAGAGCAGTGTTGGGAAGGAGGTGCACATCTGGGTGGAGACAGAGATAACCACACAGAGTGTCAAACAGCACACTGGGGGAAACACACCTGGAAGATTGGTTTTAAGGTTTTACAGAAGATAGATACAAAAAAAAAATAAATAAATAAATAAAAATAAAAATAAAAAGAGCTGAAAATGCAGCGTGAATCAATAAAAAAAAAAAAAACACTTTCATACTGGAAATTAATAACTCCCCAAGAAATCAAGAGTGTAAGTACAGGTTTATTATAGATATTCATGGGAAAAGGTTGCTGAGCTATGTGTTAGCAATGTGCCTTTAATTAACAAACGGGTAGTTAGTAAAAATGGTGAAATTTTGCAAGTGAACCTTATAAAACAAATATAACTGACATGAAGCTGGATCAAATTCAACATCCCAGAAATCAATTAATTTGAAATTCATAAATAATTACATGCAAGGATGTGATATCACTAAGGTAAAATAAAAACTTGAGAATCACATCCTTCAGTAAATAAATAAATAAATAAATAAATAAATAAATAAATAAATAAATAAATAAAAGAGAACACAGACCTGTCCCCATGTTCATAGCTGAGGTAGATGAGGTATAATAACACATGTTGCTGAGCAGCATGAACATGATCTGCCTCTACACCAGTGCCATCTGCATGCTGGTTTAATACACTCAAAATATCCACCAGACTGCCTGAAATTATGCTATAACAGTTTTGAATATTGCATCAAAACTGAAATTAAAATAAATTTTCAATAAGATTTACAGGCATTTTAAAAGTCATTATAGCATTAATGCTGCAGTCCATCTAAGATAAAAATAAAAGCTGATGACTTTGAGAAAAGTTATTAATCATCATTACCTTTACCCATATGTTTAGAACTTGATAAAGACAAAACTTAACCTTGCAGAAATGTTAATCCTAGCTGCAACTCTCTTTTGAAATCTTTATCTTGGTCACTGGAACCAAACTGGCACAATTCCAACAGGAATTTGTTGATCACTTGTTTAACAGACGTTGATCTATCAGATATCAAAATGTAGCTGATTAACATTATATTTCATTATTTTTAGCAGAAAAAATTGTTAAATATGTAAAAACCTGTCACGGTGACTTCACAATTAAGCTGCCTCTGATATCAGTAAATGCAAACATATATTACTATAAAAGTTTAACTTTTAACTTAGTCACAAACAATAACAAAGGCATGTACATAACCATTTTAATTTTTAAAAATTAATCATTCTATGAACCAATGTACGGAAAAAAGCTTTTCTGTTTATGCACACCATTAGTTACAGAGGAATGATGATGGATTTCTTTTCTAACCAGCATAATAATAATGCAGTCTGTTTGATCTGACAAGCTTAAAGTTAAGCTGGTAACTACACCCACTAGAACCCAAAATACAGGCTCCAGTTAAAAAAAAAAAAAAAAAAGTCAGCTCCTTGGCTTAGATGACTAGAATTTCCATGAGAGTATTGTTGCACTGCTCCTGATAGGGTAACATGTGCCCATGTGACCATGTAACCTTGGTAATTAAGTTCTAAGCCAGGGAACCCGACTTAAAGCTACTCTTACAACCGGTCGTGCGTGCTTCTACGAGCGGTTTGCGTGCAAAAAATTTGCCAAGTAGTAAGATACACGCACGTGGAACATACTTTTTTTGGTGGACGCAAACATGACGCAAAGCACGCAACCCGAAAACTGGCCGGCCAGTTTTTCGCTACGACCTGTCTGCGACAATTAGAACGCCTGGAGCACGCTCGTAACATGCAAGACAAAAGTACTGAGTAAGTGCGCTAGGCGTGCGTGTAATGCAGGAAAAAGCATGCAGAAATTCTGGGGTTTTGTTACCAAGAAGACATACTTACCATGCAATGGACTCGTACGTTCAACTTGCTTTCAATGTACGTGTTAACAAAAAGGGGGTGAGCGCACTTCCTCCGTGCGTTTATCTTACTTCCAAAGTGCGTGGTGAGTACTACTACCGTACTTGTGAAGTGCGTCACTAAGACGACGCACATGACCAGCACGATAAAAGTGCGTCACAAGTATTCTTCGATCTTCGGCCTCCTCTAGCATTAGCAGATGTAGAAGTCGATGGCGCATCCTTCTTGGAAGTGCCATTTTAGAAGCCAAAACAGTGAATGATGAAGAGACTCGGTGCTCCCTTTTATATTATTTTGATTATCCGTGCGTTCCACCAATTTGAAGCACGAGTGTCGTGCTTAACACTTCCGTGTTCATTACGTTTCTCTTATTTCTTAAGTACGATTTCTGAAAACGTACGCTTCACTTGCAATACACGTACGATTATTTTACTCACTGTGTGCGACACAAGTACAGATTGTACGTGCTCCTTATTTCTTCCTACTTCCAAAGGCGTACAGACCACTTGCGGGCCCCACGTTTAGAGCACGACACACCTAATTATAAAGTACTTACTACCTACGTCCGCTGCGATTTAATTTTCATCCTGCGACAACGCTACGCCTGACAAGAACTCCGAGGACGCACGATCTCTAAGCACGCACGACGGGTTGTAAGAGAGGCTTAAGCAACTAGACCCCTGAACCCAGGGTGTATACACCGTACAGGTGTGGGAGGTCAAAACATAACTCACTCAGTCTTGGCCTTGATGTGCAGGGCTATCCTGATCACCCCAGTAGAGGTCAGCTTGTTGTAAAACCTGATGACAAGTTCTTGTGGACACAGCTGACCAACTGACACCAATGATGTAAACAAACTAGTATACATGTACACCTGGTTGTTAGAGATCTGCTGATAGTGAGTCTACAAAATATATTTTTAAATGTCATGGAACTTTTAAATAAAGGCTTTTGTCACAAGTGAGTTTCATGGACATATCAGAAAGGGTAACATATAAAATGAGTTATATCTTTTAAAAACCTTTGTTAAAAAACTTCAGTGATTGATTTTTCATCTTGATTTCAAATTTGAAAAATAAATTGAACATCCCAGAGAAAGGGATTTGTACCAGAACCAATGGGACACAGCATTCATCTAGTGCTTGCAGCAGGCAATGAACAAAGTTGTCCAGTCTTGACCTAGCCACTGAGGTACCGGGAGCCAAGAAAGACTCCATGTTGGCTGCTGGATCTGACTTGCACTGTACAGCAAGACTGGAAAATAATAATAATAATAATTTGTACGTTATTAAAGGGATAATAACTCTTTGTTTCGGCCAAAAAATGAATTTTCCTGGAGTAAACAACAATTTTCCCATACTTACCAATGGTTAATGAATCCATTTTTACATTCAAAGTTAGTCCCTGGTTTTTTTCTAAAAAGTTTGGTTTTTTGTTTAAATCTCTTAAGAGATTTTAACAGAGTATAGCCATCAATGGAGATCACGTGGTCTAAAGACAAGCTCAGATATCAGAATAATAGCTATAACTGCCGTTTTTGTGGTAAAACAGAATATATTATATTTCTTTGAGATATTCACAATGTTTTTATTGTGAAATATAGATCTCATACGAAGAGTTATTATCCCTTTAAGGTTTATTAGTCCATGGAAAATTCAATTTTTTAAAAGCAATATGAACATGATACCCAAAGTGAGGTCCTACATTCCTGAAAGAAAGAATATTGATTTAAATTAATGAAAATTGCACAATTGGAATCCTATTTCAAAATTATCGCTATCCTTTCACTCAAATTCCACAAATAACAAATATAATAAAGCTAAAAGAAATAAAGCAAAAAAAATGTTTTCTGACGTACATAAAAGCTGCTTCCAGAGAGCGCACAAGTCCCTCTATCCTACTCTCAGCTCTGGTCAACTTGGACTGAACTTCTGCCATCTTGGATTTACCACTGATATCTTTTCCCACCACGGATGAACCCTGGACTCCACGCTTACAGAAAAGTTTCTCCAACTCTACAGACTTACTCATCAACAGCTGGAGGGGATCAATAAGGGCATCATAGGGTACTGGGGAAGGAAGAACCTCTCTCCTGGAAAGTCATTTCATTAATCAACTGGTGCCTTACGTTGGTAGTAAGCTAAGGGCGCATTCCCATAGATTTTAGATCGATCTATTCCCATGGGGAGTCTTACTAGATTACTGTCAGATAATCCGACTTAAATGTCTGTCCTGCCTACTAAAAGCTGTAAAGGGGGTAATTAACTATCGTTCCCGCTCGGCTGACAGCTATTTAGCATGAACCCCCAGCGAGTTAGTTCGATCTTGTTGGATTGATCTAATCTCTGGGAATGGGGTCTAAGTGAGTTTACATGTGATTTTTTAATATGACTACAAGAGGAAAGTTTCCTTGATTTAAAACCATATTTTGGATTAACAGACTGTTGTTTTATCACTTAAACTTTACACATTTTATTTTCTACTTAAAATCGCAGATATAGAAAAAAGGAAGTGTGTGCGTGCCTGCGTAACAAGGTCTCAATTACCTCATTAGATATGTCAAGGCCAGAGCACCACTTTCCATGATGCTGTGGTTATGATGCTTGACTGCTTCTGTTATCACTGACAGACACTTGGTGACCAGAGCAGCACTGGTCAACAACCTCACATTGACAGGGTGTCTGGAAAATATTGAACCTTATAATGGCCAAATAACAAGACTTAAGTGTGCAGAACTCATATATGAGGATAAGGGGTTAATGGTCATTGGCAGAGGACACTGTTTTCACAGCACTTACACAAGCGACTTTATAATAGACTGTACTACTAATATTACCACATTTTTAGGCAGTGTAACATGATAAGTAATGTTGTTTGATAGGTGATAGGGGCATCTTTATCAATAGAATTCAAAATTAAAAAAAAAAACAAAAAAAAAAAAAAAAAAAAAAAACATATATATTGCATTTACTTCTCTAAAATGGCAGCTAATAGTCTCATTCCATGAGAAATAATTTGAGGATTCCGCATCTTAAAAGTGTAATCTAAAGCTGTGAGAATGGGTTCAAAACCTACAAAAAAAATGACAATAAAATTTTTTTTCCAGTTTGATCATCAAGGTTCAATCATAAACTTGCATTCTATGCCTACATCAGTACCATCACAATAATAATTCAATCATAAACTTGCATTCTATGCCTACATCAGTACCATCACAATAATATTACAAAAACATTGCCTTCAATGCAGATGATTTCGGTAAAGTGAATTCTGATACAAATCACTATGCTCCTACCTGCTGATACATTTGCTTAATTCAATAACAACAATAAGTTCTGACCACTTATCTCAAGAACACAGTTTATTTAATACATTTTTAATAATTCATTTTGAACTAAACTAGCACTAGCACCTGTGGCATACAACATTATTTACCATATATCACATGGTTCTTCTTGAAGAATACTTCAACTTCTGACAACAGCAACATACAGCAAAATATGGAGCTAATCAGAAGTTCATTGCTAGTTGCAAGAGCCTCAAATAAATATTCTGTAATGGAATGAAGAGCAGCATTTGGAATTTAAAACAGTGATACCGATTAAATGTCATATATAATATTGTTGTCAGTAAAGTAACACCATTTTATTGCAAGTTGCAACAAAACAGATTAATTACTTCAAGTCATGCTTATCAAGTTCATAGAATTCCAATGGCAATTTTGTTGTGTCAGATCAATTTGTATATTTGGTATACGGAGGCAAACAATTTGTAGGGTATAAATTCACAAACAAAAGGCATGATATGAGGAAAATTTTAACACAATGAAATGTTTTTATACCTGCTATATCAGCTTCAAGAAGGAGCTGAGAAAACTGCTGAGTGGTGTCTCTTGCTGTTAATGTAATGACACACTGCACTGCTGCCACCTGCAGTATATCCTTGTTACTAATCAAGATCTTCTGCAGAGCACTGACCAGCGAGGAGGAACTCTTCATGTACAGTTTACACACACTCTCAGAGTTCAGCATTTGTTTTAAAAGAGCTAGAACAAATAAAAACCACTTGCTTTTTTATAGCTTTATGTCTAAAACAGTAAAAGGACAATAAACTGATATCAAAGTCAGTAAAATAAAACCAACTTGCACGAAGAAAAGTTGTAAAAGTCTAGCACAATGTTACAAATGCAACTGGGTTACCAATACTCACCACATCTATAAGAATAAACCACTTAACCTGCACAAGTAGTTAAGTTGTGAGAAACAGGAAAAGACACCAATTGTGTCTGGATGTGCACTTTAAAATTCAACCACCCCAGTGCAACACAATCACAGTTGTGTGGATGCACAGAGCACAACCAAGTAGTTTTGATTGTGCTTTTATCTAAATTCTTTCTTAGAACACAACCAAACAAACAAGATTGTGTTTTCTCTACCCTCTGTCAGCCAAGATTGTGTTTTTGTCTACATCCTATCTTACAGCACACCCCAACAGCAATGATTGTGATGCTCTACACGCAATAAGTATAGCAACTAAAGATATTACTTGCCAAATATGGCTAAATTCTCTACATAACTGAGCTAACAGCTGTCAACCCATCCCCTATCTTAAGAAATATACCACCTGTACCATTGCATTTAGGTAGAAGTTTTGAAAATAAGACTGAACACACAATTCCTTATTCTGACGAAAAATGGTTTTTGTGAATGCAAACAAAATGCATTGCTGGGAGTGATAAACCAAAGTTTTTAGGGAAGCGCAGTCCAAATAAACATTGTAGGGATGGGTGAGGCAAGTTTAAAAACAGATGCTCTAGTTAACTGATAATCCATTCAGCATACATTTCTTCATTTTTTTTTTTTTTTTGGTCAGTGGTAGGAATAACTTTTCCACCTATGTAATCTGAAACCAATTTGGTCAAAAACATTGGAGTGTGTCATGTGCACTAAAGAATCTTCCAAATGATATACATGTACCATACCTAATGCATTGATGAGCAGGCAATCAGAATTAGACCTGGCAATAACAGACATCACATCCTGTGCTATCTGATCACTGATGTTGACTGGAATGACACTTTCTTGATCTTCCTCTTTATACAATTTGATAAGAATGAAGAAGAGACTCGACTGTACCGTCTCATCTGGGTACTTCAGCCCTGATACCATGTAGTCCAGAAATGATCCTAGAATATGAAATACATAACATTGGTCTAGAGGCCCATTTTAGATAATCCTCAAGTTTGTCTTACCTTTTTAAAACAGTTTTGTCTACTTAAAAAAAAAAAAAAAAAAAAAAAACATGAAAGAAAACAACTTGTCTCTCACACAAAAAAATTGGGTCAAGTGGCTGTCAAGTTTTTTTTTATTTTTGTGAGCTTAAGAGCATCCTGATCATTTCAAAGTTAACTATTTTTTTTAACTCAATTAAAGATAAACCTTTAAATAAGCTTACTTAGGTAAGGGTGGCAGGCTGAAGTTTCATGGGATAAAAAGAGCTCTTGCAAGAAAGATTCATTTTAATCTGATAAATGGGATGATGATAATTCAATCTGATAAACGGGATGATGATAATTCAAAGCTGAGAATCATGTCCAGGAATAAATATGTGAATGATGCATCCACGCACCCACACGGTCAGAGAGAGAAAGAGAGAGAGAGAGAAGAAAGAAAGAAAGAGAGAGAGAGAGAGAGAGAAAATGAATTAAGGGCTCTCTTATAGCAACATAAACACCAATGACATATAACACGTGCCCCTCCTTCAATGAAATGCGTCTGAGCTTCTGCTGGCTTTGTAAAATGTTTACCAACGCAAATTGTGGTTCCTTCTGGCAGGCCTAGAGAGCCACCATCTGTTTTCGTTTCTTTTTTTCCCTATTTATTCCAATTTCAGACAAGAAGCACTATGCTTTAATTACCAATAATATACGTATCTACATGGTCATTCAATGGTTTTATGACACTTGGGCATGTAAGACATACATCAATGATTCTTACATTTTTAAAGTCCAGACCAGCATCACCTTATACACTGCATCTTGACAGTGTTTGTAATAACTTGTAATTTAAGGCAATCATGCTTAATGCATACATGGCACAACCATGTCTTGAGATATGTGGACTGCATGTGCACTGGGGTTATTGTACTTAAATCAAGTTAAACACACAGGTTTTCACCATATTTCAAAGGTACCAGACATAACCGCAGAGGCAGGCTTGTTATCATATTGCATAACTTCATTCCAAAGTCCCATTCTTCTGTTTATAAATACTAGCTCTTTTTTTCTGAAAATCTTTTTGAAGTTTGTAACGTCATCCACGCAAAAAGATAACTGCACAACAACATAAAATACACTAAGGGAAGTAATTTGTTCATTATTTGAAAAAGAGAGGCTCTGCAACAGCTAAATAAATCTGCTAATTTTTGACAGCATCAGACAGCTTTAAATATAGGAAGGAAGGGAATAATTAAATAATAATAGCTGTATCCCCAAGGTGTGCGTCTATGTTGGTGTTAGACAGGTGAGAAGAGATCAGAGAATACACTGTATTGAGAGATTTCTAGGAATACATCCACACTGAGAAGATGCACCTGGACTGCAGGAAATCCTCCAGAATTTTGAACAGGATCTATTTCTCAAAGAGGCTACAGGAAAGGGCAGATTAGTTCTTACAATAAACAGTATTTTAATTACAAAAAGAAACTTCCTTTCTTTGAGATTATGTAAAAGTTCCCTGCTGGACATGTGTTATTCAACAAATGAGAACAACATCTACAGCCATGATAAACCTGAGGTGTCGGAAACTCCAGAGCATTTCCATTTTTTACCCTAGCTTTGTGTTATTTCCCTAGAAGGAGAGACCTACTGCCAGCCTCTCACCTCTTGTAACATGAGCACAGCTCTCACAGCAGGCTCCACACTGTTAGAGAGGTGGAAAGAAGACAAGTACTTCTGAATATTTTGATTTTGGATGAACAGGCATAAGTAAATAGGCTATAAATAGCACTTGTGAAAAATTATTTTGCGGGTGGGAGGAAACTGGTTCTACTGAGGCAGTTCAATTTATATTTCTCAATTTTCTCCAGTGGTTTTCACAAATCTTCACCTGACCCCACCAATGAAAGCCCTTTTTGATGGATTAACTACTAGTGAGAATATTTTCTGGGTTACAGACAACTAGCGTTGGATTACAGAGGGTTGCAATTAACCAGCTTCTGTCAGTTGAGATAGGAGAGTAGACTCTGTATTGAAACTACATGTATGTGGTTTCTCTTCACTGATGTCTGCAGTATGGGGTGAAAAAATAGGGATTCAACTGCACTTAA
The DNA here is from genome assembly GCF_001039355.2 of Lingula anatina. The sequence continues at coordinate 77,559 of NW_019775445.1, forward strand.
GCAAACAAAGATAAAGATAGCATATTCACAGAGAAAATGATCCCTGTATAGTTTATTGGGTTAGGGGACATATACCATTTGTTTTGATAGATTTCAAAATTTGAGGTTGATAAAGTAAATGTTTCTACAAATTCTATCAATTTCTGACTTTTAATTTATGTTACTACAAATAAAACTGGACCACTATGATTTGGACTGAACTGATGAAAACATTTCCATGGTAATGGCCAAAGCTCATCATCTGCAGAGTGTACATCATCTATCTTATAAAATGGTAAATTACCAAAAAATATAACTAGGTCATGAAAAAAGATATCAGCTTCATTCAATCTGTGCACTGCATGCATTATCGCTGCATGTGCATCTTTTAGGTGTAATATTCAGACCAATTATTAAGCTTAGAATGGAGGCATGTCAGTCAACAAATATAATTGCTTTAGGAAGTTCTTCCCCATTCTTGAGCTGACCCTCATCAAATTCCAGGTAGACGCTCACTTGTGAAGCAGGTGATAAAACAGGATAAAACTGACACAGGTCAGACGGTCTGATGGCTGTAGGTTTCCCCTGGAAAAACTCCGATACCTTAACCAGGCACCAGATCAAGTATCATGTACAGCAGGCCAGGAAATTCTTAGATATATTCCCTTCATATGATCTATTTCTAAGGTCTCCATCTTAATTTGCTTCCCCCTCCTCCTCCACAATGGGGATTGAGATTGCTCGATACCTCTGCCATGGAAATTGTTTTTGTCTTTGTTGGTTTCTATTTTGATCATGTTTTAGGATAGATCAGAAATGGGTTGGCTTAAAAAAGATTAGATTTTGGTAGTAATCCATTAATTAGTAAATAAATGATTTAATAGTAATGGGATTACATTTTGGTAGTGATCCATTAATCAGTAAATAAATGAATTAATAGTATTGAGATTTGAACAACTTTGGCTGTGACCTGCAGTCTCCTCACAATTACTTTTCTAGTTTTTGTAAAGAATTTTGCCATATTTAATATCCATGTTCATTTATACATCAAACTATCATAATGAATTTCATGTGAAAACTGAAACATAAAATGTTGGTTTCAAATTTAAAGGTGTGGATGTACTGATCTAAAATGATATAAAACTATAAACAATCCAAGTTTCTTTTCCTTGATGAAGTCAAATGGATCTCATAGAGTAAAATGAAAATAAAACATACAAGGAAGAACACTGAAGATCTTAAGAATAATAAATGAAAATCCTTACCCCAGTGTAGGACAAGCTGTCTGGCAAGGGGGGCAATTTTCTCTAGGAGTCTTCCCACAATGTTAAAAGCCACTAAGCTTTTCTTGTAATTGCACAGCCTCAAATGCTAAAATAAATAACACAAGAATATTGAGGCAGTTATATGAATGAGAGTAAGAAAAAAAAGAAAATAAAGTAATAATTATAGTGAATTTTTTCTTTTCCTTTTACATTTAACGGGATGATGATTCAGTTAAATAAAATACGTAAGTTACGCTTCCAGAGATTAAGCGCTGTAAATTGCCCATAATTCTGATCTTTGATCACAACTGACTGGGTCCAAATGTAGTGTGTTTGGACAGTTGTTTTTGCACTCTACACCTTTCACTGGGTGAGGAGAGAAATAAACTCCACATGGTCACACTGAACCAGGTGAAGGAAAAGTTCACGTTTGCTCAATGCTGTATTCTTTGCCTTGCTACATAATATCTACATGTAACATTATAGTATGGTCTTTTTATATATTTTTATAGATATCAATGTTACTCAAAATACGCACAGCATGAAAATCAACATGGCAATTAAAAAAAAAATTACTACATTATTAATAACAGTTAAAACTGTTTGATCTATTCAATATTCAGTAATAGTATAATGGCATTATTAAAATATAATTATAAAATGCATTAGCTAAAATAGATATAAACACTGACAAATATGTGCACTTCAAACATTTTCACAGTTATATAAAAAAGTTAATATCAAATAAAAAATACCACCCATGCAATAGTTAAAATGAACACATATCTATCAGGGATGGCTAGGTATAGGCCTAAAAATTATCTCAGACTATACCCTACAAAGAGTCTGGGTTTCAGAACCTAACATTCTATTTTCAAATTTCCCACTTGTGTCCAAATTTTTGCGTGTTTCATTAAAGTTTACTGCATACATCAATTCTGTTAATTAAATCACATGTTCACAATATCAGACAGCCAAATGCTGTTTGAGAAGGCATGGTAGTTTAAATCACATACAAAGATGATGGTCAAAATCCAATAAATGTGCCATATGTAGATTTGAAAATGATGAAACTGGGAAACATTGTACCTGAAGCTCAAGACACTGTGAAAATGTCAGAAACTATCTTCCATGTACATGAAAGAAAAACTTTATACTGAAACTTGATACTCTATTGAACCAATTGAAAGCTCCTGCATGATCTTAAATCACAACAAAATGAATTTACGATTTGAACTACATGGCAGCAATATTATGGTTCGTACAAAAAGAAAATCCAACAGTGTGGAATTTGAGTCTTCCCAGCAAGTGCACTGTCCGCTGTAAAAGAAATAAACAAAAAACAGGTAAAAACTCAGCAGGAAAATTTGCTGAAATTCATGTCTGAGGCAGCAAAATTGTGAGCAGGTGGAAAAATACCTCCCTATTCCAGTTAAAGGTATATCCCTTGTACAGACTACAGGCCTTAACTGGGGGTTCTTAACCATGCTACACCAGAAACATCTCAAAACAACATCATCTCCATCTCTGAATAAAGACTCTAGGGTTTCTGACTGCTGATTACAAACAAAAAGCAACCAAAAATCAAATTTGACTGAGAGAGAGAGAGAGAGAGAGAAAAGCAACCAAAAATCAAATTTGACTGAGAGAGAGAGAGAGAGAGACAGAGAGAGAGAGAGAGGTGGCATTAAACTTAAACCAATGACGCTGGTGCAATATTGCACTATCTGACAAGGGAGCAGTCACTTAACAGGTTTTATTTCTTATCTTGGGAAATGTCTGCACCTCTCTATGTATAATTAGCCAGGTGTTCAGTAAGCTGTCTCCAGTGAAACTTTATGTAATGTGTTTCAAACTCTCTTGAAAAAAATAAATTAAAAAAGCATGACAAGCTAGAAAGAAAAATAACAGATGAAAATATGATTAATATTTATAGTATTGCTAAAGACTTTTTTAAAATAATGTGATAGGCCCTTTTCTTAAGACTTCAAGTAAAACATGACATACTGAAAATAAAATGCAAATTATGCAAGTTTGACATCTTCTGAGAGTTTGACATCTTCTGTTTGTTTGCTCTGTGAAGGAAAAAAAGGAAAACAAAAATTTTATCAACCTGATATTGAAGTAACTATATCTCTTAGAAGTGATGTCTCAATAACAAAACCTCAAATACATTTAGTTTATCCCTTGACATCATAAGTTCACTTTTCTATCACTTAATTAAAGCAGGACAGTTTATAATGTTTTTCGATGCTGCCCAAGTGATTTGATCCCCAGGCAACTCAAGTGGGCCTCAGTTCATTGAGGATTAAAGGTAGGATTTAGAATAAATACAATTTCCAGTCCACAGAGGGCTCAAGTGATCCTTATTAACTCTGCTCAACTCATGGACACCTTACACAATATGTAAGCACACTACCTGCCTATATCAGTCTTTATTTGCTTTATTTACAACACTATGAGTGCTTAACACAGTCCTTTACATATTATGTAACTCAGCATACACACATTTTATTGGTCATTTCTGAAATGTCTGAGGAAACATCCCCACAGGTTTCCTTCAAATGTCCTTCGCAAACTGTGCCTAAATTAATCCTAAAATCATCTTTATACCTCTATCTTTAAATAAATTACCAACAACAACACAATAATAATAATAATAATAATAATAATAATAATAATAATAATAATAATAATAACTAATTTGTATCTTTTCACAACAGCATTAGACAGGTAACTACATATTATCTATAGAAATTTTGGGTGACTAATACTGTTTACTCACATTTACTCATGTCAACAGAATTATGTCAATTGATTAATGGTAAGAGGTCAGCATACCACAGGAAACCAATGTCACCTTAGTCAACATTGTCTTACTTATGTTTAACCATAAGTGTTCAAAGCAATCCCTCCTTTTAGGATGAAGTTTTAACTTTTGCAGTTTCTTTCTTTGGAATGTGTCAGTCTTATATTGATTAAACTATGAATGGTTATATACACAAAACAGATGAAACATCATAATCCCATGAAAATACTCAAAAATTCATAAGTATTTCTTTATCCGTGATTTTTTTAGTCTCATTAGATTCCATCAAGCAATGTTAAGTTCTTCAAGTTCACCCTATCCACACAATCACATCAATTATCAAATGCCATACAAAATTAACCTGAATTACTAACCATAATAATATCCATAACAACTTCAATAGTGTAAAATTGAAATGATTAGTCATGCTCTTAAGCCAGTCAAATAAACTTCATTTTTATCAATCCCATTCACCTTAAAAGTTTGTGTTGAAAAAAAAGATTTAATAATGACCTACTGCTGGGCACCAAGGTGTTAGGTGCGTGTGGAGTGTGTTTTCACATGCTCTCAGGTATTTTAGTGACCTGACCTATCCTTATAACTGGTGCAGGGGAAACTGATGCTGTACTGCCTGTTAAAATAATCACTTTTTTGATGAACAGACCTGGGTATATACCACAAACTGGGCTTTCTCTGAAAACCTTGTCTGGGTTGTGTGTGTGAGAGAGACAGAAATGCATGGTGGTACAAATACTAGGAATGGTTGTCTGGGGTCCAATATGAGTAGTACAGGTTAGCCCAAAATAATGATGTTAGTATATAGGGGAAAATATCACCAGAATAAAGTAATGGACAAGCAGACCACCGTGTCTGCTACACTAGTATACTGCAAGATAACGATTAAGAGGCTTAAAGAATTCAAAATTTTCTTCAAAATTACTGAGGGGCTACAGACATCTCAGATAATTTGCTGATCTAGTTTCCACTGCTGATGCTAGAGAAATGTCTGACTTAGCTTTATCATCAGCTTGAAAAACACAATAGAGACCAATGGAAACCATCAAATCTCTTGAATTGATTTTGATACTGATAGCGAACAAGATAATGTTTGTAATTTTGATAAGGGTAAATTGAAAAAAAATCATATTTTAATGGCCATTTTCTAAAAAAATGCTATTTTTCAAAGCGTAGGCACAATGCCTGACCTATCCATTCCATGTTTGAAAATGTTTGTAAACCATAAAGACTAGATCAAAACATTCTTGAAACAAAACCTGCAAAGCAGATCCCCTGGCTTAGAAATAAGTGCATTCCGCAACTCAAACCATCTCTATGTTATGATGGGCAATGTACACAGTACTTGCAGTGCTATCAGGCTTAAGTTTGGAATAAGTATAATTTTTCAAGATCAGCAAATCGTAAATTAAAAAAAGGAAACTGCCTGACTTTAATTATGCAAATCAGCACTATTTGGCAATCTGGAATCACATGTAAGTGAATCATAATGCATGTGCAATTGAGATTCACAACAGCATACAACTAAAAAAAATTAACCTAAAGGGATACCGGACTTATCAAAGATAGATTTTGGTTGAGTTAGGTTTTGTATCAAGCTTATGTCTATTTGGGGCAAAATCAGGGATTTTTAATTAACATTTTTCCATTTTTATTTACCAAAATTGTTCTTATCATTTTGAAAAACATAAACAGTGCTCTCTTGCAAAAAAAAATCGGTATTCAATTACATAAACCTACAACTTTTGAACAAAATCACATGCTTCAGTTCCCTTTCTATTAAACAAGCATTAAAGCCACCAGCCATAGAATATTCACCTGAGTGAGAGGTGGAAGATACTATTTCTTGCTCCCCAAATAAGGTTGATGTAATTAATGGAGGGCAATGCTCTGGCCAGCACTAATATCTATGGCCTGCCATAAGTACACATCATTGTGTTTTAAATTGATACAAAAATACTTTTACAGTATTGAATCAAAACTTTTTTATAGTCACATCACAACACACCATTTTTGTGTTTTGTTGCAATAAATAAGTTGCCTTGCATAGCCTAGTAACAGGTAAATATATTCCCTGTGTGTGTTCTGTCATGGAATAGTACTGGCACATGGGAAACTTAAATCACTAGCTTTCTATATTATCATGCAACAGACCACTGGCAAAAATAACCAACAATGATTTATTTGGTTTTCCTGCTTTGCACAAAAAGCTTCAAAGCGTACTTGCTCTCTGCTCTCCCATCTGGAACTTTGGCCATTGCCAATGTGGGAAGATTCATTCATGACAGTTGAATGGTACATTCACACTTATTGATATCAGAATGAAAACAATAACTACAAATCAAGATGAAACATAACAATAAATATATATCATAGCTTCTCCTGAAATATTAACGGTTTAAGGTAATTTGCCTTTACAATGCTTATGAAATTCTAGGAAAGAGAAGAAAAACCATATGATTTTTACAGAAAGTTTTTAAGTAAATAACTCAAAAATTGCTATCTGATTACCTCATGAGTGATATGATCCAATACAAAGCAAACAAACTGATCCGACTGCATAAGACAAGTCAACTGTACCACAGCTGAAAAAGAACATAAAAACAAATATTAATAAAAACATTAAAATGTTACAAAAACGTTATGTATGCTATTTTTTAAGATTAAGAAGAGAACTATATAGAAAAATTGCTAGACTTCTATGATCATATGCACTGCCACAAAATAATGTAGTTTTAGGCCAAGATACAATAATATTTGTGGTTAGTCTTCATAGTTCCTTTACCTTCAGTTACAATTGGGACAAAAGTGTTGTCAGAAACTTGTAAGAACCCTGGAAATACAAAAGATGATATTTCCGCTGGTCACAGACATGTGAAAAGCATATCTACAAACTGACTGTCCTTTGATTGACTGAGAAAGCTTTGCTTTACATCTTTTAAAAAAATTATTTTTTCTGCCTAATGGAGAAACATAGAAAACAAATGTAACCATGTGCTAGTCAATTTTCTAAAATTAAGTTGACTCTAAACTCTTGAAATTTAAATAAGTGGTTATTTGGAATAGAAATAATTAATGTAATCAGATCCATAGCCAGGGAAGGGTTTGGGGGGTTAGAACAAACTGCTTTTTTGATGGGGAATAGGTCAGCTTTGGGCAAAATTTGATTTTGGCACAAGAAGATTCCATGGAAAGAGCTTCCCTTTTTTTTTAGAAAAAAAGAAACTCCCTTTTTGAAATCCCTGGCTATGGGCTTGACAGTACTTAAAAATACTTTACCCAACAAACATTCACAAAGTCTTTCACCAAGCCTCAATTCTGTACACAATGAAGTGATGATTTCTTTTGGTCTGGCTGATAATGCACCTAGAAATTCTGAAACTATGAATTTCTTTTTTATGAGCAGAACATTTTCACTGCTCAGTAGTTCAACTACACAGCAAATGCACAAAGGAGGAGAGTTTATTCTCCAGTGTACTATAAAACCTGAAGGATGGCACCAGTGATCACTTGTCACCAGTATTGTTGTGTCAGCCATAATTCTTGTAGATTTGCTTCTTAGTCACTTCACTCCTACAAATAATGATTTAACCAAATAAGGTATGGGGCAATAAAATGCTAAATAGGGAGGAAACTTGATCCTGACCCTCCCCTGAATTTCCCCCATTGAAATATTTAATTTTACATTGTTTAATACAAAACTCAAACTTTCTGCACAAAATTTTGAACATAGGAAGAAGGAAGTTTGCTAAAGGGAGAAGAATTACATATCTAATCATTGAAATATCAGGTTATATGTTTTCAAGTAAATTATTATCAAGAGATACGTTGCGTGAAGAAAGTAATGGAATGTATAACAACTGCATTATTTTAGCACTACGTCGGCCTGTATCTTGTGAACATTACTATGACTATCAGGTACCAGAGTCGGAGACCAAAGTCAATATTCAAAGGGCCGATCTGAGACTAACGGTGTGACGATGAAAGAACTACGGTACTAGGCAGTGACAAAATACGCGATTGATGCTGAAAACGCGGTTGCAAGTGCCAAGTACTATGTACTGCTCACACTAAGTTTAAAACACTTAAAATAATAATAATACAAAAACGGGATGAAGAAATTAAATATGCCCATCAAACCTATCCAAACCTACATTTTACAACAACCTCGGGTGATTTTGCCGCTTCCAAACTATCTATAAAAACAAATCTTTTTTCATAAATGAGCTCCATTTGCATCTTCCAAGACAAGCTTAATTTTGACACGCTAACACGCTTAAGATATTGCAAATCAGCGCCATACATGAACAAAGAATATGTTAAATTTTAAAATATGTCTAGTCTATTCACATTGACAATTATATAAAAACACTAATCCTTCATGTCTCCTCGTTTACACACAAAATTAACAAACACAAGTAGGCCTATGATGTTCGAAAGTTGGCCGGTGACGGTCGCTATTATTTAAAAATCGCCGTAATAGAATGAATAATGTTATTTAGAACATATCATTGGATAATGTTGAGTAATAGCAATTACGTAAAGTTAAGGCCTGAAAATCTTGCCTTGTTATATATTATCCAAACAAATTTAGCGTTTTATGGGGGAGGAGGCGTGGTTCGATAGGTGACAGGACCGCTTTAATTTCTCTAATATTCTACATCTTTCCTTGTGAACTAAGCAACAGCACAGCCAGTTTAAGAAAAAGATGAAGTGCAGATGAAACATTCAATTGCATTACTTCCAAATCAAAAGAACAATCACATCCTGGATTTCATTCGTGTTCACTGGCACTGGCGGTAATTTAGGTAGGCCTAAGTAAAGTGCCACCCAACATACATTTACGTTCACAGTTATCTTTTATGAACGACAAGTGCTCATATTGGAGGTGGGTTCCAAGTAGTATCTGAAATCCCAGGTACTATACTAATCGCTGGTGCAATATAAAGCAAGTTCATCCTAATAGTGTGTGCAGTGGGCCTACATGTGCATGTATTAATCCCAGGTCGCTTTCTTTTTTTTTTTTTTTTTTTTTTTGGATATAATTCATCGTTTAAGATGAAAATTAATTATAAACACATTCTTACTCTTTAACGGGCCGTGCTATTTTTTTATTATTATTTTCATCAATTTCTTTTTAAAAAACTTATTTTAATTTTTTAATTGATATAATTTAGCATAGGTAAAAGGTGCGATGCGTTTCATATATTAGGACGTAGGCCTACATGTAGGCCTATATCTCTAACGTTGATATACAATGCCGAGTAGCCTATTTTCTTGGATCCGCCGACCGGTCGCCCTTATTTAGTACAGAACGTGGCTCTTTTTTAGATATTAAAATAGGCCTACCTATTGCTACGTATATTTCGCAAAATTTGAGTAATGTATATACAACTGTATATATAGGGTAGGGCCTACTAGTAGGCCTTTACGTCCTCCCACTATTTTTAAGTAACGAAAAATTATTTACAATAAAACAGCATCAAATTCTATATAGATGCCATTACACAAACGCTCTGGTCATATAAGCTGCCGGTTGAATATAATGTTCTGAGCTAAAAGTGAACGCGGTAGAACCCATATAGAAGAGAACGCTAAATAGATGCCGAACATATTTGGCGCATCCTTAAATGGGTAATGAGTGTTTTCACTTACAACGGCGGACGGGATTGGTCTTAAGCTATTTCTAATCCGTCTATTCGCCAATTGCAAACACCTTTAGAACTTCCTCAAGGGGCCAATTGACCCTTGGCTCATATATAAACCTCGCCAGAAAACAGATTTCAGCTAGAACGGCTTTGGATTCGTAAGTACAATGCTAACTGAGCATGTTGCTTATCTTTCTGAGTGTGCAAACATCGAGTCTCAAATAGGTGGTCATCAGCATATGGACGGTTAAGCAGAGCAAGCTCGACAACAATACTCAGTTGCCAAAAGTAAACAAGCAACGATTACCGGCTTTACAATACAACCGGTGGAATATTTACCAAAGGTGTTCAACCGACTGTGATGAGGTCGGGATAGAGTAGAGAGCACTTAATAAGAAGGCATTTCAAATTTTGTGCAAGGGAATTGCTCAAGAAGGCAATCGTTGCCGAGGATTTTATAGGCTTCCCCTTTTCTGCACTCATATGTCGGCTTGATGAAACTGGTGTTCAAAAGCGAAAGTGGGCAAGAAATAGTTCCGAAAATCGGAAGTAGTGCACAGGTTTATTCTTAAACCGGCCGGCAAGTGCGTGATCTTTTTACCTTTTAATTCTGCAAGTGATAATAGTATTATAGGATGAAATGAAGTTAATTTTTTTTCCTTTGCTTTCAGAACCGGGGTCTAGTGCTGTTCCGCCTCACTGCTCTCCTTGTTTGTTACGTTCTCAGCGTCCAGAGTCGCACTGCGGTTGCCTACCTTTTCGTTCAAAAGCAGTTAATTTATTTCGTTGGTTGTACGCACTTAACCTGCCATCATGTCGTACGATCCGAATGATCCAGATATGAAATATCTGGCCATCGACAAGAAGGCTCTGCAGAAGGAACAGACCCAGCCGTTTGACGGTAAGAAGAACTGCTGGGTGCCCCACCAAAAGGAGGGTTTCATGGCAGCCGAAATCCAGAGCACTAAAGGGGATGAAGTAACTGTAAGACTGAATGACGGCAACGTGAGTAGCAATCTTTTTATTTCAATTTAAGCCTGTATAATTCGATACATAATAAGATATTATATTGAAAGTGACAATAGCAATTTGCCTATACATTTAGTCTGAAATTTTGATTGTGAGGATGTCAGAAACTAGCTTATTGGCTATGAAAAACCAACAGCAACATGGTGTAGAATTAATAGGCAGTTCTCTTTAAATTTCTGTTTTCTGTTTTTCTCAGTCCATACTGACAAAAAAAAAATGAAAAAAAAATGGTTATGGAAATTTATTTATTCTCTCAGATGTAGATAAGTGCATTGGAAAAAATGTCACTATGTTGTGAAAAACAAGGTTTTAAAATGAAAGAAAAGACAACATATTTCCAACTTCAAGTGTCTGAAAAATTATGTAGGAAATGAGATAATTTAACAGCATCTAATTTTGTTGAGGGATGCATTGTTTTATGTAACTGTATTGTTTTTAGACCACCAATTTGCAGATGCTGGGTAGGTACCCTGTACACATGTATGAATGAAAGAAAAAATAGATTGTCATTTTTTTAGATAAAGGTGCTTTTGGCGTTGACAGGGTTGTTATTGTGTTTTAAAGCTGAAAAATGTATCTGATTAGATTTTTGCTGGCTCATTTATTATTTAGATAAAATGAAAGTTTTTTTTTCATACATATTTTTCCATACACATGTATGAATGAAAGAAAAAATAGATTGTCATTTTTTAGATAAAGGTGCTTTTGGCGTTGACAGGGTTGTTATTGTGTTTTAAAGCTGAAAATGTATCTGATTAGATTTTTGCTGGCTCATTTATTATTTAGATAAAATGAAAGTTTTTTTTCCATTTTTTGTCCAAGATAGTTACTATATAAATTAGTTATACATGTATCCACATGTCATATTAGTTGTGATAAATTATTTTTTTAGATACGTGGAATTGACACATTATTTTCTTGATTTCAAAGATTGTTACAGTGAAGAAAGATGACATTCAACAAATGAACCCTCCCAAATTCACAAAATGTGAGGACATGGCAGATCTAACTTATTTAAATGATGCCAGTGTGTTATGGAACCTGAAAGATAGATACTATTCAAACTTGATCTATGTAAGTATCAAACAAATATTTCATTAAATTTTTTATTCATTATGAGTTGTAACGTTTATTTTGCATTACATTACAGATCGTCACAGTTAAGAAAGATGATATTCAACAAATGAATCCACCAAAGTTTGAAAAATATGAGGATATTGCCAACTTGACCTATTTAAATGATGCCTCAGTTTTGTACAATTTGAAAGCAAGATATTATGCAACTCTCATTTACGTAAGTAAGAAAAACCCCAATTCCAAAAAAGAAACTGAAGTTTTTTCCCAGGAATAGGAATTCTCACCCGAAGTGATTTTATTTGAACCTACTATACCTAGTGCACCAACCCGGGTACTGGATCATTTCAAGCATGAAGGATGCACAGGAGATGTGGATAAAATGCACATTTGTAATATTCCCACCTTCTGATGAAAAGTACACTCTTCTTTAGCTTGGAAACCTGGCCCTTTTTCATGGTCAGTTTCCAAGTTAAAGAGACCCCTCAACCTACTTAGCCCGCCCTCCTTATGATCATGTTGGCACCTCAGTTATATGTGGATCAAACAAATATTATGTTATTATACATCATATTTAGTTGATTTATATTGCCATTATGTAGATTATACCTGAGTAGATTTCCTTTATTTACCTCCAGTCAAGTCACTTGTGTTTACTTCCCCTTTCTTGTGGTTTTGATCAGTATCCTTTGTACACATAATCATTGTTCTCTTGCACAGAGAGAACTTAATAGACAACCATTAAGCCATTGTTTATCTGGTTTTAAAAGTAAAACTGACTAGAGCAAGTATAAATGCATTTGAAGCCTTTCTGACCAGCTCGGGTTAGCTTAATTAATAGAGAACATCTGAGTTAAAGTCAAATTTTGATTTTTATATGAAAGATAAGCCATATGACTTTTATTCCCAAGTTTTAAAGATAGAGCTGCAGTTTCTGGTTTCTTCTTTAAAGCTTACACAGTGAACTTTTGGTGCCCCAACTAAATATATCATTGCTATCCAAATTTTGATAGCATAGGATCAAACATGTAGAGGATGTTTTTGTAAGAGTTTATAGTGAAGAATTCTCCTATTTCACATAATTGATTTGAAACTGTCACTAAAAGCTGGTTTGAATGGATTTAACTTGGGGTATATAAAAATCCACAGACATTTTAATGAGAAGCACAAACACTGTTGACCTGTCATATTTACTACATTGCTTCAAAAGCTCCATAGGAAAGAGTTTGTTTGAATATCCCAGAGTGTGTGTTCTGACTAATATGAAATATTTATCTTGGGAAGGCTCAGGTTCCAATGCTGATGGAAGTAAATTGACTCCTCAGTAGAGCCTGGATGAGAGCCTATGGTAAGGCTATATGCATGGTATGGGCATACATGTGTGCTATACACAGCTGAATGCCCTCCATATTTTGGTCTCTACCTGTCTGACCTGGGGAAACACCATAAAAGGTCTTGCTGTGATCAGGTGTTCAGCAGGAAGGGGTTAGACCAACAGATATGCTGCATCCTGCTGAAGTAGGTGTGGTTAAGTGCTACTGATTGTGAACAGGGAAATGTCTCATATAGCCCCATATAAATAGGTTACCTGTAGAGTTGTTAACTTTGGCACCTTTTAATTACCTATACATCAAACTTGTGCCTGCTATCCATAGAGCATTTTTTTTCTGGATCTCATTTCTTGTTTTGAAAGATACATGTACTTTTTGTAACATTTTAAAAAAAATAATTGATTTTATCAAGTCCTTATGGAACAATAGAGATAAATAAGAATACTTAAGCTTTGAAGCAGTATCCCAACATTGGAGATCAGCATGCCTTTCAGAATGGGTCTGTTCACCTTTGCAGTGATTGGCAACTGCAGGATAGGATAACAACCCAGCCTATAAATAACACAAGCTTTGATGCCATATATGTCCACCTGGGAAGAAGAAATCAGTGTAGTATATATAGAGGGAATTTTGCTAATGGAAACATTGCCCAGGTGGGGGAGCTATCCTTATAGATGAAAGAAAGCTTCGGTAATAAAAATTGCATTCCAAACTCTACATCTGCAGAGATTTGGGAGGAAGGGGGAGGTTTTGAAAATTTCACTGTTGATTAATTAATGCAAATTGTTACTTACAGCGCCTCTGATACATGACACACATTTAGTATAAAATGTCTTCACTTAAGATATATAGCTAAGAATTTGCACCTAAAAATTATTTGACCAGTGCATGTCAGGTTGTCAAACCTGGACAAATTTATTAGCCTGAACTTGGTATGGTGTGACTACAAACAAACAAGGCTAATTGACCATGGTAATGAGGCAATGAATTGCGGAAAATTAGACCATTCAGTGCACTTCCACCCTTGGCTTCAGTTGTCTCTGCTACACCTAGAGTGAAAGAGAACTATTGAATTGAATGTAACTCGAGTAGGGAATTTTGACTTCATAGCAAGGAATATGCTTTCATTTAAGTCCAAGCTAATAGAGTCATGTAAACACACCTTTCTCTTCGTGGATTGTTATTGAAGTCATTGGTTTGGGGGTTAAGATTACAAGCTTATTTCACTTCATATGATAAATTGTAATGACAGACTCAAGTTAGAAAATAATTTGATAGGTGTAAGATGTTAGAATTCCACAGCATCAAAAACGAAGAGAAGAATGTGTTTTAAAAACTAAAAATGCCCTCCTTTGATAAAATGTTGTTAGCAAATATACAATGTACAACCCCCCCTCTTTTTTTTTTTTTTTTTTTTTTTTTTTTGCTGTAAGGTGGCCTGAAGAGTACCCAGAAAGCACATGCTAATAGCGTTTCTTCTTTTTATGTGCATTCTGCTTAGATTGTTTAATTTTTGATGATTAAACATTTGCAGGAGAAATTTAAAGAAAGCTTTTCAAACAAGACATGTGACCTTAAAATAGCTTGATATTTACACACCTATTTGTGTGATCCTGTCCAAATTTAACATAGCACACAGAACCTGAGAAAGCATTTAAAGTTGGCTACTTTTCCAAGTCTTGCTAGGCTAGCAAAGAATGAAATGAAATTTATAGGTAACATTTACATACAGAGCTCTTCTGGTTTTGGTACACCAAACTTGTGGGATGATCATTTTAAAAGTGTGTACTTAGTTTGCTGGTTTATATGTAATTGCATGAAAATTTTTTACTTGATTATTTTAATGGCATTATGAAAGCTCTGGTCAGTTTGAATAACTTGTTGAAAAAAAAATGGACAGAAAAATGGAAATGTGGCTGTTATTGACTGGTGGTTAAGTAAAGAAACTGCTCAATTGTATTCATAACAGAAGGAGGCCATTTGGGGAAAAAAAACTAAAGTCTTGTCTCAGTTGGCAATCATACCATGTTATTTCAAGTGGCAGGGGTATGCTGTTAATTGTAGTGTTATTGTGGAATTTGGCAAACCTTCTGATATGACATTTTGAACCATGTTAAACCATATTTATTTTATTAAATCATTACCATGTCATTCACATACCATTCATCATACCTTCCCATATTCCCCCAAACCCTGATTCATATATATTGAAATTACCTGTTATACCAGCCTTGAATTTAACTCAGTTACCTGACAGGAGATAACAATTCCAAAAACCCAAGGCAGTTCCATGCCTGTTATCCGTCACATTTAACCTATCCCATCAAACCCAAAGTTATTCCTCATGTTTGTTTGTTTTTTTTTTTTTTTCTGGCAAGTTGTTAGAAAATTTTCTACCATGCCAGTGTCTTTATTCCCTTCCAAAGAAGATGCACCTCATCCTTATATCCTCCCATTATCTATCATGGACTTGGATCTCAGTATCATGGATCAAGTCATTCATAAGATTTAAATCATGCATTTTATTACCTTCTTGTCATTCATTATTACCCAAGATGTCCTGCATTCTTTATTTCTCTTCCTTTTCTCTCGGTTCTTTTACTTTACCTTTTTTTTCTGCAGTGATGGTGACCAGTTTTCAGTTTTATTTCCAAGCCAAAAAGATGATGCACCACTTTCCATATCCCACCATGAACCAACATCACTATAATAGGATCCCCTCCTACACAAATACCAGGTTTTAAAGCACTTTCCAACTTCTGATACCATATTTGAAGTAGCCCACATCCCCTTGGTGGTACCCAAGTGGTAAATTTAACAAAGCAGATTTCTTTTGGGGGGTATTTAGTTATTATCTCCCACTGAGGCTAATGATTTTTTTCCTGATTACTAACATTGGCTGCATTTTTGGTGTGCTTACAAAACTCTGGATGTGCATACTCTGATTAGATGCTTATTCCACAGCAGAAAAAAGAAAAGCTTTTGCATATTAATGTCTAGTCCCTTTATAATGCCATTTTTCAACTGGAAATCTTTCAATTATCGTATATTATGATTTTGGACAAATCTAAATTGAATCTGTAACAATGAATTGACATGCTGCAAAGCTTATGCAATATGCAAGATAGATTTAAAAAAAATATTAACTTCTATCTGCTTTTGCAATGGAGGCATCAACACTTAAAGTTGCACTTGTAGAAAAATCTTTTAGCATGTAGTATATATGTGCATGATAGTTGTCTGTAATCATGTATATTGTATTGAACTTTGTTGCTCTTGTTATAAGCCGTTTCTGTATTGATGTACAGTATATGTGAATATAATATGCTTAAAGTAGCAAATGCAGGCATGAACTTTTTTTCAATGTTTTCTATGCAATAATATTACATGTACAGCTTTTGATTATCACTTTACATGATGTTCTGTGCATTTAATGCAATTTTTACATGTAGCAAACATTTCCGCAGTGCTTTTAGAGCTGATAATTAGTGTAAGCTTACTAGCTTTTACTGTATGAAATGTTAATGGAAGTACATATGTATTGTCTTAAATATCTGTAGCATGGCTGTTTGTGCTGTATTTCAGACTTATTCTGGACTATTCTGTATAGTCATTAACCCCTATAAGAGACTGCCAATCTATACCCCGAGCATCGTAGACAAATACAGATTCAAGAAAAAGACTGAAATGCCACCTCATTGTTACGCCGTTTGTGACGAGGCATTTCAAAACATGCTGAGAGGTAATATGAGAGTATCCCAAGACCTTTTGAAAAACCCTCTCTTATTGGTTGACATTATTACTTCAGTGCCCCATATCAAAATATGTCCAAATTCCCACATACCCTTTGAAAAAACTCTCCTGTTCCACCAAATGCCCTGCACATTTCCCAGGTGAAAGCACACCCTNTTTTAAAGCTGAAAAATGTATCTGATTAGATTTTTGCTGCCTCATTTATTATTTAGATAAAATGAAAGTTTTTTTTCCATTTTTTGTCCAAGATAGTTACGTCATATTAGTTGTGATAAATTATTTTTTTAGATATGTGGAATTGACACATTATTTTCTTGATTTCAAAGATTGTTACAGTGAAGAAAGATGACATTCAACAAATGAACCCTCCCAAATTCACAAAATGTGAGGACATGGCAGATCTAACTTATTTAAATGATGCCAGTGTGTTATGGAACCTGAAAGATAGATACTATTCAAACTTGATCTATGTAAGTATCAAACAAATATTTCATTAAATTTTTTATTCATTATGAGTTGTAACATTTGTTTTGCATTACATTACAGATCGTCACAGTTAAGAAAGATGATATTCAACAAATGAATCCACCAAAGTTTGAAAAATATGAGGATATTGCCAACTTGACCTATTTAAATGATGCCTCAGTTTTGTACAATTTGAAAGCAAGATATTATGCAACTCTCATTTACGTAAGTAAGAAAACCCCCAATTCCAAAAAAGAAACTGAAGTTTTTCCCAGGAATAGGATTTCTCACCTGAAGTGATTTTATTTGAACCTACTATACCTAGTGCACCAACCCGGGTACTGGATAATTTCAAGCATGAAGGATGCACAGGAGATGTGGATAAAATGCACATTTGTAATATTCCCACCTTCTGATGAAAAGTACACTCTTCTTTAGCTTGGAAACCTGGCCCTTTTTCATGGTCAGTTTCCAAGTTAAAGAGACCCCTCAACCTACTTAGCCCGCCCTCCTTATGATCATGTTGGCACCTCAGTTATATGTGGATCAAACAAATATTATGTTATTATACATCATATTTAGTTGATTTATATTGCCATTATGTAGATTATACCTGAGTAGATTTCCTTTATTTACCTCCAGTCAAGTCACTTGTGTTTACTTCCCCTTTCTTGTGGTTTTGATCAGTATCTTTTGTACACATAATCATTGTTCTCTTGCACAGAGAAAACTTAATAGACAACCATTAAGCCATTGTTTATCTGGTTTTAAAAGTAAAACTGACTAGAGCAAGTATAAATGCATTTGAAGTCTTTCTGACCAGCTAGGGTTAGCTTAATAGAGAACGTTTGAGTTAAAGACAAATTTTGATTTTTATATGAAAGATAAGCCATATGACTTTTATTCCCAAGTTTTTAAGGATAGAGCTGCAGTTTCTGGTTTCTTCTTTAAAGCTTTCACAGTGAACTTTTGATGCCCCAACTAAATATATCATTGCTATCCAAATTTTGATTGCATAGGATCAAACATGTAGAGGATGTTTTTGTAAGAGTTTATAGTGAAGAATTCTCTTATTTCACATAATTGATTTGAAACTGTCACTCAAAGCTGGTTTGAATGGATTTAACTTGGGGTATATAAAAATCCACAGACATTTTAATGAGAAGCACAAACACTGTTGACCTGTCATATTTACTACATTGCTTCAAAAGCTCCATAGGAAAGAGTTTGTTTGAATATCCCAGAGTGTGTGTTCTGACTAATATGAAATATTTATCTTGGGAAGGCTCAGGTTCCAATGCTGATGGAAGTAAATTGACTCCTCAGTAGAGCCTGGATGAGAGCCTATGGTAAGACTCTATGCATGGTATGGGCATACATGTGTGCTATACACAGCTGAATGCCCTCCATATTTTGGTCTCTACCTGTCTGACCTGGGGAAACACCATAAAAGGTCTTGCTGTGATCAGGTGTTCAGCAGGAAGGGGTTAGACCAACAGATATGCTGCATCCTGCTGAAGCAGGTGTGGTTAAGTGCTACTGATTGTGAACAGGGAAATATCTCATATAGCCCCATATAAATAGGTTACCTGTAGAGTTGTTAACTTTGGCACCTTTTAATTACCTATACATCAAACTTGTGCCTGCTATCCATAGAGCATTTTTTTCTGGATCTCATTTCTTGTTTTGAAAGATACATGTACTTTTTGTAACATTTTTAAAAATAATTGATTTTATCAAGTCCTTATGGAACAATAGAGATAAATAAGAATACTTAAGCTTTGAAGCAGTATCCCAACATTGGAGATCAGCATGCCTTTCAGAATGGGTCTGTTCACCTTTGCAGTGATTGGCAACTGCAGGATAGGATAACAACCCAGCCTATAAATAACACAAGCTTTGATGCCATATATGTCCACCTGGGAAGAAGAAATCAGTGTAGTATATATAGAGGGAATTTTGCTAATGGAAACATTGCCCAGGTGGGGGAGCTATCCTTATAGATGAAAGAAAGCTTCAGTAATAAAAATTGCATTCCAAACTCTACTTCTGCAGAGATTTGGGAAGAAGAGGGGAGGTTTTGAAAATTTCACTGTTGATTAATTAATGCAAATTGTTACTTACAGCGCCTCTGATACATGACACACATTTAGTATAAAATGTCTTCAGTTTAGATATGTAGCTAAAAATTTGCACCTAAAAATTATTTGACCAGTGCATGTCAGGTTGTCAGACCTGGACAAATTTATTAGCCTGAACTTGGTATGGTGTGACTACAAACAAACAAGGTTAATTGACCATGGTTAATGAGGCAATGAATTGCGGAAAATTAGACCATTCAGTGCACTTCCACCCTTGGCTTCAGTTGTCTCTGCTACACCTAGAGTGAAAGAGAACTATTGAATTGAATGTAACTTGAGTAGGGAATTTTGACTTCATAGCAAGGAATATGCTTTCATTTAAGTCCAAGCTAATAGAGTCATGTAAACACACCTTTCTCTTCATGGATTGTTATTGAAGTCATTGGTTTGGGGGTTAAGATTACAAGCTTATTTCACTTCATATGATAAATTGTAATGACAGACTCAAGTTAGAAAATAATTTGATAGGTGTAAGATGTTAGAATTCCACAGCATCAAAAACGAAGAAAAGAATGTGTTTTAAAACTAAAAATGCCCTCCTTTGATAAAATGTTGTTAGCAAATATACAATGTACAACCCCCCCTTTTTTTTTTTTTTTGCTGTAAGGTGGCCTGAAGAGTACCCAGAAAGCACATGCTAATAGCGTTTCTTCTTTTTATGTGCATTCTGCTTAGATTGTTTAATTTTTGATGATTAAACATTTGCAGGAGAAATTTAAAGAAAGCTTTTCAAACAAGACATGTGACCTTAAAATAGCTTGATATTTACACACCTATTTGTGTGATCCTGTCCAAATTTAACATAGCACACAGAACCTGAGAAAGCATTTAAAGTTGGCTACTTTTCCAAGTCTTGCTAGGCTAGCAAAGAATGAAATGAAATTTATAGGTAACATTTACATACAGAGCTCTTCTGGTTTTGGTAAACCAAACCGGTGGGATGATCATTTTAAAGTGTGTACATAGTTTGCTGGTTTATATGTTATTGCATGAAAATTTTTTAACTTGATTATTTTAATGGCATTATGAAAGCTCTGGTCAGTTTGAATAACTTGTTGAAAAAAAATTGACAGAAAAATGGAAATGTGGCTGTTATTGACTGGTGGTTAAGTAAAGAAACTGCTCAATTGTATTCATAACAGAAGGAGGCCATTTGGGAAAAAAAACTAAAGTCTTGTCTCAGTTGGCAATCATACCATGTTATTTCAAGTGGCAGGGGTATGCTGTTAATTGTAGTGTTATTGTGGAATTTGGCAAACCTTCTGATATGACATTTTGAACCATGTTAAACCATATTTATTTTATTAAATCATTACCATGTCATTCACATACCATTCATCATACCTTCCCATATTCCCCCAAACCCTGATTCATATATTGAAATTACCTGTTATACCAGCCTTGAATTTAACTCAGTTACCTGACAGGAGATAACAATTCCAAAAACCCAAGGCAGTTCCATGCCTGTTATCCGTCACATTTAACCTATCCCATCAAACCCAAAGTTATTCCTCATGTTTGTTTGTTTTTGTTTTTTTTTTCTGGCAAGTTGTTAGAAAAATTTTCTACCATGCCAGTGTCTTTATTCCCTTCCAAAGAAGATACACCTCATCCTTATCCTCCCATTATCTATCATGGACTTGGATCTCAGTATCATGGATCAAGTCATTCATAAGATTTATATCATGCATTTTATTACCTTCTTGTCATTCATTATTACCCAAGATGTCCTGCATTCTTTATTTCTCTTCCTCTTCTCTCGGTTCTTTTACTTTACCTTTTTTTTCTGCAGTGATGGTGACCAGTTTTCAGTTTTATTTCCAAGCCAAAAAGATGATGCACCACTTTCCATATCCCACCATAATAGGAACCCCTCCTACACAAATACCAGGTTTTTAAAGCACTTTCCAACTTCTGATACCATATTTGAAGTAGCCCACATCCCCTTGGTGGTACCCAAGTGGTAAATTTAACAAAGCAGATTTCTTTTGGGGGTATTTAGTTATTATCTCCCACCGAGGCTAATGATTTTTTTCCTGATTACTAACATTGGCTGCATTTTTTGTGTGCTTACAAAACTCTGGATTTGCATATTTTGATTAGATGCTTATTCTACAGCAGAAAAAAGAAAAGCCTTTGCATATTAATGTCTAGTTCCTTTATAATTCCATTTTTCAAATGGAAATCTTTCTATTATCATATATTATGATTTTGGACAAATCTAAATTGAATCTGTAACAATGTATTGACATGCTGCAAAGCTTATGCAATATGCAAGATGGATTTTTAAAAAATGTTAACTTCTATCTGCTTTTGCAATGGAGGCATCAACACTTAAAGTTGCACTTGTAGAAAAATCTTTTAGCATGTAGTATATATGTGCATGATAGTTGCCTTTCATCATGTATATTGTATTGAACTTTGTTGCTCTTGTTATAAGCCGTTTCTGTATTGATGTACAGTATATGTGAATATAATATGCTTAAAGTAGCAAATGCAGGCATGAACTTTTTTTCAATGTTTTCTATGCAATAATATTACATGTACAGCTTTTGATTATCACTTTACATGATGTTCTGTGCATTTAATACAATTTTTACATGTAGCAAATATTTCCACAGTGCTTTTAGAGCTGATAATTAGTGTAAGCTTACTAGCTTTTACTGTATGAAATGTAAATGGAAGTACATATGTATTGTCTAAATATCTGTAGCATGGCTGTTTGTGCTGTATTTCAGACTTATTCTGGACTATTCTGTATAGTCATTAACCCCTATAAGAGACTGCCAATCTATACCCCGAGCATCGTAGACAAATACAGATTCAAGAAAAAGACTGAAATGCCACCTCATTGTTATGCCGTTTGTGACGAGGCATTTCAAAACATGCTGAGAGGTAATATGAGAATATCCCAAGACCTTTTGAAAAACCCTCTCTTATTGGTTGACATTATTACTTCAGTGCCCCATATCAAAATATGTCCAAATTCCCACATACCCTTTGAAAAAAACTCTCCTGTTCCACCAAATGCCCTGCACATTTCCCAGGTGAAAGCACACCCTTTTTTTTTTTTTCAAGTCTTTTGAGCAGAATTCCTGTTCAACAAACTAGGTATTATATTATATTGTGATAAGGAATGGTTCACTGTCTGATGGTAATGGTTCAGTGTCTGATGGTAAGTATTTGGTCAAAATTTTCAGATAATAACCAACCATGACTTTATCTTTACCCAACAAATATCGATAAAACCAACAAGTATTTTACCAAATCAACCACCAGAACCCAAAACAAGGTCACCTTTAAACCATCACTTCTTTTTTTCTACTGTTCTTTTCTTTTCCCAAAACATCCAGTTCCCCAACACTGCATGGCTAATGTAAGCACCCCTACCCTTGTCTTCTCATTTAAGGTTCAGGTTCTCAGTCCGAGGTAATGGAGTCCTCCATTTGGTGTGTATCAACCCTTCTAAAGGGACCGTGTCACCTTATTTGCTTTTCAGACCTACTCCGGACTTTTCACAATCACTATCAATCCTTACAAGCGACTGCCTATCTATACACCCGAGATTGTTGCAAAGTATAGAAATCAGAAAAGGACCATGATGCCTCCACATCTGTATGCTTTCTGTGATCTCGCATTTTGCAACATGTTGCAAGGTAAAGTGTGGTATTCAACACTCCTTGACTTGCATCCTCCATTCCAACCATGTGTATATTATACATTTTTTTTGATGCCCCAATTTTTTCACAAGTGTTTAATTCCAACCAATTCCAAATCCTTTTCATCCATCACCATCCTTTTATTGTGGACTGTATCCATTTTTTACACCAATCCATGAATATCCAACCAGTATCTTAATGTAAAAGAACTAGAAGTTATCCAATGACCCCTTTCTCAACCTTTTTTATATTTTTGAGACAGTGTGTCAGTCTTTACCCACCCCCTCCCCATCCTGTACACACATCCTGAAGTGCCTGTACACACTGTACAAGATGTAGGCAGGTAAGGATTCCAGGTTGGCATGTCAACATCATTTCATCAAAGATCTAAAATCATTTCATATCATCATCTTACTCTCATTGATTTGGCCTGATAAAGCCCACTGACCTACCAGTATCTCAATTCTTCAATGAATTTTCAAAAAAATCCCATTGAGATTTGTTGAATTATTCAGTATGGGCTCCTTAGATTTCATTTGAGGCTTGCAGACTTCTTTAAATATGGGTTGATTAAATTTCATTCCAGACCTATTCAGGGTTGTTCTGTGTCACAGTCAACCCTTACAAGTGGTTACCAATTTACAATGCGGCCATAGTTCAAAAATATCGAGGAATTAAAAGAAGTGCAATGCCACCCCATCTTTATTCAATATGTGATGGTGCATATTCAGTAATGTTGCAAGGTAAAAAGACCTAGCATTCTAGGCAATGTGTTTGGGCGTAGTTTATAACCACCTTCTAGAAATCTTATCAGATAATTTAGTGAAATAACTAGAACATCTGACAAAATTTGAACAAAACAATTTTTAGGTTAACCATTTACCAATTTTCCCATGAATTCAAGTTCTAACCAATATCCGGAAATTTTTCATTATCTTTTGTATTAACCAATTACAAACTAAAAAAAAAAACAAAAATCTTATTTGTAGACATAACCATTATATCTAACCAAAAAATATCTGAATTTTTTTATATTCCTCAAGGGTATTACTTGAAAATAGACTATTAGATGTCCCTGTCCATGAATCATCTGGGAGGGGGTCTCATTTTCACACTTACCATTAGTTCATTTTCTCATTGTGTGTTGAATTTTCCATCATAACCAACCTATTGAAACACCACTAATCATTTCTCCTCATATCAACCCCCTTTTCAGACATATTCCGGACTATTCTGTGTAACAATTAACCCATACAAGAGGTTGCCTATTTATGAGAAGAGTGTAATCAACAAGTTCAGGGGCCAAAAACGCTCTCAAATGCCACCCCATGTGTATGCCATTTGTGATGTAGCATATCAGAACATGCTTCAGAGTAAGTAAAAGACCAGGAGCCAGGAGAGAGACAGCTGTTTCATGCTGCAGGTTGAGTTTTACAGCATGAATATATCCCCACCCCTTTGCATTTCCCCACCTCCCTATATGTACAACACTCAATTGTGTTTTTTCTTTCTGTTGCATCCAGTTTCTCTTTTAGATCCTGCAGTGCCGTGTGACCCAACATCAGCATCTTTACTCCTCAGTCTCAGTGTATAGGACTTTACCCCACAATTCACTGAACCCTAAAAAACCTTTGTCACCTGTGTCATATACATAATCAAGTTTTTTTTTCTGAAATTTTACTTTCTGCACCCTTCTCACAAGTTGCTGTGTGATTCTATAACTTAACTCTATGTTGTTTTATTTTGAAGTGTCTTCTATTTCAGTGAGCTCTTCTCATTGAAGATTTCAATTCACTGTCATTGTTGCTTACCAGTTTGGAGTTTCATTTACTGTAGTGTGACAAAAAAAAAAAAAAATAATAATAATAATAATAAAAAAATAAAAAATTCAACAATTAGTATTTTACCAATTTATGATGAAACTTTTATAGTCAAAGAGCTCCAGACTTGGTATTGATTTCTCTGTTTCCCCCATATTTACCCCACTTGCATCCATTTTTGTCTATTACTGTGAAGATTAATACCTTAAATCAGTTTCCACTGATACTAGGGTATCTTCAGGTAATTTGTATTGTTTACCACACTTCTTGTAGTCAGATACCTTTCTTGTTTTCTGTTCTCTTACTAATTTAGTGCACCCCTAACTAATTATTTTCCAGACCTACTCGGGACTGTTTTGTGTTACAATTAATCCCTATCGATGGCTACCTATCTATACTAAGGAACTTATAGCCAAATTTCGAGGAATGAAAAGAAGTTCCATGCCACCTCATGTGTATGCCATTTGTGATATGGCATATACCAACATGCTGCAGAGTAAGTCAACAGAGTTCTCGTTGAGAAGTGGGAAATGTTAAAACTCTGCTGCATGGCAGGTTCTGACAGCTAATAGACAAGCGCACAAATGGCAAACTGGATATATGATTTTCTGGCTCTCTGCTCCATGTGCTGCCCATTGTTATATCTGCTCTACAGATTAGGTTTTTGTGTAGCTGCATATGTGATTGTCTTTGTATTGCTAACTTTTCTATGTTCCCAAACTCTTGCTGAAGAATACTGGTTGAAGCCAATGCAGTGCCAGGGCATGTCAAAGGAATGGCCTTTTTTAGATATTAGGAAATATAATTGTTTTTAAAATTTCTAGCCAAATTAGAGGCTTTAACAGCTATCCAATGCTGCAAAATTACAGATTAGTCTGGGATTCCTAAATGCATGTCCGTCTAGGCCCTTTCATACTCGTCATCCTGCTTGCATGTTATACATTATGTTTTTGTCTTGTGTTAATGTTATGTCTGTACCTCTCTGGAGGTATGTTATTGAGTATTTGTTCCAGTGACATGTTGTGTCCATATGTGCTTTATGCGTTATACTTTTTGCTTCAGTTTTTTTTTTTGCCAAATATATGCAACTCTGGTATACTCAACTTGAGTTGTAATATTTGTGTATATTTGCATGCAAAATTTCAAAATGTATGGGCTTGGACACATCATAAAGGAAAAGGATTCCAAGTGTGGTAAGTCAAAGAAAAACTGAACAGGTAACAGTTTTTCATCTCCAAATTATAACATCATTTTTCCTCACCCCCACTATTTGCAGACCTTCTCTGGACTATTCTGTGTAACTGTCAACCCTTACAAATGGCTCCCAATCTACACAAAAGCTGTAATTGAGAAATACCAAGGCAAAAAGCGTTCACAAGTACCACCCCATATATTTGCTATCACAGATAATACATATAGAAACATGTTAGAAGGTAAGTGAATGTCATAGGTGGATGCATTTTTAAGCAGGTTAAATGAACTTGAGTTTACAATGTTTAATTCAAGTCTTCAATGTAATTATTTAGAATGTAGGTTATTTTAACATTATTCTAACCCTTGCATGTAGCCTGCACTGTCTACCATATAACCTTTTCAACTGTGATATTTAAATGTTCTCTTTCAGGTGGTTCTTAATTGTAAGACTAGAGCGATAAAGGTTGAAACATTTGCTGTCATGTGTCTTAAAGATTGAAGACTCATGTTATATTGAAGAGTTTTCAGATTAAAAGAAAAAAAACGTCACTTTACTGTATCAACGGAGATGCACCTGTCTTATGGAGTCCTGGTATTCATTCAAGCTAGAATAAAAGCCAAATTGTTTTTTTTTAAGTTAAAGTAAAAAAGAAATACTCTAGAATGTTAGAAAACAAAGCCATTTTTGTGTGTATTTGCACCTTTAATTTAATGCTGGAACCTTCTCTTTTCCTCCACAGATCGTGAGAACCAGTCCATGTTGATTACGTAAGTATTGCCAATAACACTGCTGACACACATTATGACAGAACTAGTTGAGTGATGTATTAAATTGTAATTGAATTTTTAGGAAAAGTTGCAACTCTCAGTGTTCTTGTAACCATTTAAATGAATGCAAGCTGGTTATTTCACTGCACAATGTGGCTTAGGGTAATTTTTTGGATAAATTGTGGGTTTTACTGTTGTCTTGTTTCCTTTGGTTTATCCAGAGGGGAATCGGGAGCAGGCAAAACTGAAAATACCAAGAAAGTAATTCAGTACTTCGCACAAGTTGCAAGAGCTGGAAAGACTAAAGACTCTCCCCTTGATACCGTAAGTGTCCTCAGTAGCCTCAATAAGAGTGCCACCATGTGATGGAAACTACTTTTGAAGCTCCCTGCAGGACACTGGGAAACATTTTTGATTGTTCCCAAGATGAGATATGGGGAGTGTCACAAAAGTGGATTCCAAAACAAAAAATGCTCAGACGGACCTATGTCCTGTCTGTTAACGCTTTGATGTAACTTAGATGTTTGACTTTTTTATCTTTCTTAAAATCAGTGGTGAGTCTGGTGCTGGAAAAACTGAGAACACGAAGAAAGTAATCCAGTACTTTGCCTTTGTGGCCGCTGCTGCTGCAAAGAAAGAGGGTACCGCAGAGGCTGAAGAAGGAAAGAAGAAGGTAGAAAGGAATGCAAATTGGAGAGTGGTCAAGCATGTGTCTTCCCACTTGTGTCTTGTTTCCATCCTAATTTTCTGTTTGATATTTCCAGTTCACCACCTATTCCCACATTGTTGTCTCCTGTACTGTATGATCCCAAAATGCAGTTTATATAACCTTTGTTGTTATCACATTTTTGTGTATTTCTCTTTATATTGTCTGTGTGCCTCACTGTCTTTCCTATTACTTTGAACCTGGAAGGTACTTTCTACATTGCTTCACCAGAAAATCCTCAATTGTCATCTACTGGATGTACATCTGTACCTTGCATGATGGAGAAGAATACCTGTAGTTAATAGTGTTTTGTTTTTTTATCACTTACCACCTTACTTTTCCTTTGTGACTGTCTGACTCCTTAGATACACAGATCATGATATATATAATACTCTAGTGGTTGTTTTGCATATGGTATATTTTCTATTTTAGGTATATGTTTGTTTTATTTTATCACTACTGTTTCCCTATGTTTTTTACCTCTAGCAATGGAGTGATAGTGTAACACTGATTTATGCTTTTATCTATTTTTTTATATACTGATAACATGGTTTACTTCAATTGAAAAATGTTTACACTTTATGTGCATTTCATTCTCATTTTTGTTCTATTCATCTTAAAGGTATATACCATGAACAATATTGGAAAATTAACACTTATTAGAATTATTTTTTAAAATACTTTTTATGTAGTAAGTACTTTTAGAATGGTTTATTAGCTTTATCTGCTTTGTTGTTTTATCATGGCTTACAAACATCTCAATGTCATTTTACTCAAATCTTATAGGGTACACTTGAGGACCAAATTGTGCAGGCTAACCCTGTACTTGAAGCCTATGGAAATGCCAAAACAGTCCGTAACAACAACTCTTCACGTTTTGTAAGTAGAGGGAGTATCCTGTCCCTTCCCGCATGCACTGGAGTATAGAAGTGTTCTGCACCATCTTGCCACCATATTTGCTGTTTGAACCCTCAAACAGGTCAACCCTACATCTTTGTTTCAGCTGCCACTATTCTAATGCAAACCTCAAATGGAAGCTGCAAGATGAAGAACAGTGCATGGATGTTTTTTTTTCTTTTTTCTTTTCTTTTTTTTTTTGATGTGTGAGATGTACTGCCTTCTTCTTTTTCTTACTTTTTCTCACTCCCTTGCATGTGTGTGCCATTCCAGCGAGGCAACTTAGAGGACCAGATTATTCAAGCCAACCCAGTGCTTGAGGCCTTTGGCAATGCCAAGACTATCAGAAACAACAACTCTTCTCGATTTGTGAGTACCCCTGCTCAGGACCTAGTAGTTGCTAGATTACTTCAGTGGTCACACAATTT
The DNA here is from genome assembly GCF_001039355.2 of Lingula anatina. Next base: position 106,540 of record NW_019775445.1, read on the forward strand.
TTGATTTGGGGATATGAATGAGGAATTCAAATCAAGTTACCTTATTCAAGATTTATTATATTTCTAGCAGCTACCAGTTCTATACAGACCTCTTGCTTGATATCCTTTTAGACCATATGAATGGAAGCACATTCATATTTAAGAACAGTAGTGTTTCATTTTAGAGTTTGCAGTGATATAGATGTAAATGGGTATAAATATACATGTACAAGATTTACATCACTACCTATATTTCTAAATATAGTTTAATTGGTGATTTTGTTTTAGTGTGCAGTGCTGTGATGTAGGTAGCATTTTTTGTCTAGATTGCATTTTTGGCGAGTGTTTCTGAAAATGTAGATATGATTCATATTTTACTTGTGGTGAGAGTTGATGCAGCAGAATTCAATTATTTGTGGTGAACAGATCACTTTGAAGAAAACATCTTGTATTGTCCTCTTGGTTTTGTCTTTCTTTTTATTAGTTTTAAATGGTTTATTTTTTATGTTCAAGTAATTGTCATTCATTGTTCTTGAGAACTGATTCAGGGTTGTCATTTAGTATGTGGGATATTTTAACTGAAATCCTGTGGAAATTGTTGAAGCAAGTAAGATGTACAGTTACAAAATGTGTTTTTATTTCTTTTTTGCTATTTTCTTTTTCTTTTTTTATTTCATTTTTTTTTTAATTCTTATTTGTCTTCTCCTGTAGGGTAAATTCATCAGAATTCACTTTGGTACCCAGGGTAAAATTGCTGGTGCAGACATTGAGCATTGTAAGTATGGAGTAAAAAATAAACAATCATGATCAACTGATAATATTTCTAGGTTTTAATAAATAATTACACATAAATGTAACATTTTTCTGTCATCATATATAATTACAGTTACTATAGAAGTTACTATAGCATATTACTTTGAGATGTAAATTTTTGACTGTTTATTGAAGTACCTATAGTGAAGTAGAAGTAGAATTAAATATTTATGTTACCTACCCCAAGACCTGCATTGGGAATCATACCCTTTTACTTATCCACTTCTCTTTCTTCTCCAATTGTTTGACTTTATATAGTTTTTTTTCTTTGACATTTCTGTACCCCTTTAACTTCATTCACTAGTTTGACGCTGTAGAATAGTTTTCTCCTTGGTAATCTCTTTTCTTTGTCCCCCAAGTTTGAGTTATCACAGTTTTCTTTTACCATTGGCACTCCCAGAGTCTTTCTGGTGTGTTTGCCCTGAGGTGTGTGATTCAGAGAGTATTATGATTTGATTTGTCAATTAAGGTCTTCTTCAGTTCTGGTGATCACACCAGTCAGCTGGCAGAACCTATCACCTGATGTATATATATAACCTGTGGAATATTTGCTGAGTAAGGCACACCCTACCCTAGGTATATAGAAGCATCTCTCACCATGGTTTTATATAGCACCAATAATATTGTTTTATTATTTAAACCCTTATGATAATGGTGACAATATGCACCTACCCTTGAGTACAGTAATTATACCTACCAACATCTGAAGTGAGATACCCAAATGCATGAAAGGCTTGCCGTGGAAAGATGCTGCCTTGCTGTGGTTTGTGAACCCCTTCTAAACATTGAATTCAAGTGAAATGATTCATCAGCAAAAATTTATATTACTATATCACAGATCTGCTGGAGAAATCTCGTGTGACCTTCCAACTGTCTGCAGAACGTAATTACCACATATTCTATCAGCTTCTGTGTAACTCATTGCCAGACCTTGCAGGTGAGTTCAAAAAAGATATTGTGAGTGAAGGATGCCAAGTATCCAGGATCTAGTGGCCCACAGGCTGGAAAGTGTTTATTTGATTCCCATCCCCTATCCCCTCTTCCCTTCACTTTGGTCCCTCAACCTTCATCTCTTCAACCTCTGTTTGATCTCTCATTTAGATCTATTAGAGAAGTCTCGTGTGATCTTCCAACAAAAAGCTGAGCGTGACTACCATATTTTCTACCAGCTGTTGTCAAACGCTTTCCCCGGCTACATGGGTAAGTCCAATAAAGTAGATCAGATATGTTAGTTTTTGTCTTTGGTACTATAATGTATTGATATACAATTTTGCAGATTTATTGGAGAAATCTAGGGTGACTTATCAGCAAAAAGCTGAAAGGAATTACCACATATTTTACCAGTTATGCTCTGGGGCATTTGATGGATTTGTGGGTAAGATGATATGACCCCAGTAAGCTTAAGCTATTTCTCTCTCAATTTAGAGACTCATCTTTGGTCAGAAGTTTTACTCTATATAGACTCTCTATACTCTGCTTAACAAAAATTGGGACTTGGAATAAAGTTTAGTTGTGGGTTTTTCCTGTGGTTGTAGCAATTTAGAAAACAAATCTCACTGATATCTCTTCAATAACAATTTCATACATCTTAATTGATATTGGAAATTAATTAGATGGGTGGTAAGGCTATAATAATATTCTGAAAAAAAATTTTTAACTGCTTAGCAAAGGATTTCAGGTAAGTGAACTGCATGATCCCCTTCCTTATCTTTTATTTTATTTTATTCAGTTAAATATGTATACTTCTGTATATAATCTTTACTAACTGTATGTGAGGAAACTAGAATAATGTGTTATATGTCAGAGAGAGAGAGAATGAGAGAGTGGAGATTGTGGCATCAATTGAAATGCTCTGATTTCAGGTTAGAAGTGGTGATGTAGGCACCCACTGGATTTACGAAAAAAAATGAAACTCAAAAATGTCAATTGATTTTTTATTGTATTAAATAAGATACTGTAATTAGCATAGTTTCATGTAAACAAGAAAAGATGCTCAGGATTTGAAATGTCCATACATTTGCAATTAAAGTGTGTACTTTTTTGTTTTTTGTTGGCTTCCAGCAAAGTTCATTGTCTAATTAGCTTTGCCTCATGTTTTAATTAAACAGAAAAGCTGCTGGTTTCTCCTGATGCTGGGCTCTACAGCTTTATCAACCAGGGTGTCTTGACAGTAGATGGCATTGATGATGTAGAAGAGATGAAAATCACTGATGTAAGTGAATCTTTAAAAAAAAAGTTTCTACAGCCCTTCCTGATATACTGTATATACTGTAATTTAGATAATGGATTTAATGTTCACTTCCAAAATGTCAATCATTTTTAGTTACTTTCACACTAGCCTTATTTTGATTCAACAGGAAGCTTTTGATGTGCTGGGCTTCACACCAGAGGAGAAATTGAGCTTGTACAAGTGCACAGCTGCCATCTTGCACTTTGGTGAGATGAAGTTCAAACAGAGGCCACGTGAGGAGCAGGCCGAGGCTGATGGAGCAGCAGGTAAACAGATGTTGAATTTTTCAAAACTTGTCTGCTTTCTATAAAATCCTTACATTGAAGAAGTTTAAAAAAATTAATGTAAATGTTAAACCAATCTTAGAACCAGTTATTCTAAATAAATTCAGAAAATATTAAAAGATATATCACAAAAGATTATATTATTGTAGAAAAACAACCCTATGTCATGTATGACATTGTCTCAATGCTAATAATTATACACTTTTCCAGGTGCCAGGTTTCCTCTTTATTTAATTTATTCATTCTTGTCCAATAAAATAATGAAAGATTTTTTGATTTTTTTTTTATAGTTCATTCAGTGTTATTTTATTTTATAGTAAAATTTTTAAATCATCAACAAAAAAGGAAGACTTGTCCTAATGTTAGAAATATTTTTCATCTCAACCACATTTTTTTGTTTACAATAGAGGCAGAAAAAGCAGCATTTTTACTTGGTGTGAATGCTGGTGACTTGATCAAGTCCTTCTTAAAACCAAAAGTGAAAGTGGGCAATGAATTTGTCACCAAGGGTCAAACATTGGCTCAGGTACAATGTTCTGTAGTTGTAGGCATGATACTAAAAACTTGTTTTGTCTTATAAGTTTTATACTCTTAATTTCATTTTCATTTACATCTTATGACTGAGCTTTTCTTACTTGTTGTTTTTAGAGGCTGAAAAAGCAGCATTTTTACTTGGTGTGAATGCTGGTGATTTATTGAAATGCCTTCTGAAGCCCAAAGTGAAAGTCGGAAATGAATTTGTGACCAAGGGTCAAAACTTGAATCAGGTATAGAGGTGTGACCTCTCATCAAGGCAGTGTCCACCCTCCCACTTCCTTGCTGCCAACCAGAACCTAGAGATTGTGGATTGCAGTTGTTCACAAGTCTATTCTCCATCCTCTACAAACCCATTTGCAATTCCTTCCAAATCCCTCTCACCACTTTGTACCTTCTCCAGTCATTCCTTTGAAGGTAGCCATTACTGGTTCTTTCTTCTTTCCAGCCACCCATCACCATGGATATGCCATCTCATTCATACCCCGTTAAAGAAATGTGGTACTCCATTGAAGATTGTTTTCCCTTTCATCCTATCAATTGTTTTATCCTTTCCTGTATGACTCCAAGATCAGTATATTTATGAATTCACCATTTCACTTTTCCTATTGTTAAAATTGTTAAACTCAAAGCTCCCACATTGTTAAATCATACCTTAACCTGTACTCCATACTTTACCAGGAAGAAGTATATTTTTCACCTCACCTCATCATATTTTACCATTCCTTATTTTAGTCAAAGTCAGGTTTGGTGTTTTATCCCACCTTTTCCTTTCAGAGTTTTCCTTACCACAATTTTTTCACTCTACCTTTCAACTGTTGGGTATAGAAGGCTATACAGTCACCTGTGTCACTAACCTTTCCTTTAAACATCTTCCTCAGCATCTTTGTGTGTCATTCTATTTCTTAGCTGCTTGTAAAAGTACGATTTTAAAATGCAATATTTTCATGTAAATTTGGATTATATATGTTTAAAAGCATGCAGAGAGCTGTAATGAAAATAAGAATCATTAAGTTCATAAGCATGATGCCAACAAAGCTAAATTTTGATATTATGAATTTCCAGACCTTTCAAACTTGATAGCGCATGTAACTTTTCCAAATTTGTAAGATTTTTACACAATGCATGGCACGATCGCTTTGATTTTCCCCCGCTGACAACACTTTATTGACTTGTTACTGTTATAACTTTCAGGTCTTATATGCCGTGGGTGCCCTGTCCAAGTCTCTGTATGATCGTATGTTCAAGTGGCTCGTCCAGCGTGTCAACAAGACTCTTGATACAAAGAACAAGAGACAGTACTTCATTGGTGTACTGGATATTGCTGGTTTTGAGATCTTTGAGGTAAATTGACAAGTTCAACTTTTTAATAGTATCATTATAACTGGCAATTGCATTCATGTGTGTTTTGATTTCTACTGAGAGCTAATTGTTTACTTACTTTTCACAATCAACTTACCTACTCTCTTTTAACAGCTAAATTCAATCGAAGGACAACTTTGTTTTACTATTATCTTTCACATTCTGCAACTCCTTGGTTTTCAGTTCAACACCTTTGAGCAGTTGTGCATCAACTACACCAATGAGAGATTGCAGCAGTTCTTCAACCACCACATGTTTGTACTGGAACAGGAAGAGTACAAGAAGGAAGGTATTGTCTGGCAGTTCATTGACTTCGGTATGGACTTGCAGGCCTGTATCGACCTTATTGAGAAGGTGAGTTTTATCATAAATTGTACTACATAGTTATAATTTGAGAAAATTGATCAAAGCAGTTCTTAACAATCTATTGTTGTGAAATATGAAAAACGTCATCCATTTGTTGAAAAGTGTGTTCTGAAGCATTGGCTCTTCAAAGGCTTTTCCCTTTTCTCTCCCTTCTAGCCCATGGGTATCTTGTCCATCCTTGAGGAAGAGTGCATGTTCCCCAAGGCCTCTGATGACACCTTCAAGGACAAGCTGTACAACAACCACATGGGCAAGTCTCCAAACTTTGGCAAACCCAAGCCATCCAAGGACAGGAAGCACGAGGCCCACTTTGAGTTGTACCATTATGCTGGTGCTGTAAGTTGATACTCTTTTTTTTTTCCAAAGTACTTGTATATCCATTTCAAAAAAAAATTATTTTGAATTCTTTATAAACAAAAAACCTCAAAACACTTAAATGATGTTGTCTTGAAATGTTTCAGAGGACTGGTAACTAATACTAGTATTTAATTAAGACATATCATTAAAAAACTTGAAGACTCTAGGACATTTTTGGAATTTAATTCAGACCATTGAGGATTTAAAGAATTGCTACATTGTGCCATTGTGTGTGTGTGTGCATGCATGCTTTTGTGATGCCCTCAGGTACCATACAGTATCCAAGGCTGGGTAGAAAAGAACAGAGACCCCCTCAATGAGGGCTGTATTGAACTTCTAAGTAGAAGCAAGGACCATATCATATCACATGTCTTTATCTCAGGTGCCAATGAGGAAGGTAATCTCTGGGATATTAGGTAGCAGGACATAGATGCAGTAACCTACTACTACTACTACCACTTTCTAGAGAAGATGATCACTTCACCAATAACTGATAACATTTGTAATTTATTTCAGCTAATCATACATGTAGCTGTAGCGGAATACACATAGACCTTGTTGTCAGTGATTTGACTTTTCTGATTTGAAATCTGCTCTTTTGATGATGTTGCTTTTTGTTTTCTCTCGGCCTTTTGAAAATAAGAATATGAGAACCAATCAAAGATTAGTTGATTACAGCTAGAGGTAGAATTTACCATCTAGTGGTGTTGTATTTTTCCTTGGTTAATCATTTGACTTTATAGTTTAAGAGGTTTTGACTTCAAAAACTTTGCTTGCTTATATTTGCTTTTATGTAAATTTGACATAATTTCTGAACCCACCATGCCAGTGAGGAAACTGTAATACTGTAACAAATATTGTAAAAGTTTAAAGGCATGTTGGCAAGCAAAGTTTAATACAAATTTCAGCAGTCTTCTTTTTATCTTCATGTTCTCCTTTGTTTTGTATTTCGGTTTTGTGTGCAGCTGTATTTCTAATGAACTTCCTTAGAAACCTGAGTTTGTTGCTGTTACATCAGGTGCCTTACAACATCTGCAATTGGCTGGAAAAGAACAAAGATCCAGTGAATGACACTGTTGTCTCTCTTCTCCAAGAAGCAAAAGAACCTCTTGTACAAACGCTGTTTGCTGAGCCTGAAGGCGGAGGTAAAACTTCCATCTGTTGTATGTTGAACACACTCCTATTCATCTTTCATTTGTTTCATCCCTTGACTTGGGACTCATCTTCACACATTATATTCCAGGTACTTTTTGCTGACCAGACCCACGGGTATAACTTGTTCACCAAGTTATTTTTTTTTTGCATTTACCTTTTGAAGCCCTGGAGGCACAAAATATCTGGCCCTCATCATGCAAAACACAAATGAGGAGCACTTAAATTTGTACACAATATACAGTGGCATTATTGACATGCTTTATTTCTCACAATCAGGTGGCTTACAATATTACCAACTGGCTGGAAAAGAACAAGGATCCATTGAATGAAACCGTAATTGGTCTCCTTGCCTCTTCCAAGGAGCATCTTGTTGCATTCTTGTTCTCTGAACCAGAGGAGCCTGGTAAGAAGGCACTATCCCGTGATCAACCTTAACCCAATCCACCATGATGGAAAGCGGATTTTTCCTCCTGTACATCTTCCTTTTTCCACACCAGACTGCATTACCATTTATGTAGTTAGTTTGAAATTCAACCTTGATTCCTCTTTGTTTTACAGCTTATTACTATGGGTACAGTGAAATTTGTGTTTACTGTCAACTTTCATAATTCAAAAAGAATGGGATACTTGGAAACAGCATTTTAAAGCTAAGCTATCAGTGAGACTAGTTTGTTCATCAGATTTCTGTGAAATCATGTAATGATAAAATTCTATGGTGGCTGCTAGGTGCCCTACAACATTTGTGGGTGGTTGGAAAAGAACAAAGATCCAGTGAATGTTACTTGTTACCATGTCCTCAGCAAATCCAAAGATCCTACTGTTGCACAATTGTTTGCTGGAATAGATGATGATGAAGGTAACAGTAAGGGGCATGGAAACAATATCAGCGACAGCAGCAATGGCTATAGCAGCTTGCAACTTTTGGAATGCCTTTTTTGTTTCATTTTTTATTAAACATTGAATTTTTTTTCAATTTAACTAATGTATATAATTTGCTATTCAGCTTATGATGATTTATTTATCAAAAACAAAGGAAAGAAAAAGGGAATTATTTTTATGATTATAGTAGGCTTCATGCAATACAAAATACTTTTTTTTATTTTTAAAACTTGTCTATCAAAACCAACACTCAGAGTTAAAGGGAAAGAACACTGTACCCATGAATCACAGGTTTAACCCATTCACCAAAACCTCCCTCGAGTTCCATGTATCCTGTTAAAATGTGACTTTCACCTACCACATTTCTATCCAAGACAGTGGATTCTAGATCCACTAATGTGTGAAATTCCTACTACCTAAATTTCCCATCACCTCTCCTATTCCAGTAAGGTTCAACTTTCAGTTCTACCATGTGGTTTTAAAAAGTCTTCAAATATATCATTTTCTTTGCAGCTTTCCTTATTGTTCCTTCCATTGTTTTTTCCCTTTTGTCACTTTATTCCATCCACAAGAGTATTTTATCTCCAACTCCTCTCCTCTTTTCCAATCTCCTTCACGCCTGTTCCAGTTTATATTTCAGATCCTGTACACCAGGGATGTCGTCTGCCTCTCCCTTGCTCCCAGACTTGCTCACCACATACATTCACCTTCTACAACCTTCACCTTCATACCACATTTTCCTCCATATCTGTCTGATGTATCCATTTTTGTACAACATATGTCTGTTCTGTTCTGTTTTGTTTTGTTCAATTCATGTTATGTAATCATCTAGAAAGCTTTCTTGTTCTGTTCTGTCTAATTTTCGTCAGCTTCTATAATTTAAGATCTGATTTTCATTTGATATAATTTCAAGCAGTAACTTAGATGTAGTTGATCATAATTTAGCTTATTGTAGGCTCTTAGATATATAACATTTTCTTTTTTTCATAACTAAAATATTAAACAGATATACATGTTCTAGAAAAGATTTACTTTTACTGCTTTAAAGATGGGGTAAGTAGCATATGGTTTCACATCCAGAAGTTAAATTGTATAAATTTATTCAGTGATAAGACTCATTTGTTCTATATTTCATCAATTCAGCTTCAGTTATGGTATTTATTCATGAGTTTTTATAATTTTGATAAAATGTGCTATTTACAGAGGGCGCTGCACCAAAGAAGAAGAAGAAGGGTAGCGCTTTCCACACCATCTCTGCCACTCACAGGGTAAGAATCTGGTCATATTCTAGTTTGAAAAAGAAAAAAATATTGAAAAGTTGTTAGACATGGCAGTTAGGAATAATGGGAAGGAGCGGTTCAAATGAAAGCAAATTAGTATATTTAGTTGAAATCAGACAGTCGATATATTAGCATTTATCTTATGATTGTTGAAATACATGTATCTGCAGAAATCAAATGTAAAGATACAAATGTAGCAATAGCCAACTCCCACAAAAATTTTGAAAGGAGGTTGATTTGATTATCAATGAAATGAAAGCATGCTAATATTTATCCACCATTAGCCTATGTTTATTTCACATTTCAGCCTTCATTCCCTTGCAGCATTTTTTTCCCTAACTATATAACTAACGTGAGATATTGTGATTACAGGAAAGCTTGAACAAATTGATGATCAACTTGGGTACCACTCAGCCTCATTTCATCCGTTGCATTATCCCCAACGAGGTGAAAACACCAGGTAAAAAGCTCCACCCAGTGTTGCACCCCCCACCAAACCCCATTCTCTTCAGCAGTGACTGCAATCACTGTGTGCTGTTGCTGCCATGGATGATGCACTGTGTTGATGTGATATTCTCTGGTTTTGAATGCCTTGTATAACTTCTTCTGTTTCTCTATCCCTCACTGCCAGCGTGGGGATGCCAGATATGTGCGGGTTCACCAATGGAAATATGTCCAAGAAGTGCACTGATGTTTTTTTTTTGTAATTCTTGTTCACTTTTTTGTGCACCCATTCTCCTTTCATAGTAACAGCATGCATCACTCCCTATCTGTTTTCAGGACATTTAGCAGTTTGTCTCATGAAACTACCAATCTTCAAAGAAAAATATTTTTCAAATTGTTATTATATTTAAAGAACAAATCAACAAAATTCAGTTGTTTTACTTTCCCTTTTTTCTTCATTTAAATGTCTAATAATTATGAAAGAACCAAAAATTATTATCTTTACATTTTGGGGTGTCCTTTTTTTTGATGGAACAATCAAATGGGCAAAATACATATTTTTTGCGCTTTATCCTTGATCATTGTGGCTTCTCTTTTGATGTGACGTGATGTATCCATTTCACTTGTGTGTTCTCTGTCTATTTTTCAGATTTCCTGTGTTTGTGATTTTTTTCCTTCATTTCTCTGTTGCAGTTGTCACGAGATTTGTGCCCTACCTGTGCTGTACTTTCCCATGTGTGCTCAGCATGACTTAATATTTGGCTCAACCCATAAACTACCTTTTTTCCTTGTTGTTAGACACTAACCTTGTGTTTCTCTTTGTCTCCCCCTCTGCCCACTCAACCACACAACCTACCTACTCACAGGAGAGTTTAAATAAGCTGATGACCAACTTACGCAGCACTCAGCCGCACTTCATCAGGTGTATTATTCCTAATGAAGTCAAGACACCAGGTAACATCCCTGACCACTGGGCAGCCACCACCGCTGTTGGACACATCATTCATCGGTGACCAGAAGTAGATGTTGTGTTACCTGGTGTCTTGATGTGTCCAACCATTCTGTACAGTGGTCAGGTGCTGCATGATGACCAGTCTAGCTCACTATCTCATACATTTTACATTTTTGGTAGTTATAAGGAGAAAGGTTGTTCTTTTTATAAAACATTGGTGGTTTTAAAAGTTGAGCGGGTTTTTTTTTCTTTAGTCCTGTCAAAATTTATTTTATCAGGCATATCTTGAAGCTTTAAAATTAGGGGAGGGTGGAGAATGTGTGATTTTGAGAGTTAGAATAGTCTGGCTTTTTATTATGATCTTGGGAAACTTTAAAGGAAAACTGTCTTTGCATGTTGTGTGTCATGTGTTTTTCTTACTATTTCTTTTCACACATATTGCAGTGTACTTTTTAATCTGTTAATTGTCATATTTTCATACAAAGAAGCAAAATACAAATGTAAAATTTTAGTATGTATTTATTAATTTTTAATCTTCAAGTCATTATCCCAAAAGTGGTTTTTGTAGACTTATTGAAGAAATGTTCGTTTGATTTTTTCCAGGTCTGATTGACTCCTTCCTTGTGATGAACCAGCTGCAATGTAATGGTGTACTTGAGGGTATCCGTATCTGCCGTAAAGGTTTCCCCAACAGGATGATCTACTCTGAATTCAAGCAGAGGTGGGTAGGGAAGACTCAGTGGAGACATAGTAAATATAGTTTTATGTTCAAGATGTATGAATTTTTATTGAGTCATATTCTAAAAGTAAGTCAAAATGTACAGTTTGGTTACTTGCAAAAAAAAAAAACACTTGACATTCATCCATAGTTTACCTGCTATTTATCACTTGCAGATACTCCATCTTGGCTCCCAATGCCATCCCCCAGGGCTTCGTGGAGGGCAAACTTGTCTCCCAGAAGATCCTGGAATCTCTGCAGTTGGACGAGAATGAGTACCGTCTTGGCAGCACCAAGGTCTTCTTCCGTGCTGGTGTGCTAGGTCATCTTGAGGATCTCCGTGATGAGCGTCTCTCCAAGATCATCTCCCTGTTCCAGGCTCACATCCGTGGCTACATCATGCGCAAACAATACAAGAAACTGCAAGACCAGAGGTAAGAAAGTGTTGGGGTTTATATTGGAAATAATTAGAATGGATCATGTAGTCTTCACTTAATGTGTTATATATACATTTTAAGTTGTTATAACTATACACAAGTTCACAACTTAACTAAAATTGATTAATCAACTGAAATACTTTTTTCATTCAAATCATTTATCTATTTAATGAAATTTAAGATTTGTTGATATTAACCTTTACATTTCTCCACTTTTCAGAGTTGGTCTGTCTGTCATCCAGAGAAACATTCGCAAGTACCTGCAGCTCCGCAACTGGCAGTGGTGGAAGCTGTACACCAGAGTGAGTATCCTCTTTAAAATTAAGAAGGAAAAAAAGATAAAATAAAAAAGAGCAATGATTCCAATCCCTCTTCAAGAGTACAACTGAAGAATATCTTTCACTCGGCAGTTAATCAAGTCCATACCTGGTTTATCTACATCCACATAATCCCCTCCCATTTACCTTATTGTCTACCATCAATGCTATCATGTTTACAAGCCCCTTTGTTGACAGTATTTATTATCAATTAGGTTCCTCCACTGCTTTACTTAATGACTTCCCCACACACCTGGACACAAGGTGACCTGCAGGGGTTTGTTTATTGACTGGATTGAGTAGATGTTATCTTTGAACAAGCTTGTTGACTGTGATAAGTCCCATTTGTGTTCCTCATTTGCTGGCAAAGGAAGTGGCCATATACCCCATTAATTTCTTTGTCAATAGGAGAGACTGGGTGCAATAGTACAGGCCTTCTCCATAGTAGAGTAAAGTGATGTTCATTTACAGTCTCCACAAACACCCTGCAGTGTTTACAAGTTATTTTATTGTCTTGGAGAGGTTGCAGGTGTATTTTTATTGTGGCTACCTGATCAAGACATTGCTTCATTGAAAGGCTGCATATCTTGCTACTTATGTAATATGCTGTGACCGAATTAAGCACTCATGGATGGTTAGCTGAGAGAAACTATGAAACAATGGGGTCTTGCCAAACAGATGCAATATTATCTGAACTAGACTGGATATTAGAATCAGTTGATAGCAATGTAGATGATCAAGAACTGGAACCTCTGTATATTACTGAAAGTGGGGACGAAGAGGACTCATTAGAAATGAAACAGTGCAAATGCCTTGAAGTTAGAACTAGTGTAGGTTACTGGATAATGATATTATAGTGGCACAAAATTTGCATTTGTGGGAGGATTTGTCACAAGTGCTTAGTGGAAGAGATGAATATTTTCTTTATAGCATATCGTTTCTTTTGCAAGCCAGATATTGAAAATTGCCTTCATTGTCATGTTTAGGTGAAGCCTCTGCTGAACATTGCCCGTGCTGAGGATGAGATGAAGAAGAAGGAAGAGGAACTTGAGAAGTGCAAGGAAGACCTTGCCAAGCTCGAGAAGCTGAAGAAGGAACTTGAAGAGCAAAATGTCACTCTGCTGCAGGCTAAGAATGACATGTTCTTGCAACTGCAGTCTGAGCAGGTAGGGAAACCAAACACATACAACTTCCGACTTAAAATTGCAATCAAAAACTTGTTCAGAGTACTAAAGAACATGTGATATATAAATTTTTTTAAAACAATCCTGCCAGTTTCAGTTTCTAAAATGGCAAATTCTTTTTGATGTTGACTATAGTCTGAGTAAGGGAGCAAAATTTTTAATGTACTTTTGACCCATGTTATAAAGAAAATGAAATATCTTTAGGACACCTTGGCTGATGCTGAGGAGAGAATTGAGAAGCTCATCTCCCAGAAGGTCGACTATGAAGCACAGATCAAGGAAATGGAAGAGCGCCTCATGGATGAGGAAGATGCTGCTGCAGAGCTTGAGAACATCAAGAAGAAGATGGAAGCCGAGGCTGAGGAACTGAAGAAGGATGTTGAGGATCTTGAGCAGTCTCTTGCCAAGGTGGGTTGAACTTTGAGAACTAATTATTGTTAGAACCATTGCATTTGCATTAGGTATTGCAAATACATTTTAACCTTTTGATTTAATTTAAAGATATATCACCAGCTGGTAATAACTGGTCATTTTGAAACTGAACCAGACCCTGATATTAAACAAGTTAGAATTTGCCAACCACTTACAAAAGTATAGATAAAACCTTTCCTTTTTTGCTATTAGGCTGAACAAGAGAAACAGACCAAGGATCACCAGATCAAGACTCTCCAGGACGAAATGGCCCAACAAGATGAACAGATTGCCAAGCTGACCAAGGAGGGTAAGAACACAAGTGAGAACCTGAAACAAACACAAGAAAAACTGCAGGCAGAAGAGGACAAATGCAACCACCTCAACAAACTCAAGCAGAAACTGGAACAGACCTTGGACGAGGTAGGGATAAACTAAAACTTGGTTTATCAAAATGAGATTTTAAGTGACTTGAATGATTGAATATTTGATCATTAAGTTAAATTTGATCAGGTTTTTAAATAAACATATTTAGCCTAATTGATCATTATTGCTAACATAAAACCCTATGAACATTTCCTAGATTTTCTTCTATAATATCCAAAGAATACTGTTATGATGAATTGAAATTATATGCCTTCTCTTTCTGTCTTTAGCTGGAGGATAACCTTGAGCGTGAGAAGAAACAGCGTGCCGATGTGGAGAAATCCAAGCGCAAGCTGGAGGGAGATCTGAAGATGACACAAGAAAACGTTGAGGAACTTGAGCGTGTCAGACGTGACATGGAAGAGAATGTCAGAAGGTAAGATTTTACAATTTTTTTAGTCATATACCCATTAAAAATGTTCTGCTCTTTGATACTTTTATAATCCATAATAATTATTTTGCCAATATTGAAAATTGACACCCACTTATCCGCAGATTTTGCAGAAATTTTTACAAGTTTTGCCTTTCTCGGTTTCCAGGAAGGATGTTGAGATCTCCGGCCTGAACTCCAGGCTTGAGGATGAACAAAACCTGGTCTCCCAACTCCAGAAGAAGATCAAGGAACTCCAGGTCAGTGAAAGGCATTTTATTTGCAATCATCCTTCTTCATTACACACAGTTAAAGTGTCATTTAATTAGTATTTAAAAAAAATCAAAATTCTACATGGATGAAAAGTACTTCTCTTTTAATACAACAGGGTGATTTATGATGAGTGACATACTTACATTACCTTTCTGATTTTGTGTGACATTAACATCCCAAACAGTAGCTGATCTGACTTGAAGTGGTATTAGATAGCCGTATGTATGTGTTGCCTACCAGTAGCTTTGTCTATGTCTCTTTGTTTGTGTCTTATTTGTGTGATTTGAATAAAGAGATTTATCTGGAGTGCTGTGTTTCTTATCTACCCACACTTTCTTACATTTTCTGCCACCACTGTCTATTCTCTGTCACCTTGACAATATCAGTCAATTCTTTTGCCTGCTACACAAACTGTTTCAGTCTGATCTGACCTATAAATTCTACCTTTAGAACCTGACTATCTCACACTATTTCCCCATAAAACAGATTGATCTAACATACAGTGCATCCCATATGTGTGGTTAATTAAAGTCATCTTGAAGTGCAAACTAGTATTTGAATGATATTATTGACCGAACAATTCATGCAAAGGTCTTTAATCATTTTTAAGTTACATAAAAGAGAAATATAGACTGAGTTTTTTTTTTTGCAATTATAATGAAATTAAAATTTGTGAGAATAGAATCATGTCCCTTGAACAAATCTTACAAAATTCATTCAGCTCTACACCAGAGAACAACAATTATCTTCAGTTTATTTAAGGTTCAGTTTAAGCTCTTATATCTCCTCAAAGGACTTAATTCTTATCTTAATCTGCTCTTATGAACTGAATATGTTCATCCATTGAATGTGACTTATCAGAATGTGATGATAATTCAGGTAAACTTTCTTGAATGCATTGCCCCTCCTTTAAGAGATTAAGTAACACTTTAATTAATGAAAATACTCCCAGACTACAGATAGATTGTTGATATAGGACAGTGGAAATATTGAACAGAATTTTTAAATATGAATTTCAACATGCTAGCATTATCACAGCTGGATGTGACAGATGTTTTTGAAATGTTTTACAAATTAGTTCTTTAAAAAAATCATTCTTTTGTCTAGATTGAAGAATTTCTCAAATTAGTTATCAAAATTTTGTGAGTTTTTGAATGAGAGTAAATTATTTGATATTAAAGTAAAAGCACCTAAGTACATTTAAAATTGTGTAACCAATAAGAAGCACAAAACATTTAGAACTATAATTTGACTTACTATACTGAACCATTTTAAGTAAACAAATGAACCAAAATTGAATAAGGCATTAAATTTGAGAATCCATTAAATTTGAAAAATATCTGTTAAAAGTGAATGGATAGTTTTCCTTTTTTAACTATTTATATTTACTTTTTTTATGGGGGGGGGGGGGGGGGAGGGAGGCTAGGAAAGTTTACTAGTAGTGCTCATTTATCTATAGACAAATCAAACATAGTATTACTACATGTGTGGAGCATGTAACTAACCCATCCTATTGAAGATGTGTATATACATCTACTTCAGAAACAAGATTTCTACATTACATTTGCTATTGGGATTATTATGATTAACTTCTATTTGCCATCAAAACCGGTATCCAGAAATAGACATCTTGGAGGACAGAATGAAGAGCCTTTCCCTAGAAAACCAGATCCACCTTATCTTCTGACCCCATGTAGGTGGGAGAAAATGTGTTGATCTCTCAGCAGCTTGCTGCCAGATAACTAAATTTGGAAAAGGGAAATCTATGAAAGTTTTGAATGCTGTCTGGCTCCCCTGAAGATGAATGTATGTGTATTAGTAAGTCTGGTTCAGGATGGCTATACCAGACAAACATCCAGGGAAGAGCCAGCATACACAACTATTTCACCTTGGATTTTGGCAAGCTTTCTAGAATATATGATGATGATGTTGCCAGAACTGTATGGTGCCTCAGAAATTTTTCTGGTCATATTGCTCTTTTTTCCATATTCCAATTTGACCTTTAACTAATCTTGTTTTAATGATAAGATGCATAACAGGGAAGTGGATGATAAGGAAAAGATACTGGGGTGAATCCAGTAGCAAAGCTACTGTAATTCATACACGATGGCTGCACATTATCCTTTAACATGCATTACCCTCTCACCTCTGCCCTATAACTTGAAAGCTGAATGTTAGCAAAGAAAAATATGCAATGGCCTTTTAAGGCACCAGATGTTGGAATGAGTTAGTCACTTTGGTTGGTGCAGCCTGAGCATCCTCGGGAAAACTTCCAGTTCAACCCTGGCCGTGGGCTTCCCACAAACACACAAGGAATGTAGCTATCTTCTCCATTACCCATTACTTTCTTGCTCTCAGTGTTACCTTTACCTACTCCTCAGTCTGTCTAGCTGTTGCCCTGGCACATACTGCAGTCTGGGAGGCACTGGTAGGAAGGAGGTTTTCGGCCCTCTGCTAACTTCTCTTCAAGTTAGAGGAACTATCACATAGTATTTTGATATTTTTTCGAGGGACTACAACTCCTTGTCAACAAACCTTGTGTGTTTGTAAGGTAATACTGTGCTGCTGTTACTACCGGAGTATAACTGTGCTGAATCTGTCTGTACTACAATATGGCCACCAAAGAGGAAAAGAAAACATCAGAGCAGGTTTCGGTTGATGAGTCTGTGGAAGATGTGCCCATATTCTCAGTGAGTGGAGCTGAGGTGGATAGTACCACTAATAAAGCAACGAGTTCAGAGGTTAGGGTTGATGAAGGAAGTGGCAAAGATGTAAAGACAGGTGCCCCTCCCAAGGCTGCAGTGACTAAAAAAACCTCTGGCGTGAAATCCTCCAGTGTAGTAGTGGAAGAGTCCTCCAGAAGCTCTTCAAGAACCAAAAAGACCAGGGGCAGTTCGCGCTACGATGATGATTTTGGAGTTGACTTTGATGTGGATTATGAAGTTGGCCGTTCCATAAGGAGTCACCCAACCCTCATCACAAGGACTTCAATTATTAATCCTGTAAATCCAAGACTCACTACAAGAAGTAAACAGATTATAAGGAGATCGGAGGATTTAGCTTTGGTGGCCCCAGGGCTCAAAAACATGCTAGAAGTAATGTCTCTGTTACCTTTATTTTTGCATGTGTTTAATATCTCTGCATGTAATTTGTTTACCATAACAAAATGTAAGGTAAATTGCCACACTTGATGTATTGGTAGAGAAGTATTTCACATCTTTTGAAATGATTTTTAACGTACATCTTTCTTATTTCGCAGGTGTAAAGAATATTTTTGCATTTTGATAATTAATATGTTTTGTTTTAGGCACGCATTGAAGAACTCGAGGAGGAACTTGAGGCAGAGAGAGCAGCAAGATCAAAGGTATAGTTTTATTTTTATCATTATTGAAATTTGGTCCCCCAAATTGTTGCTTATGTAAACTGCAGGTGAAGCTCTGAAATTTGGAAATATTAATTAAATTGGCGGTCCAGAAATCAATGAGATGTCATATTTAATGGTTCAGTGAAAAATATGCTCAGTCATTCCGAAGAGTATTGCTTCACCTTGAAAAAGAGTGCTTTCACTAATAAGTTTGGAATGTTGGGATTCTATATTTGGTAATCTGATAGAAGTGTGCAGTAACCTTACAGTACGGACTTGCGAAACATTTTTCCTCACATACCAATTGATTCCAGGTGAATTTTGTGTTAACCTGGTTAAATTGCTTGTATTTCATTGTGAGAAAGAGTAAGCCTAAGATGTATGGTGAAAAACACCTTAGAAAAAAAAAAAGATACACCTGGATTTGCTATCTTTTCTTCCTACTTATATTACCATTTTGCATTAGTAAATTATAGGCTATGAATATTCCTCACAGGTAACCATCTTGTTTAAAAATTGTTCTACCCACATGATAATTATTCTGTAAAATTCATTGTTTTTTTTAACCTTTTTAAACCAGGTTGAAAAGGCCCGCGCTGAACTTGCCCGTGAGTTGGATGAGCTCAGTGAGCGCTTGGATGAGGCTGGTGGCGCCACATCTGCTCAGGTAGGCACTGGTTCTCTTTTTGTTTTTACTTCTCTGGCATGGTTCTGAAAAACTCCAACAACTGAAGGTTAACTGGCAAGAAAAATGAAAATTCTTAACATATTTCTTAGTATAAGGTAGTTTAATTTAAAGTATATACTTGCCCAAAATGCTGAAATACACTGCATATATGTGTAGACAGAGATTTTGGCCCCATGTGTTGTTCTGGGTAAGATAGGAAACTTTTTCCTAATTAGTATTACAACTAGCAAACTTGTCAATAATTTATCCTTCAAACTAAAAAAAAACAGTAATAACCAGAGAAAATTGCCAATTATGATATAAAAATAACACTGCAGTTGTGACCTAAGTCATTCTATATTCCCCTTATGTTGCAACCCTACTTGGAAGTGAGGTGTGTTGGCCCAGTATGATATCAATGTCTGCATTTCTAGAAAGCAACCCAGTGATGTGCACCATGTTCTCTATACATATACTTCTCCCATGATAAAAACTAGGCAGAAGCTAGCAAAGATAGCCATTCAGAATGCTCAGTTCTGGTGTGTTTACTCAGCAATCTTAGAGGAGGGTGGGGAGATAAGGCATTGTACAATGCAAGTTGTTTGATGGGGAAAGGAATCCATTGCTGGATGTTTATCAGAGTCAAGAGATTTCAATGAGAACTGAGTCTGGCATTGTTGAGGTGGCTTTTTCTACAGACATGATGCCTTTTGCACTAGCAGGAGCTCAACCTTTCACTATATGGACATGTTCTTCTCACAGATTCATAGATAATTAGACTTAGGATTACTTTGAGGATTCATATGGATGAATCATTGTTAAACTATTGGCTAGAGGAGGTGAATTTACTATTTAACAATGTGTTTGATATTCAAAGTATTTAGTACTTTATGTAGGTTGAATTGTATGGTTTTAATTGCTACAGCAATATGTATAAAGCTTGGTTAATTTGTACATTTACAGACAAGGTTGTGAATTTAATGAAAGATCTTTTTTTTATATTTTAATTTCCTGTACTTTAAGTTAGTATGGTCTTGAGCATAGTTCTATTGTTTTTCACAGGTTGAACTGAACAAGAAGCGTGAGCAGGAGATCCTGAAGCTCCGTCGTGATCTTGAAGAGGCCAACCTTCAGCATGAAGCTCAGATTTCTGGCCTGCGCAAGAAGCAGCAAGATGCTGTCAACGAGCTCTCTGAACAACTTGACCAACTCCAGAAGGTGAAGGGAAGGTGCGTAGACAATAATAATAATAATTATAATAAGATAGAAAATAGATACATTGAGTATATCAAATGGAAAGTTTCTGCTCAAGTAATTTCCAACTCTCAGACTGTAGATGCAGGGGTAGATTATAAGTTAATTTCATTTTCAGGAATTGAACAGATCAAATAATTCTAAGCCTTCATAATATGAAGAACTGATATATGATGTTGGCGAAGGGAGAACATATCTTAGCTTATTGATAATATCTTAAATTAGGGAATATTTTGGTGATTTACCAGACATCAGCCTATCATTTTAGTCACTTTTACTCCGGTTTCATAATTTCTCTTGATTTATCTAAGTAGATGAATTCTTTTCTTGTAAAGCTTATTTTCTGTAGAGTTTACAGTTCTCATCACACATCTTATGCTTACTTTTTCTTATTGATTAAATCATTTGTTTTGTCCAATTTTGATTCTGTCTTTCTTAGTGCTATCCTTTTGTTACTGTTCCTACTTTTGTCCTGCTGTCCCCTTTCAGAGTAGAGAAAGAGCGCAATGAAATGAGATCAGAAATGGAAGATGTTCAGGCTCAGTTAGACCATGTTAAAAAGAGCAAGGTAAAATGTTTGTCATGGATGATATTGCATGTAGTTTGAATGCAGACATGCATGGGGTAATAGAGAGGGAGGTTAGAGTTACAGGTTTTATGTGGTTTGGCAGACTATGAGGCAGTACCAGTCTTCAGGGAAGACAGATGATCCCATTTTAGATGGAAAAAAGGTTACACCATGATGGAATGGTAACTCCTTCTACCAGGGTTAGTATAAGGTACTGTGGAGCATTTTTTTTTCTCCCAGAAGTTAGGAATCAGTCATCTTAAAAAGTTTGCTGTGTGTTGATTTGCATGCGATATTCTGTAATTCCAGACTTGAAAAAGAGTGCATGCACCTGCGCACGGAATGCGAAGACTTGTTGAACAGTTTGGAGATAGTTGAATCCTCCAAGGTAGTATAAATGTGCTAGTTGTTCTTTGTCACATCATAGTCTTATATTCACATTACTGTATGGAGGCTGTTTGGATTTGATGGCTTGCAGTGGAGAATGGGGATATATTTGTTCATTGAAAGTAGCTTTACTGTTGTCATTCTTTTAAATCATGTCTTTCCCATATGAAAGCAAATTTTATTTACATCAATATTCTTTGAAGTTAATTTTTGATCGAACAATTCACTGATGATTTGTTTAATCAGTGACTTCAAGCTTTAATAGGATAGAAACTACTTAAACAATCTCCTTTCCCTACAGCTTGCAGCTGACAAGCTCACCAAGCAGCTCGAGTCCCAGCTGTCTGAGGCCAATGCCAAGATCGACGAACACTCCCGCACCATCAATGAGCTCAACTCTGCTAAGGGCCGTTCTGCCAGCGAAGCCAGCGACCTCAGCCGCCAGCTGGAAGAGGCTGAACACACCATCAGCACCCTGCAGAAACAGAAACAACAGATTCAGGCTCAGGTTGATGATGCTAAGAGGTCCCTGGAAGATGAGACCAGAGTAAGTAACATATCTTATTTATCAATATTGTAGTGACAGTATATAGATATATAATGTGAGAAAAAATGAGTAAAATTTGTCAGTTTGATAATTTTACTCTTTTTGTTTGAGGTAGAGAAAATTGTCTTTGTTAAATTGTAAAATGTGCAATCAAGTTGCTTCAGAGACCAGAATTGCATTACCTAGAATTACACATGGGATACAACTAGATTTCACAAACACTTATGAAAATATATTATTTATACAAACAAAAACTATAAGTTTGAATTTAATCTCTCAGGCAAGAACTAAGCTGGCCAGTGAGGTGCGTAACCTCCAGTCTGACCTGGACAGCCTTCGTGACCAAATTGAAGAGGAACAAGAGGGCAAGGCCGACATTCAGCGTCACCTTGCCAGAGCCCAGGCTGAGGCACAACAGTGGCGCAACAAGTTTGAGACTGAGGGCGGCGCTCGTGCCGAGGAGCTAGAGGATGCCAAGTAAGTCAAAAGATGCATAATTTGTCATCTGGTTTCTCTTTTAGTCTTTTATCATGTTTTATAAAGTTTTCCAAATTTATTATGGTAATTTGATGTAAATTCATATCTAAGAAACTTATAGAATATGAATGAAGCAGTGGTTTTGTTGATCAGTTTGTTGAAATTGAGTCCATATGTACAAATGACTCTGCAAGTAGATATATCCAAACATTTGTACTTATAATTCTTTGTATCTTCAGGCGCAAGCTTGCTGCTAAACTGGCTGAGGCTGAGAACCAACTGGATGCTGCCAACATCAAGGTACAGAATCTGGAGAAGGTGAAGTCCAGAATGAGTGCTGAGATGGAAGACCTGGCCATTGAAGCTGAGAGAGCCAATGCTAATCTCATGCAGATGGAGAAGAGGAACCGTTCCTTTGACAAGACCGTCTCCGAATTCCAGGCCAGAATCAAGGATCTTGAAGCTGAGGTTGAGGCTGCTCAGCGTGAAGCTCGCAGCTACTCTGCTGAAATCTTCACCCTCCGTGCCAGAATTGAGGAACACTCTGATGCCATGGATGCTGTCCGCAGAGAGAACAAGAACCTCTCAGGTAGATATCTTTCTAAGATTAACCTGGCATGAATTTTAAGATCCTTGGCTATTACCAAAATCAGTAAAAAATAAAAATATATAATTTACTGTAAAACAGCAGTTAGTATTGAATATTTTGCTCAGTTATTATTGAAATGTACATACCTTTTTCAGATGAGATCCACGACCTCACAGATCAGCTCAGCGAGGGTGGACGCAATGTCCATGAAGTTGAGAAGGCCCGCAAACGCCTCGAGATGGAGAAGGAAGAGCTGCAGGCTGCCCTGGAGGAGGCTGAGGCTGCTCTTGAGCAGGAAGAGGCCAAGGTGATGCGCTCTCAGCTCGAAATCTCTGCCATTCGCCAGGACATCGACAAGCGTCTGCAGGAGAAAGATGAAGAGTTTGAGAACACCCGCAGAAACCACCAGCGCGGACTGGAATCCATGCAGGCCAGTCTCGATGCTGAGGCCAAGGGCAAGCAGGAGGCCATGCGCATGAGGAAGAAGCTGGAACAGGACATCAACGAGCTTGAGGTTGCCCTGGATGCTGCCAACAGAGCAAGAGCTGAGGCTGACAAGAACGTGAAGAGATTCCAACAGCAGGCCAAGGTATGTTTCACATTGAAATGGAAATCTATAGATTATTGTGAATGAAAAGTCTTAACCACCATCAAAATCATAATAAAAGAGTTTTGTACTATTCTTCACATTTTAGATTTCACTGAAATCTTATGACTAGGAAAATGTTTTTTATTCTCTTTTTACTTCTACTACAGGACTTGCAATCACAACTTGATGATGAAGCCCACCAGAGAGATGAGCTCCGTGAGCACGTGATGAGCGCTGAGAGACGTGCCAACGCCGTGCAAGCTGAGATGGAAGAGCTCAGAACTGCCATGGAACAGGTGTGAATTTCATTTTAGAGCAACATTCTTTTAGGCCTAACGAAATAAGAAATAAATTTTAATTTTGAAAAATCCAAAATGGAAAGGATTTAAACCTATATCGAACTAAAAATTACAAGAGGTTGAAACTTGGTCATTAATGACTTTTCTTCTTTAGGCTGAGAGAGCCCGCAAAGCTGCAGAGAACGAACTCACAGATGCCCAGGACCGCATCTCAGAACTCACCCAGCAGAGCCAGCATCTTGCCTCCACCAAGAGGAAGCTGGAGGCTGACATCTCCGCCATGCAGGCTGATCTGGATGAACAAGCCAATGAGATCCGTGCTGCTGATGAGCGCATGAAGAAGGCTGCTGCTGACTCTGCTCACTTGGCTGAGGAACTCCGTTCTGAACAAGAGCACAGCCAAAGCATTGAGAGGAGCCGCAAGAGCATTGAGACACAGATGAAGGAGATGCAGGTTCGCCTGGATGAGGCCGAGGGCAATGCACTCAAGGGTGGCAAGAAAGCCATTGCCAAGTTGGAACAGAGAGTAAGTAACATTGTCTTGTCTTCTGACAATAAGAATTGTTTAGATAATAGATCAGTAACTTGTTTTTTCCCCTGGGGTTATACCCTATATCTTATTCTTTTGAAATATTAAATATATTTAAACATTTCAATCCATTTTGCCACAATTCAACATGAAAGTTTCACTGCAATTCTAGGTCCGTGAATTGGAAGCTGAATTGGATGCTGAACAACGCCGCCATGCTGAGACCGACAAGAACGCACGCAAGGCTGACCGCCGCATGAAGGAGCTGGCTTTCGCACAGGAAGAGGAGAAGAAGAACATGGAGCGTCTCCAGGAACTCATTGACAAACTACAGACCAAGATCAAGACCTACAAGCGCCAAGTGGAAGAGGCTGTAAGTAAACTTTGATATAATAAAGTGTACATTTGTTCTTATAGTCATGCAAATTATCATCTGTTATATAAAGGCTGTGGATCTTATGTTTTGTGCTTCTTTTTTATCTTTAACTTGAAATGAAAAGTAAAATCAGTTTGAACTTGTACAAGATCAGTTGTTTCATCATTTTCTAAATATGAGCTCCTTTTTTGCAAAAAAAAAAACAATTCATGCTAAACAATTCTTCATTTTCTCATTCAGGAGGAGATTGCTGCTGTCAACCTTGCTAAATACCGCAAGGTCCAGCAGGAGCTTGAGGATGCTGAGGGCCGTGCTGATGAAGCAGAGAACTCTCTGTCCAAGATGCGCGCCAAGTCCCGCAGCTCTGTCTCCGTAGGCAGATCATCTGCTGGCTCTAGTGGAGCTGTAAGTAGTTGACATTACTCTCTGCACATTTATTTCTTATTCTCCTTTAGTAACTTTCCTGTATAATTTGTTAATTAAGTAATTTTTCTTCAGTATTTTGTTTAAATCTGGACTCATTATTCTTTTTTTAATTTAAAACCCCTATTTATTACTAGAAATGAACAGTCATAGATAGATTGCACATTTCAATTTTACATAAAACACCTTTCTTTATCTTGGCTGTGCGGAGACACAAAATGAATTATTTCTGCTTTTGTCTCTGCTTTATTAGGCATTAATTTTTTTTTTAATTTCTTCAATTTTACTGAGAAACTTTCATTCTGATTTTATATTATTTGAATTTGAATTGTATCCCTACCTTCACATATGTTGATAAATGCACTTCAGAGAAAGAATGCCGACCATGTCCAAGCAACTGGGGGAGAAAATTATTTATATGTTCTTCACATTCCTTTAATTTATGAACTTTAGGTCGGTTCTTCTGCCGTTGTCACAGTTAAGACTGTGCGAACCTCATCAAGCTCTGTTAAAAAATCCTCACATTAAAAACAAGACTTGTAAGTAAAAGCCCCGTTGTGAAAAAAATCTATCCACCCCAAGATTTGGACCATTTGTCACTCCAACACTCTCATCTCTGATAATCCTCTTTAGAGGTTGACCTGTCACTGTGGCATCTTGGGACACTATCTTATTATTACCCCCCCCCTCCTCCCCCATTGGGGCCACTCTTGAACCTACCCACCATCTATTCATGTGTCTCCACCAAACCCATGTCCTGGGTAGTTTGATCATCTGTTGTTTGTGCAAGTGACCAGCATCACCTATTCTCAACCTTTCTATTCTCTATCCTCTCCTGACCTATTAGGGCGGTACTTCTATCACAATCTCACAAAGCTCCGTCAAACGATCCAGCAGACAGGTTGAGGAATTTTAAGTAGTCTGTAAGTCTGATGTTCAAAGTTTAACCGTTACAGTGTTGAGTTATGCAAATGAAATTCAGACTGTTTCCACTGATTCTGATTTTCTGTACTCCTGTGTCAACCAAACCCTCACCTTGCACGTCCCCAGCATAACTTGGATATTGGGTTTTGTTGACTCATTCTCACCTCAACACCTTGTTTTATTGAGCATGCATTTCCTACCCTATTTCTTTCATCCAGGCATCCATGCTCTTACAACAAGCCAAACAGGCACCAGCAGGAGTTAGAAGGAGTTTCCGTCGCTCAGAGACACCTACTGATTAATTGCTAAGCTTTAACCAATTTGACTGTCTTTGTAAGTCTTTTCCCCTCTCGGTGCATGCTTGCACTGTTATGCAAGGTTTTCATGACTTGCTTGTTTGTTGTTTTATTCTGTGCACTTTGTGCTTGGCTTAGTGTTTTCTTTGTATTTTATCGTTATTTTTTTGTCTCTTGTTTTTCTTGAGAATATTGAGTCACTTCATTGTGGATCTTTCAGCCATTCTGGAGCTGCAGTGTCTTTTTTTATTTTTCACTTCCAATTTTGTTCACTTCAAGATTTTGCCTGATGGTTTTTACCACAGTTAGGGCCCCTCATTATTTTTCTTGCCTTTATAATTTTCCTGATTTCTTACCATTCTATTGTAATAATTTCTGCTTTATTCTGTGTCACCTTTGCTGACCTTTGTAGCACTTCAATGCTACTTTTGTACTATAGGAAGTTGTGGAAGTTATAGAAAGGAAGCGTAACCTGCCATCCACTTGGCGACCTAATCTGGACTGGCTTGAATTCGACCCTAGCTAAAATAGGAGTCACTGAATCCATTGCTGTCCTTATGTGTGGTATGCCTTAACTGTCATCCTAAATGCTTTCTTAATGGTGTTAGTAGGCTGTTTGTGGTTTTCTTTTTCTTTGTTTTTTGTTTGTCTTAAATACATCATTTTTCTTGGTTCATTGCTTGGTGAAAACTTTGGTACAGAGGTGTATTAGTCTTTTATTTGGGAATTATTATGTGAATATTTTAAATTAGAATTAGTGCCTGGAATTTTTTCAACAGTGAAAGCCAGAGAGAAAGTTATTATATATATTATATAAAATTGATGCATGAGTGGCACACAGGGTAAAGGGGATTAGTAGAAGTGGTTAAATGGAAGGGGTTATCTTACAAGAATGGTTTGACTTTTAAAATCAAATAAAGGTTAGAATGGAAGGTCTGTTGGTATGTTGCATAGCCATATGAGCAAATTGACTAATTTGTGAACTTTCCTTTTCTACATTAACCCAATAACATTTTCAACCTTTTCTGATGGTGAAGGTATTTTTCATATTTGGTTACAGTTCTTATGTCAGAACACATTGTTTATGATTACATGGGCTGGAATAATTGGTAGTATGTTTTTTGTGTAATTTATTAATAGAAAAGTGAATTGAACTTTATTTGCTTCATTTTTACCAACAATGTATGATTTAAAATTGCAGCAAAGAAAACCCTATTATTTTACTGCTGTGACGCTTTTGATTACTGTATTAAAAAACCATTCGTATCTTCTGTTGCATGGTATCTTATTTAGTACAGCCTCTAATATATCCCTGTTATTTCTTTCAGTTTCAGTATTATACCCCGTCTTCAGTAAGTTCATATAGTAAGTCCAGCAGTTATATCCCGCGATCATCCAATCTGACAAATTCAACAGGACACACGTCACATCGCTCTGCCGCCTCAGCCAACGGGGGAGAGGATGAGGAAGAATAGAGATGTGCGGAGTCCACTAAGAAAGACAGTCAACTACCATATCTACGCTTAACTTCTCTATCTAAACCAGTGAGGTTTCGCTTCGAATTGAAAACTGAACTTTGATTGAGAACTATTACGATTTTTTATATATATATAGAACTGGTATTGAAACCGCAGTGAGATTGCAGTGATCGTATATAAGACTGCAAAGTGAACGTAGCTGATCATAGCTTAAGAACTATACATATGGCAAGCAGACTTGCATAAGAACACACCGTGGAAATTGGTAACGTATTGAGACATTGAGGCAGTGAGTTTTTTTGTTATACAAAAAATTAGCAGAATGGAGTGTAGGCATAAATCACACAGTTTTTAAACAATAGCTTTTTAAGCCGCGATTGTTATCATAGTTACATTATTGTGTATTTTAGTTCTATCCATCAGTCTTGTGATTGAAGTCTATGTGAATAGTACTTTTGCAACCATTTACCAAACAATGTGTTTACACGCGGGACTGTGTTGTTTTAGTTCTAACAGACGACTTAGACATTTTACACGCGACTTTTAATTCCATCCATTTGGAGGAATTGAGCATTAGACAAGAGCTTACAGGGGAATGCTCTTTAGCATAGTAGTAATAATATGAAGCAGACACGGGGACTGTAGCTCCTCTGCTTGAAACTAGTGAACAAGATGAAAGAAACTTGAATCTACAGTAGAGAGTAGAACACTAAGAACTAGACTTATGTCTCACTCCTCTGTACCCGAATAAAGCTGTGTATGCTGATAAAACATGCCTTGTTCACTTATTTCTTTGGAATTATTGGGTATTCTCATGGCGCTTGCCTTTCTACTTTGCCAAAACTGCACTTTGTTTCATATTTCTTAAGAAGTCGACCCTTCATGGCAATTTTTCATTTCGATGTCATTTTTTCATATTATGATTTGTATTGACTCTAGAGAATCCTACAAAGAAATTGCAAGACCGGAATTCGTCATAAAACTGTTGATATCGTTAGATGGAAAAACCCCGTAGTCTGACTCTCTTAAATATTAATATGCAGTTCCTGTGCCTTTCATAAATGATGAAATAAAAATTAATTTAGAAATAAGAGATTTCTCATCTAACACTTTTGAAACGACTACATGGACTTCGAGACCTTGTTAAACTGGACCTTTGTTTGCAGGTTAACTTTCCTTCACCGCCGTTTATGATGATTCTGGGGAAATCCTTATAAACCAAATAAAAATGCCAACGAACAAAATTCAGAATGACAAAAGGTTAGGGTTTTAGGCATTCGCATAAGAGAGGGTTATTTTCCACCAACTTCTACATTTTCCTCTGTTATCATATAAAGTACCACAGGTATTTCTAGATCTCGACTCAGTTTCTTACACCTTATCGATATTGTGCCGTTACCAAATACATGCTCTAATGCCACTGGTAGTGTAAGTGCTACATGCAAAGGTACTCGACTGGCGAAGTTGACAACTCAAAAGTTGCGAAATATGGTATTTAATCGAAACAATCATTACCAAATTAAAACCAGGAACTATCATGTCAGATTAAAACGTGGTGCATGTCACCATCCACGGGTACTCGCACCACTGCAGTTCTTTGCTATACAAAAGTCCCGGGGGACACATCTTCTCATTGGGTCTGTAGAACGCACAATGGATGAATCTATCACAGGAGTCTGGGCAAGGGTGTGGGTACAGGCCGTGTATTTCTGGACATGTAACTGAAAAACAAATTGAATAAAAGGTCATTTACTTTCAAATTTTAGAAACAGAAAATTAGCGCGTAATCTTGATTATCTTTCCTTTATTATCATATTATGATAATATGCATCTATAATTTGTACCGACTGAAAATTGATCGCTAAACGCCTTTGTTCTCGTAGTCTCTGCACTGGCTGTTCTTCTTTACCGCCATTTGCCTCTCATCAAATTTTATATACTATTTAAGATTGAGGACTGGATAGTACGGGAAATCTCCTTGATATATAAAGGAAACTGTCATCCATTGCTCGAGAAAACGACATAGGCCTACCCACAAATGTCAGAACCCACAAAAACCTGGATGACTAAAAACAACACACTGGACTTACAATTCAAAGTGCACTCCGGTCTAACCTTGGGTTGGTAGACTGTCCCATCCATTGGGTAGATTTTTTCCACGGCTTCAACAGTGAGATTTGACGTCTGCACGAGGTAAGCCGCGGTCAGTAAGGGATACTGGCTCTGGTTACAGAAACTGCCCCCGAAGTCGTCAAGGTCTAAGGACCACATCATTATGCCGCCAAGACCGAGAGACATGGCGTATTTCGTCTGCAAAAAAAGAAACATTAATATCAATTTTAACATGTATTAATTAACATGCATAAATGTAGAATAACATCCATAAATGTTAATCTTTATAAAATTATATTAGTTTAAATTGTAGAAAAAATTCGATACACATGCCACACATGACACATACCGGTTTATATTCATCTTATGCGTTACATGCTATATATTATTATTTCTTCATCGTACGTAAACATAAAAAAAACTTGTTAAAATACACAAAAACGTACAATGCTCACACACACACACACACACACACACACACGCCCTTATAAAGGGAAAGAAGGAAGATTATCTCAACAATTTCACCTTGATGGCGATGCTTTTAGGGCTGTCGAACCCTACCCAATCCATTGTCTGATTATTGAAGGCGTAGTGCACTTTTTGAGCATCATTCCAGACTAAACTGTACCCGTTGTCAAGCTTACTGCAAATCTACAAAAATTAAATAAAAATTAAGAAGTTTAAATTATTTTCTCTCTCCCCCTCTCCCTCTTTCACACCCCCTCTCTCTCTCTCACTTTCTCTCTTTCATCGTTTATACACAAATCTCAATGAATATTTACTACACTCTCAAGAAGACAAAGCGTTAATTTATAAGGTATCATGAATACAGGTGAATACCACTACCATAAATCATGTCTCCGTTAACAAGTGGTGCATTCTAATCAAAACATTTTATAATTCCACTCTTTCCTACAAGTACCTCATAATAAGCGTTGATCCCGTCCGTCTTGGTGTAATCCCCCATACCCCCTCCGCCAGCAGCAGGTGCCCCTATGTGCGTCCAGTTACCATTGTACAGGGTGTATGTCCGCCCGTAAGCCGCCAGTCCGAGGACTATATGTTCAGGGGGGTAACCGTGTTTAATCCAATACATCACACTCCAGTCCTGGGGAAGGAATCGAAATTAAAACGAAATCTTATCCTAAGTTCCCTCGGTCTTTGAAATACTTCACTTATCAGGACACAGAGTGCGGTTATTCGTGTTACGTAAGCTAATTCCGGTTGTAATATCTTTTTTTTTTTGCGCACTAAGGCACCCACTTTTATATCTTGTATATCAATATATTATAGATTTTACACTGCCGTATCACACCCATACCCAATTCTTCGTTAAACCAAACGCACCACGTTCAGTTCTTTGTTGACCTCCTGCTCCTCAGGGTACAGGGGCGCGTTATGGCCTGTGGGCGAGTGCAGCCAGGAGCCGTGGTAGTCATAGGTCATAATAATGACGAAGTCAAGCCAGCTAAAAATAAGGATTTCATATTACTAAAAGAAACAGGACTTTTCTCGTAGCATGAGAAGATGTGGTAGATTTTTCATGTAGGACATGGGGTATCGAAAAGAGGAAAATAATGATGATAAAATTAATTACAACCTTTTTGCAGCAGCAAAGGTAATAAAATATAATTTTGAAAGACTGTAACGCTTTTCATTAAAAAATCTCCCAATATAGTAAAACACAACATACAGTAATACTGGTGTAAGTAAAATATTCTATAAAAGTCCATCAAAAGAAAAATACTTTGATATTTCAGGTATGTTAAATCCGTTATCTATGGCTATTCTACCAGCTGGCACAGTAGCCGTAAGTAAAAGTCGCTGTAGACCGGTCATCATTCCCTCCACTTCAAACGCGAAATAAATATCCTGAAAGCAAGTTGTCAGATTGTTATTATTTTTCAACATTGCAAGTGACTCTTTGCAGAACTCTATCTTGCCTTTAAGTTGTCTTAGTTGTAAATATGTCTTTGGTATATTAAGTGTTAGCCATTAAGAAATTATTTCCAAATCATCAAAATGGACGTTGGACAAGATCTACGTCAGAAATAAAAATTTAAAAAAGTTCTTTCTCCCTTTTATCAAGGAGGTGCATCTCAAATGTGCTGCCTTGCTTTTATCTGGGAGGGGAGGGGAGGTTCAAGTAAGTTTTCTCTCTTTAATTCATTACGCCTTATTTATTTATTTTTGTTTAATTACCTTCAGAAGCTCTACATAGTTGACTTTGTCCATCGCTGAGCTTCCATATCGTGATCCGGGGTATTCCCAGTTTACGTCCAGTCCATCGAACCCCCACCGCCGGAGATCAGCTAGGGCATGTGACGCGAAGGTGAGCCGCTGCGAATAGTTCCTGGCAAAACTGCTGAATGGTCCTGAACCCAGCAGCCAGCCACCCACGGACAGGAGGATCTTCAGGTGGGGGTACTGGTTCCGCACCGCCTGGAGTTCCGCATAGTACACTGCAGGAGGTAACCGACATTTCAGTGGCGCAGTTTTCAAATTCAGCTGTTTATTCGTCAAGAATACAAATGTCAGGCATAACAGGCACTGGTGATCATGTTAATTAAATTGAAAATATAAAACCAACTGAAAGCTTTAAGCAGAGCCAATTTAAAAATTCGTATCAAAAGATTCAATGAAAATAATCAACGCAATCCATAGCATTGTGAAACGTTTAGTGGGCCTACGAGCAAACAATTACAATATGCACGCACTTTCGCTTGAATACGCTTTTTCACACGCACAAATTTCTCATGGACACAAGCAAAAATGCACACACACAAACACATGCTCGCACTCATAGAGTAGCATACTTTACAAGAGTCGTAGATCAGGGGAGTTGTCTTCTGACACGCAAGCTTGTATGACTGCGACAGGAGCACCCCCGTCCGATGTTCTTCAGGAGAAATGTTTCACACGCACAAAAACTTATGAAGGAAAATGTGGTGCTGTTTTCATACCTTCTTCCTGGGCGGAGTCATTGTTATCCGGTACCATTATTCCGTTGACAATCTTGGCAAAGGCGTAAACCACGTGGGTACACAGGGTGCCATTGATAAAGCTTGCGTCAAACCTGCCCGCACCCAGCCTCTCTCTCGACCAGCCGCCGTAGAAACACACTCTTCTCTGATTGACAACTAAATATTAAAATGTTTAAAAAAAATCATTATAGTGAAGACATGACAAATGTTTGTGTGCGTTGGATTGCATATCAAGATCAAAGGCAAAATGGTGCATTATTGGTGCAATATATAAAAATAATAATATATAAAAAAGTTTTGATTCCCCTTTGTCCTACATTTAGCATTAAGTTTATTCCTCTCCTCGATTTTATCTTTTCATGAATTCATTACTTTGTATGCGTGTAGCTTTGATGTTATTTTTACAACTAATTAATCAAAATATTTTAAGTATGGTGTATTTAAGTCAAAGGTATAATCAATGATAAAGTCGCTTTATACTCATACAAAATAAAATCCGCCCCTTGCGTCTCTCGTTTTGTTCAGAGGATGTCTTACTAAAATCTAACTGAACTTGGAAACGTGTCATCAGACGACCAGGTTTATTAAAGAGGTTGTTAGTGAGATAACAAAGCATAAGAAAAATATGAGCAAACAAAAAAGTAAAACTATAAATAATGATAATTCTCGGTGTCTGCGGCATATTTTTCTAGTTTTTCTACCATCACTCTGACGGAGTTCTAAATTCGAATAGTTTCACACCAGCCTTTGTTCACTTTGGTGACTTTCTTGAATATTAACTTATAGACAGTTCTTTAGAGTGGTGCAAAACGTGCTCACAAGAAACCGATAAACACAGAGAAGGACAGTAGTTCAGCGGATGGCTATTTCAAACCGATGAGAATAAAAAGTCATACATGTACCGGACAATCTGAACGGCTTACTCATATATATATTTCGCTCTGCTAGCCCTATTATCGGACTGATAAATAACACAAGCTGATAATCGAACAGACTATTTATATTTTCTTCAAAGTAAGATGTCTCATTATTGTTACATACGGACACAGACTGTGCGGTTGGCTGTAAATAATTTAGATAATATAGCGGCAATACATGCATGTCACAATAGGGCCTACTCTACCTGAAGTCTGTCGTCTGCTTCTTCCCGCCGTCGAGTGATCTTTGCCCAAGGAGGAGAAAACACAACCCCACAGTAGCAATATGGCAACGAATACTCGGATTTCTGAAAGCTGCAAGGAAAATCTAAATACTACTGGGCGGGTTTGTATCTTGATTCATTCAAAATACCCTATATATAACTCAATCACCGTGTTAAATATTTTTTTGGCTATGGAACTGGGCGATGAAATTGCATGATGTTGAATACGATAAATCAAATCAAATCAAAACTCACCATTGTTTTCCAATATCTACTGTTTCACCCCAAACCTTATCAGGAAGAATATCCAGATTTACCGCTTGCTATATCTTATATAAATCAAAAGTTTTAATGAATCCCAAGGCATGACAAATAATAAGTTTATAGCCCAATAAATTAAACGACACTAACAAGGGAAGAGAACCGTGTAGCGTGCAAAGCACTTGGTATAGTGTCTCTATGGTTGTAGACAAGTATAACTCTTTTTAGGTTAATGATGATTTACAATATTTTAATTGTACCTGACATAAGGCTGTCTCATAAATATAAGGTTTGCTGTCACTTTCAATATAATATGACGCTGTAAGATTCTATTACTGAGGTCAATGATACAATGAAACTGAAACTTCTTGAATTTTAGGTCAAGGAGTTCTATACACATTTGTACTACGGTCTTGGTAAGGTTCTTACGATTCTGAATAAAAAATAAAATAAAAAACTAAGTGATATAGGTGTATTTTTCTCTTTTTCAAATATTTTCCCCTTACGTTTTGAAAAAAGTGTAACCATTTGAAATTTTCGTTCTGAAGAGGACTGTGTAATCAAACTGGTGAAGTGTAGTGGAAACATAGCAGTATTGCTGTAAGAAATCTGTTGACTCTGTCGGGTTTCAATCTGAAGTTTCTCAAACCTGTTCCTGCAATTGAAAACCTATATATCACATGCGTTCTTTCTATCCCATGTTTTAAACCAGAGTAAAACTAAACTGAGGCCGGGAATGCGTGACTGCTCTTATAGGATATTTGAAATTAACAGATTATTCAAGTTCAAGTATATATGTCTAATGATTCAGTGTCATTCTATTATTAATCGTTCGCCAAAAGTTATGATGATGATGATACTGAAACATGATGTCAAACCAATGTGAAATGCTTATCAGTAAAGCCGTAGCATATATATATATATAGGTCATACATTTCTACGTATTTAAAAACCAGAATGAAAAACAAGGTTTGGAACATGAGGTTGTCATTCTTGTTTTATAGAAATAACGTTGGCCTAGTTCATCGCAACAAATTGGTGATATACACATGCAGTTGTTCTGACCGTACAATGATCAGTATGTGCGTAAATATTATCCAAAAGTATTTTCAGCTTATTGTGTGAGCGCACTGGATCTACCCAAATAGGACAGTGTAAATATAGCGTTCATTATTGATAGTCATTACTATCACTATCAACACAGGATAAGATTTACATTTGCACTGTACATTCTCACTAAAACAATGCATATCTATACTGCGGATCATCTGCAACAGAAGCATTTTACACGCGTTATGTGTATCAAAACAAAATGGAAATAGAAGAACCTGGCTTAAATGACAAAACAGAAAGAAACACATGTAGCAGTGAGTGCCACGGCTGGAATAAGGCTCATATATTAATCCTCTGCTTTGTCGCCCTGGAGAGACTGGCATTTCAGCGGTGCGTTTTGGAGCTTAGTTACGTGGACACTGGAAATACGTACCTCAACTACAGCTCTATTACCCTCGGTGTGGTGGATAATGTCTTTGAAGGGTTTGCTTATTTCTTCCCGATATTTGGTGGCCTGCTTGGGGACATGCTTTGTCTCAGGAAATATATTATTCTAGTGTCATTGCTTATTTTTATTGCAGGTGAGGGGATGAACATGGATTGGAAATCACAATTAAATGAG
This sequence comes from Lingula anatina, assembly GCF_001039355.2. Next base: position 142,251 of record NW_019775445.1, read on the forward strand.
TATATTCTTCAGTGTTTTGCATTTATTTACATATAAAACGCCGACAAACAAACATTTCTTTCAAGTTTTGTGCCAGCGCTTGTAAGATATTACAAAAATGCATTTAACTATATTTTATTACTTTATTAGGATCAATTTTGATTCCATGTGCCGTAGCTGTATGGGTGAGTATACTGATACCCCCCCCCCCCCAAAAAAAAAAAAAGATATAATAAAATAGATAGATTAATAAACAGATAAAATGAAATATTAATAAAAAAAGTTTAGATTTTGCTTTAAGTGAGTCACAGTCACACCATTTAGCCCAGTGCACTCTTTGTGACACTAGTAAAAGACTGTAGCCCTGCTTATAGGGCACGGTGTGCGTCTCGCTGACACATGAACTTTTCAGTTCCTTTAAAATCTTAAAAGATGAAATTGTGCTCAGATCATGTGCCAGTTGTACAGATGACCCTGTTGTTAGCTAATCTAAAAATAAAAGGGAACATATAACACTCATTTCTGTTTTGATTTGTTTTAGAGAATAGAGCATCTCGTGGCACAAAATTTGAGTGTGGCGGCCTTGTGTCTGTTGGTGATGGCGGAGGGAGGAATCAGAGCCAACATTGTGGTGCTAGGTGTCCAACAGGGTCCGCCCCGTAGCAAACGAAATAGTTCGTTTTTCCACTGGTAAGAGATAGGATAGGCCTATACGCGTTACGCGGCGTAGCCTACATACAATAAATGACAGAAATATTTTAACACATCTATGTGGAGTCGTTAGATTTAGAAGGGTAGTTGGATCGGACATGAGCTCCAGTCCCAGATGCAACGATACATCAAGTATGTTTTGTCAGGTCTACGGTGAGTAGGCATACCCTGTCGTACACACACACGATGGTATATTATATAGATATGTTTTTATAGGCTTATAAAGATTCTTCTTAAATTATAGTGATGTGAAAGAAAAAAGATTATGAAATCATGAAATTCAATAATAAGGCTGCAGTTAATAGTAATATTGTCTTGAAAATGTGACTGCCTGGCGTATTTTTTCGATTACCATACAGGTAATCCGTATCTTTGACAATTCTGGCTCACTCACTCACTGGATGTTTTCGATATGAAAGCTTATCTGTATTTCAGGTATTATTTTGCCTTAAGTATTGGATCTTTGTGTGCATTGTTTCTCGAATCTTTTCGGACATACGGTTGGGCCGGCTACCTTGTCATCCCTGCAGCAATCGTGGTTGCGACAATTGTGTTCCTGTCAGGTTGGAAGCTCTACCGCAATGAAGAGGCCGAAGGTAAACAACTTCATCAAGCATGAAGTAAAGTTTAATATAACCATATAGTAAAACTACATTCATTAAATTATCAACTTTTTAAATTCTAAGGGAATGCATTGACTGAATCCCCCCTTTTTGTCAAATATTTTGATACCAAATATAAACTGGTTTGTAGGAATAAGAAAATGACTGTTTGGAAATAAAAATGTGTATTTTTTTCTTATTTTGAATTTCTATTTATCAGAAGACGAAAGTTTTTACACTAACTCGGCAAAATGGACTACCTTGTCCCGAAGCTTTTCCGCTATCATGCGCCACTCGCGAGGTTCTGCAGATATTCAACAAGAACAACAAGAAATCAGACCAATACTGACACAACAGCGAGAGATACAACACAAAAATGTAAACCGTTTCAAAAGAATCCTAAAGGTCATCATGTTACAAGGAACAATGATCTTATATTGGTCTAATTATTTTCAGGTAACCTCTATATATAACTTGACTAAATTTTGATAATTAGGCTAATTATTTTCAGGGAATCCTTAAATATAACTTAACTAAGTTTTGATGATTTTATTTGATAACGAAATTTTGAGGTCTTGACTTTTGATATGGAATTAATAAACATTAAGTTATTAGTATGATTTATTTCAATATTATACCAATTTAAATGTTTCGTTTGCGCACTTATTTTATTCTATCTAATTGAAATTGCAGATATTTGGTGTATATGACGTCCAAGCAGCAGAGCTCCTTCTTCACCATGACATTCTCATCAATGACGAGCTCTTGTCGCTTCATCTGTGGATGCAGACGTACAATATTGGTGCGGTTTTGACGATGATCCCATTGTGTTTCTATGTCATTTACCCATTGATTGAAAGGAAGCGTGGTAAACCGAACAGATTGCTCGTCAAGATAGGTGAATATTAAGTCTATAAGAGAGCCGTTATGAAGTGGATTATGGGTGGGGGTGGTATAGGGGGGGGGTGGTGGTGGTGGTGGTAATGTAAGAGCGCTCCAAACGCAAGAGGATGAGACATACATCGTTAAGTCTCAAGTCTATAAACTCCTTTATGGAGTGCGGATTGACCAATACGGGTAATAAGTACAAACTAACATATCTGATTTGGGTTTAATTTTCTCCTCTTCAGTATTGAATTTCAGTGCAACAGTGACGAAACTAAAGAGTAAAGCTACGCGCAACACAACCCTTTATTACAGCGTCCATGTGTGCTTGCTGTAATAAAGGAAAGATCAAATGTTAATCAGTGAAAACTCACTTGAAGAACTTGTTTTATTTTGTTTTTCTTAAATATTAGGCGCAGGACTGGCCATTGCTTGTCTTTCGTCACTGGTCGCAGTTGTGGTCGAGTTTGGACGCTGCTCGCGACCAAAACCTGTGAAAAACTTGACAGTACACGTCCAGGCTCCCATCTTTCTGCTCCTTGGGTTGTCCCAAGTGTTCGTCGCCATTGCAGGTGAATCTGTCAAATAAACGTTTCAGGGATATTCATAAATGCAAAGTTCTTCTTCTTCTTCTTCTTCTTTTTCTACATGTATGTCTCTGAATTTAGTAATGTGGAATCATGGGGCCGTGACGCTGACAAAGTTGCTTTCCCTTATTCATAATTAATGAATAAATTGAATAAGTAGCATAAAAAACTTGCACACCAAGTTTTACAACATGTTTTTATCGTATGATTTAGTATAAACTTTTTCTTTTTTCCTGGATATAAAAACTAACTTTATTAGTCGAGGACATTAATTTGTCGTGTAGTTTTTTATTCCCAATCACCCTCCTTTTTAGGTCTGGAGTTTGCCTATGGTTTAGTTCCAAGAGCTCTACCGGGTTTAGCTGTAGGGATATGGTATGCTGCTATGGGAATTGGGAGTTTCACAATGCAAATCTTGTACCAAATTTCACGTTATGTCTTCGAGAAAGGTCTGTATCGTTCAACTTATCATGGAGAGAGAGAGAGAGAGAGAGAGGGGAGATACAGCGATTTCTTGGAATTGATTACAAAAAAGCAATGATATATTAGATATGATGAATAATCTACATTATCATTTACCAGTAAACAAACAGAAGAAATCAAAATATACAAAAATATGGATAATATTAATTATTTGACATTTGATCTTTCAGAAGGCAGAGCCACCTCATGCTACCCAGAAGACCAAAGGACAGAAATATTCTTCCATCTGGATTACTACTTCATAACTTTCTTTGTGATTTCCCTCGTGAATTTTGCCTTTTTTGTTCTTATTTCTTTGAAAGCGACAAGGATCGGAGGATACAATGATACCCCCGAAGGATGCCTCGACGACCAGTTCAGTCATTCCTACGAGCTCCAGGCCAGAAGACGTGGGTCCAACACTGCCCAGTACAGCTAAGCAAATATGTGACCACAGACTGAGAGAACTGATGGAAATTAATTTTTTTGTTTTGTTTTGTTATTTAGATTTGAAAATCAAATATGTTCAATCACGCTTAGTCGTTTTTAAGCGAGTTGAGCATTTGAAATACAAAACATTCATGACTACTTATAAGCCGTGCATGTACCGGGGTATCTACCAACATTTTTTTTTTTTTTTTTGCAAAACGGTGTGCATGCGGTGGGGAATAAAGAAGGAAACAGAAGGTAGACGATCGGTTGCCTTGGCTCTGTACAAAAGTAAAACGTATAAATACACCATTTACAGGAAAATGTTTAAACCTTGTGTTGCATAATTCCATATGCTTTGATGTTTTTTCACATCAGTGAGCAAAGGACATGCATTTCTAGTCTTCTAGGCTGTCAGCTCTTCTTTATTATCATAATTCACAATGAAATCTAATATTATGGAATAATTATGTAATCAACAGACAAGGTAATGAATGATCCAATGATTTCTTTGGCCATTTGATGAAGTGGGCCATTTACCGATTATAGACATGACCACAGCGTCCGCCAACTGCCACACATGGTGTGTGCGTGCGCACGTGTTAAAATATCATGAAAAAAAAGGACAATATTGCTCACCTCCCAAAATATAACCTTTCAACCACTTAAAGGATATGGAGCAAATTTTTGGAAAAGGCGATAATACGCTTATTTTACCGTTTACTTAAAATGAACGAAAATAACCATATGCTGCGGTGTCTTAAGATCGTAACAGTGAGTAGAGGGAGATGAGCATTCCTCGATCAGCGGGGTTCTTTCGATTCTTCATTGTCATAATTCTATGTAATAGTCGTGTTGTAGACGTTAATACGTAATCCATAGACAGCGGTCATAACATGTGACTCTTAAACTACTGAGATACGGTCTTCTGATGCATACACAAAACACAAGTTAGTAGCGTCTTCGGCTTTAAAATGAAAAGAATAACATTTTGGCAGTTTTCTTCATAATGATTTTATCCGTTAGAGATCTGTTTGAATTACTTATTGGATGTTTGTGATAGCGTGTGCATGTGTCTAAGTATGCGTACATACGAGTGTGCGCGTGCGTGTGCACGTGCATGTGTGTGTGTGTGTGAGAGAGAGAGAGAGAGAGAGAGAGAGAGGGCGTCGGTCAGTCAGACAGATACGGAAAAGAAGGGGAAAATAAAAGATACCGACATATATCAACTGTTACATAAAATGGAGAAATATTGCATAGCATTGTATGCTTTGATGTTAGATCACGTCACCGGGCGTAACATTCCACATTCCAATTTCAGCGGGGATTCAGTTATTCCTTATTGTTGTTTATGCAACACTGTCTAACGTTACAGATTAACTACGTAACTCAGAGACATCGATGATGGAGCAGGACGTTTCAGACTGTCGTCTTTAAATAACAGTGTCGATTGATAAATGTAACATCTCAGCGTTCGTATTAAAGCAGGAGGTGAATAAAGTCCCGTTAAGGTGTGCTTGATTTGACTGACTGATTACAGCGACACAATACCACACGCAATCAACTGGAAATCTATTTGCGCCTAAGCCAACAAAGGCTTGATGGAATTTTAAACAAATAATGCCCGAGCTGGGGTATATTAATGCCTCGTTTTCCTCTAGCTCTAAACTCCGTGGCTCTTGCCGCTACGTATCACTTCACTGCTGAATTCACTTGATTTTCTCCAAGACGCAGAGGGTTCGTCTATTGCAGCGATATTTTCATCTGTTGAAAATGTTTGCCGATATTTTTTCCGATGAATATATTGCGTCAACGTGGATGGGAGAAAATGTCTACAATGATAATTCTTTGGACTGCACAAACTTTGCCATGCAGAATTCACCAATGGAAAGTCTGCCACCGCAGTTTCTCAGCAAATTGGAATTTTGGGAGGAACCGAGCCTAACAGTTACAGAAGAATCAAGAAAAGAAAACACACAGTCAACCAAAACCGAGTGCCAACCTTCAAGAGAAAGAACTTGTCTAAAAGTGACCCAGAGAAAAATGAAACCAACAAAATTTGTCTCCCCAAAAGACGAAAGGCAGCGCAAGAAACGGGAGGCCGCAAACGCGCGGGAGAGGCGCAGAATGCATGGTCTAAATAGCGCGTTTGACCAGCTGAGGGCGGTGGTCCCACAAATAGGAGGGGGAGAACAACAATTATCCAAGTATGAAACTCTTCAAATGGCTCAAACCTATATACAGACTTTACAGGAGCTATTGGCAAAGACTATGCCACATACGTACATTAATTCTGATTCTGAAAGTCTGGATGGAGAACAGAACTATTGTGAAAATATTCCAAGTGCTTACTAACTTTTAAAGTTGAAATTCCAGAAGTTCTTGTACTTTCAGAAGATAATCAAAAATGTGATAACTAAGAGGATAATAATAATATGTATATATATATATTTAACTGATATTATACATAAGCATTTTAATTCTTCAAATTTAATTCCAATGTGGATTAACTCTCACTCGGTAACTACGATGAAACGTACATAAGAAAGTGCAAAGGTACTGGTGACACAACGAGACGGGAAGAATTAATGTATAAACTTATTAACAAACAGGCAGATTAAGTTTTTAGCTGTCATCATATTACATTGTCAAAATAAAGTTACGACATAAACGTTACTGTTACATGTTTGCACACAGTGCGTTTTTGGCAATTCCTGTTTACGAATGAATAAACTTTGGGTATTTATTCTCTCTAATACCTCTTGGTTCTTTTGTTAATGGCTTTGTATTGGGGTGTAATCGATTGGTTTTAGAATAATGCTCAGTGATTTTATCACACGTGGCACTCTTTCGGCACACTTTGCAGAAAGGAAACGCGCGTGTGAGAGTCTATTGAAAAAACATTATACTTTCATTTGAAAGGAAGGTTTGTGTATATTATCTGTTCGATTCCCTCTTTTTAAAACAACTGATTAAGCAAAACAATTTTGCTTGTGGGCTTAAGAGGTGCGGGATTAACGGGGAGAAAATCCACTGTGTGTGAGGCATCTGGCACGCGTTCTTTTCAACACCTTTTCACTGAAGTATTGAATAAAAAACAGCCGTATCTAGATGGTATCTTCGTTTCAACTCGCGTGAGTTTTATTGACATTAAGGTCTGATAGATTTCTAAATAAAGCGAGCAAAACGCATTGTGTTAATCTTGATTCACCACCAAATGAACTCAATTTTTTTTCTGAATGAGTGCTGTCACTTGGGAGCCGGGAGGTCCCGGATAGTTCAAGGTAACAAAGGGGATAAACTGGGATTGAATAAATGCAGCACGCTGTGAGGAAACACTCTCTTATCAACAGTATATCAAACAGATCAATTTTCAATTTGCAAGGCAGTTTTACAAGACTAAACGTTGACACTTTACACATGCTAGAAGCATGGTTTTCACAATAAATTCGCCCAACGTTGAAAATATCCCAGCTACAAGCAGAAGAACAAACTTTTCAAATCCTCACACTCATTTCTAAACATATGCATAACCGATTAGAGCACGTGGTTGTCAATTTTGTTAAAATAGTGTTTGCTATTCCGATGCATACGTAGTACTAATTGACCGGCATTTACAACCACGCGCCTTTATTTTCAAATAATGCCTCATTTAAATAAAATCCACGTGCCTGCTGGCAGTTTCGTCCGTCGTATTCCATTGCAGTAATTATTAATGCACCACCTGCCTGTTTACTTAATCTTAAATTAAATGTATCGAACTGTGAAAATTAGCATCTATGCTTATCTCATATCTAATGAAAATTATCCTAAATATTTCTGTTTACATAACATGTCACGAACGGTCGACAACGTGGCTTATCAAATGATTATACGCATGAGATACTTAAGCAATAATAACCCTTACCTTATAACTTAAGAATATAAGAGATATTAGAACATAATGACATTTCTAAATCAAACATTGTTACTTTGACTGCCCAAGTGCAAATAATCCAGAGAAAAGAAACAAAGGATAGACACGCGCCCTGTGTTTCATTACATTTAAAAGATTTATAATGGTACTTGCTGCTACTAATTTTTCTGTATATAGATTTCATCAAACTAGTGGGCATATCATTACAAACACAAACACATTATGTTACTGTGCACACATTTTATCGCTGATAACCATCTTTTTTAAATGGAGACATTTGGGTTAGTGTAGAATTGAAAGGTTACCACACTGACCGTGAAATATTTGACCATTAAAGCTAGTAAACTACGACGATAATCACAGGACGCCGCTGTATTTTGGCTCACTGGAGTGCGCTCAAAACAGGTACCCTTGGCACACGAAACATTTTAACAAAAAGTCTCTCATTGTCACATATTTCAAACACGCCTTCCCCTGGGGCCAGTCGGTTTGAATTCAAATGTGAATATTTTGTAGTAAATCCTTACTAAACTGTATTATTTTTATAGAATAGTCACGCACTGGTTTAGAGAAAATAATACAATAATTTTTGACATCGTTCTTATACAGCACACAACCCTAGTTGGTGCAACTGCAATCGGCTTTTTTTCCAGGAATCCCTCTCTATTTATCTCTTGTTTCCCAGTTTGCTTGACAATCAATCAGATTGAATCTTACAAATTAAAATTTCCAAAGGATTTGACTCCACACGGAAACCGGACCATATACTTAGTTTGATAAGCTGCCAGCTTTTAAGTCTTTACTACACGGTTAATACGCAGTCTCATTTTAATTTTCCTTTAAGAACTTTTTAAAGCTGCAAGTCAGATTGTACCTTTTCATTTTTGGGAGGAGACGCGAATCCGCCTTCAAACAAAGAAACACTCCTCAGAAAAGAGAAAAATGCTTGTATATATTTCAATTGTTTATTTTTAAATGATTTTCCACATTTTCCACAAAATATTTTTTAAAAAATTCATACATCATTTTGATTTACTGTACTATAATACTATCTGTTAATTCATATATTTTAACACTATGCGCTATCATTTCAAACTTGGAGATTTTCAGGCAGGCCATTTTAACGAACGATGCAAACTTCTAAATAGACTGGCATTTCAACTGCAATGACGTGTACCAGACAGTCTTCGAGGCATGAACATATAAATATTGGCAATAAGTCAACGAGTGTCACACTTGTGAGAAATGATGGCATAAATAATAAAAAGCTCAGCTGTATTGGCTGCCACAATTTTTAATTAAATATTAATTATTTCCAATCTCCACATATTCAAGACTATCCTTTGTAATATATTATATTAGGAAAACATTGAATATCTGTTGGTAAAATCCTACCAAAAGTCTTTGATACAACAGCTGATTGTGCTGATAATTATTAATACATTATCACAATAAAGCATTGGATTTAGCATAGCCAATTATTAGACATAGGCTGTCTCAAAAACAACTGTACTAGATGTCCATGTAAAATATAAATAATGCATAAATGTGAAGGAAATGAAATAATTCTGGTATGAGACCAGAAATTACATTTGGTATCAGTAGTTGATGATTCTGTGATTACAGCATTATCAAAGATGATGAATACATCTATTCTGAGTCATCTGCCTGATTACAATCACAACATTCTCAAAATGTTCTGGAACTTTTGAGAATTTTTTTAAACTGATAATAAATGTCTGCAAAAAATCTGGACTTTTAGCCATAGGCGTAAATCACATTTCTGATTGCAAAAGGGGTAAAGCTAGCTTTAAGCTAATGTAACTTGGAATGTTCTGATCTGCATTGGCTGCAGCTGCACAGTGAGGTCATCTCCAATAGGTGTCACCACATGCTCAGGAGTACCTTCAAAATAAGATTCTCTCTTTATATCAAAGGTAATAGTATGGTATTGTAAGAAAGTTGTAAGAAATATGATAATAGCATTAAGCAAACCTACCTGAAAATTGCCTTTTCATCATAACAGTCTATGGGCTATGTACATGTTTAGCATCAGCAGGTAACATTTACTTATTCAGATACAGAGAGCCTTTATACCATCACAATATGAACTTTGTAATTCATAGCATATCATGTGTGAACTCAAGTTTAAAGTAACAAAGAAAAAATAAAGAGTTTGTACTTACTGAGCTGTGTCTTGTACATCCACTTCAGTCGTTTCATGTCAGCTAGCTTTTGATTGGCACCCAAATTCAGTTCAACTGCTGAGCTCACATCAAATGGAGTAAACAGTCCCTGTAAAAAGGATCCCACAATAAAAAGGTTGAATCTGAACATAAATGTGAGGGGTGTGAGATAATTAATACTAATTAACAGATATAGCAACTTGAAAAGTAATTGTTTTCTCTGTGGCTTTTTAATAAAGATGCTAGTAAGAGCTTCTGTTACATCTCTAAAACATTTTATAGAAATTCAACAAGAGGTCACAAGACAGAAATGGAACAAAGCAATAAGTACTTTTTACATTCATATCTCGAGTTCTATTTTAGCCCAGCAGTTATGCTCTCTGATTGCTGTATTAATGGTGCTGAGAATTACTACTTAAAATTTCCAGCTACAACCTCTTTATATTGAGTGAGTACCAATCTGCAATGCTCTTTACTATGAACCTTTCAGGGATAAAGCCCATCAAATCCTGCATCAGAGGAAGGCACTCCACCATGCATGAGCCGTATGTTGAGTAATCAGTCATATACTCAGTATTTAAAACAACATACCTTTAGAGAAACCACTGCAGGCTTTGACAGTACATCATCTTCTCCCTTCTCATAGAAATGTTCCAGCCTCAGTAGAACTGTGGTGCCAGACCACTGCTCCAGGGTCAACAGGTGCACATTATCTGGGAGCTTTTGTTTTAATCCACTCCACTGCAGATGAGAAAAAATGTAGGAACATTTTCAACACTTAACAATGCCAGCTCAACAAAATTATGATACAAAGGTGGTAGAAATATCTGCTTTGTGATTATGAAATACATTGAATATATAGAGTATCTTATGTATTAAAATATTCAAGATGATATGAAATTCTAGAAAAAAAAGATTAAGTCAAGAGTGTCATTTTAACAATTGTCCCAAAAGCAATGGAGTCACCTGACAAAAATGTTAAGGTCTTGCAAAATAATTAGCACTGAAAAAATATGCATAAATAATGTTCACTGACCATTGTATTGTATTGTTTTATCCACTGCTGGAAATCCATCTTGAGGTCAGAGAAGGAGGGCAGGGGTGCCATGAAGAGTTGTTCTGCTAAATCTCTGTGGACGCGACCTGATGACTTGATATCATCTAACACCAAGTAATGTTTACCTGCAACAACAGATAATAAATTATGGATATGGCCTGCAAAAAAATTTTTATCTGCAGAAAAAAATCAGAATCAAGGAACAAACCTGCAAAAAAGCCAAAAAGGTGTTTATGATGGGGCATAATGATAAAAACTTAATCAATGAAAAACACATGGCATCAGGCACAAATATATCAGGAAAATATCTTTAAATAAATTTCAATATTTCAATGCAGTATGCAGATGAAGACCTTCATTTACTGACCTCTCACAATCAACCCTTTCCCATCTGACCCAGTCTCATTGAGAGGCTCACCAACGCCAAGACTGTCATCATGAAGATTCCTACGATGCACCATTATTTCTAGGCAGCCATCTTGAATACTTGACCCACCTTGGGAGCGGTCATTCAAAACTGTAAGTTGGACATTCTTAGTCTCATCCTGTAATACAGGAAAAACAGCAACATAGGAATAAACAAGAGCAACCAAACAGTTATCCTGCTTGCTTTGAACTGGAGAAAATGCAATTTTAAGGGTGTTTAAGGTCCTGTTAAAGACAAAATGTGATTATCATATTTTCAAATATACAAATCATTAAGTACAGTTTATAATAAATACAAACATTGTTCCTAAGGCAATGTTCTAATTCTTACCCTGATATAAATCCTGCTGTTGATGGGGTAATAGTTACCAGATACAGGTTCAGTTTGGTTTAGTTTCCATGTTGGACGGAAGTTACGTCTGGAAGGTACATGTAAAATGTAGTTTGGTTTTGAGAACCAACTTTTATCTAACGTTAAGTTTCTTTAACTGAAGCTGCAAAGTTTCTAAGGAAATATTCAACTTAATTACAAAACTGCAGTTGACATTTGGTTACGTGACTTGAACTGAACATTTTCCTCTCATCCTAAATGTTTAAAAGATTAAAATTATTTATTTATCCTTTTGAAGTGAAAAACACTTACTTTCTTTGTAAAATTTCCCTTCCATTGGAATCTGTATAAAAGATTCCATTTGTTTTCAAATCTGTGGCAAAATGGCTGATTACCTCTTTTCCTTGGTTATCACTATACAACAAAACAAATTTTGAAAATTATTTTCAAAAATCACTTCAACACTCCTTCAAATATACAGCAAGTCATACCTTAGTGCAAACTAAAATGGAGATAAAATTTTCATCATGTGTTCTGTCAATATGATTATTTCTGTCCATTTAAAGTAGTAACACAGTTATACAGGGTGGGGTTCGTTTTCTGAAAAAGTGGACCTTTAAACATAAAACCCCCATCCTCATGTACATAGATCAAATTTTACCCAGAGTGAACCTTTTCCCAGCAAAAAGGGTGGTTCTTTCAACCCCCCCCCCCCCCCCCCGACTCTCCCTGGCTACGGGCCTATTATATAATAACAGCAAGCTTACTCAATAGGTATAGGTCCCACAGTCCACTCCATCTCCACGTGCCTAGCCCCCTGGTACAGCCTGGTCACCAGTGTGGTCCAGCTGGAGAAGGTCTGGTGAACCTCCTTTACTAGAATGCCCTAAAATGTATATAGAAAAATTGCTTAATATTTACACATAAATATCCACACAAATAAAATGTGCAACGGTACTATATCTACTTATATTAATATCTATGAAGTTCAAAATCATACTGATGAATCAAATTGCATGATTAACAATTATAAAAAGAGAAAATAATTTTAAGTAGACATATTACTAATGGTATTTTCATTCAATATCAAATACATATATAAAAAAGACAACTTATTTTGGTCAGTAGGGGCAAAGAAAATTTTCCCATACCATATGGCAAATCAAATAATGAATAAGGTAAGTTATACTCAGGTTACACAGGTTGTTGAATACCTGAACAGCCAAGAATAAATTAGTAAACTGTACCTGCATAAACTTAGTGACCATGTTTGTCTTCAGTGGATAAGCATCAGTGCCATTAGGTCTAAAGATGTATGCCCCAGAAGCCTCATATATCCCCTTGCTGTTGTTGCCAGCAAAACTCTGGTAATATTTAAACTCATGCTGGAGAGGGATGGTGATCTGCTTGTCCAGGTTGGTCATCTGTTTCAGCAGTCCTGTAGTTTGGTCAAATATCAGTGAGATGTGCTGGAAGCAAAAGTTTGGAACTTTTAAACCATGAGTGGAAACTATGCTAACCATATATTTCTATCAAAGATAGATCTCCACAGAAGTCTCATTTTTTCTATGTGGCATAGAGGTGAACTTTCAGTTCTGAGTAATGGCATAGCAAAAATCTTCTCAAGAACTAGGGCCAGTCCTATGCTTTTATTTCAGAACAAAATAACTTAAAACTAATGGAACAATTACCATTTCTTTGAAGAAACAAGAAAATAAAATAATAAAAATCAGATGATTTATGCATTCTCTGTATTTTCCACCAGATATGCATAGCTCAGTTATTGGCCATTACTAATGCAATCTGGTGAAATCCTACCTCATTCCGCAGGTCCATATCTTGATAAAAGACATTTTCTTTCTCTTGTGTTTGCTGTTGTTTGAACACTTCAAGAGCTACATAAAAAACATCCACATTTAATAAATTGATACATTTCAATTTCAAAATTTCCCTTTTAAGTAATCCTAAAGTGTTTCACGGTAATTTTGATTGGAATTATTATACATACTATAAAAAATCTTATGACATGTGCTATGAAATGTATTTTTGACTTTCTTTTAAGAATAACAAAAATGTTCATTACCTGAGTTATAAGACACAAAGTAAGTGGCAAAGCCAAGTGGTGGTGGGCTAACATGGAAAACAAGTTCATAGTTGGCTGGACTCTTTCTCTCTGGAATAGATTTGGTCCTTTTGGAGACAGGCACAATCTGCAAGGAAAAATGTTGCTTGTTTTTAAAATTTTATCTAAAATCACTGGTTAAAACAATGAGCTATACATACATATGTATACAGCCCACTGATAAGAATAAACAAGTCTCAATAAATGTGATAATGCACTTTTCTTTTAGGACAGACCAAACAACATCATCAACAGAATTGAGGAATTGGCTGTTTCTATGTACACAATCTAACTATTTCTAATGCAGAACTGTATCTTATACATCTTCTGTAAATGAGATTTCTTTTTTAAAAGATAAAAGCGCTGCAATAATATATAAAATTATTTTCAATTACTTGGATTCAGCTGACAAAATGAAAGCTTGAAAATTTCAAACTTTAACTGTTCAAATTTGATACCAGTGTGCCAGGAAATGGAAAAGATAGGTTAGGATAAGGGTTGTGTTATGCATGCATGGGTTGCATGTCACTTGTACAAAGTATTGGGAAATAGTTACAGCACCCAACAAACAACCATTCCTCTCACACCACAGTGGTGCCATCTTTTAACATACTTTAGTCAAAACAGAGACAATGGGTCTCATGGGATATAGTATTCAATGTTTACCTGAGCAGGTACATTTTTGCCATCTGGGCCGATCACAGTGTAAGCTGACCCCTGTACAGGGAGCCTTAACCAGGTGGTCACAGGGCGTCCAATGGGATTATACACTGTGACTGTGAACTGAAAAAATAGGGATTGATGTTATTATGTGTTGCTACATGTATAATTTTATCAAAATATATTACAAAATAATTGTTATAACAATATAAAATACAACAAAAACATCTACTACCACTACTACCATTACTACTACTACTACTACTACTACTACTACTACTACTACTACTACTACTACTACTACTAATGATAATAATAAAACTATACAACTGATAACAAATACTTTGAAATAAATTGTTTTATTCATTCTAAATATTCCATCATGGCATTGGAGTCTTCCCTATATGCTTACAATCTTCACAATGTTCTAGTTAGAGATATAGCAAACTCTGTATAACTGGGATACATTGAAACCTGTTCAATATACATATGCATCATTCCAATGTTCACCAGTTTTATCTAAGACGAGTTCTGCAGCCTAAAGAGTATGTGTCATGTGTTTCTTACCCTTTTCAGGAGTTCAGTGACATTACACATGCTGATGTTGGTGAGAGTACAGAACATCTGAACAGGAGGAGTAGCACTGTTGTTCTTGGGAAGCAATTTCTTGTATGCATCATTTACCACTTCCTGTAACATTTCATGTTGTTATTCTTAAAAATATGATGCCCCTAAAAAGGTGTTAATTAGCATTAATTGTAGGCTAGTAGCCAGGTGGGGTTCGGGGGTTCGAAGAAACCAACCTTTCTGCTGGAAAAAGGTATGCTCTGAGTAAAAATTGATTTAGGTACACTAAGATTTCATGGTAAATGGTCTGCTTTTTTTTAGAAAACTAACCCACCCTTTTGAAATTGCTGGCTACGGGCCTGTTTCTTTCTGATTCTTTGATCATTATCTAAATAAAAGGCAAGGTTGCTGAGTAAAGTTTCTGCAGTCCCTTTATCTATTGTACTGTAACTGACATATTCATGAATGTATAAACAGACCTTAATAAATCACATGAAAAGGAAGTCCACATTGTTTTAACATCGGATATAGCAGTATAATTACAAACAATTACCTGGCACATGCTAATCCCCTCTGAAAGTCTCATAGCATAGTCATATGCAACATGTTGCTTCTCTGTACCACTGAAATGACATAAACAAGCCACATACACAGTATATTTATAGCATATATAACCTACACTATAAACAATATAAACCAAGATCTATATGCACCATTAGTACCTACATAATATCTTTGATGGATTTAAGTTACAATCACACCCATAGTTTTTCAAAAACAAATAAAATCCAGTTTTTACCTCACTGCATCATGATGCTGAGCAACACCCATTGCTTGCCCTAAGATTAGATATAAGGAATAATGTAAAAGAATACTGAAAATTATATTTTGTAGGATATATTATATCATCTCCTTTGATTCTATTAAAAATATTGTTAAAAAGTACTTTGATTACTGACACTTTGACACCACAAAATATAACTAACAACAATTCTGAGTTGAGATGGTAAACATTGATTATTTAAAGTGATCCTTTCCCTAAAACAAACATAAAAATAATAACGGTGTGCATAATTTCAACTTACTGAGTGTTCTTAGTTTTATTTCACTGTTATCCATGGTATCCAGCTTTGACAGAATGTCCAACTGTTTCACTCCCTGGGAATATTGAGAATATGTACTTGCATTACACTACAGCCCTTCCAAAATTACAATCCCATCAGTTTTTATCAGTTGAAAGTACGATAAAAAACTAATCTTTAGTTATTTTTCTTAAAAATCAATATTGTAGAAGAATTTCTTTATATAGGTTCCAAAACCTGTCTGTACTCTCACTTCACTTATCACTGCAATGAGGTCAATAATACCTGCAAGAACAACCATAACTGCAGGGTCAAACATACCTGCAAAAAGTTGTTGGTCCACCTGACATATCCTTTGAGAGCTGCTCTGCTGGTGAAGTAGCCTGTCCAGAACCCATGATCAACATGAGCATAGGGGAAGAAGTCATCTTCCTTGGTTGTCCAGGTTACATTAGCCAGGTTCTTGGCATAGGTATAACAAGATGGGGTGGAATACAGAGCATTCACTTTGCTCCCATTGGCTTGCTAAAAAGATAAGACAGAAAAATTGTACAATTTAAACCCATAGAGGGATTTTAATATTGATGCCGTGACAATTAGTATGTTACTACCGCTGAGTAAAGAATGTTCTTTAATGTCAGTATAAGATTTTGAATACAATCTACACAGCCCATAACAATGTCACGTCAAAAATGACAATTCAATAAAAGAGATCTTACATGGATATGTTAAAACAGCAACACTGTATCCCTGGAAACTTTCATTAATACATCATATCATATTAAAAAGTAAAATGGTACCTGAGCATTGACGTAAGTTATGAGCTTGTCCAGGTTCTTGTACCACTGGTGAGCACTTTCAAACTGGAAGTCAGAGCCCATGGTCCACATCAGATGGTTGGTTTGGTATTGTTTGGCCTGGAACAAAAGTAAATGTTAAGAATGGAATTGTAATCTTTTTCAATGTAAATATTCAGAGTATAAAGAATATAAGCAAGGAGGACAAGTGAATGCATTCAAGGGCTGTCAAAATTCTTTTCACTGACCTTCTGAAACTATATGAAAATAAGCAAAAATGTTCATTAGCTTGGTAGTTGGATCATATCTGATAATTATCAAACAAAAGCTAAATACTTTCATGCTGTGTGCTTTATGGCTTGTTTAATAATCATATATATATGAAAATAATGTGTAAGGAATCAAAAAGATAAAATGCTTGTTGAACCACAAGTCATTCAAAGTTTAAACTCACCTGCTCCTGTGTGGTGGCAAGGAACTTCTTCACAAGGTCATCAACATTATAGTCATGTAACCGTTTGTCATCCTACAACATCAAGAAAACATGGACTTGTTCAATACTGACATGGGTAGGTATCTCAAACTGGCAATTAGTTCTGGAAAGGGTATTAAATAAATTAAATTTCAACCACGGCATATTGATTAAACTCAAATCCATGTGAGAATATGCAGTGCTTTTTTTATGATTAACATACTGCATACAGGAAAACTTTGCATTTGTGTAGATTTAAATATCGTTAAATTAAATAGATATTCTTGGAAAAATAAAAAAAAAAAATTTCCCAGTGGCCAACAGACTTGCCTGCACAGGGTTATCATTACAATGGACATCCCAACAGAAGCCACCAGGTGGTCCATAATTTCCTCTGGCTAGAGCACCAGTGAACAGGTCTGCTACAGTACCTATACAGTTTAATTGAAGGTTGTCCATAAGATAACATATTTGCCCCACTGTTACATAGTCTAAATTCTGATTTAATATATCAGCTTATATAACCAGACATGAGCCTAGGTTAAAAAAAAAACCTCTGAACATTGTACATGTCAAATTTTATTGCAGATCTTGACGAATCTCAGGAACCATCAGAATTGAATTTTAAAAATGCGGAATTCCGCGTATCTGCAGAAAAAGCTCATGTCTGCATAATCCATAAAAAGATAAAGTAAAATGTTAACTGTGGCTAAAAATTAGAAAATAACAACCAAGTGTTATTCGAAGGCATGGATCACACACACCTAGATTTTGAGGACTGCCTCTCCACACCATTTCCATTCTTTTATCCTTCTCTCTCACTGCTCTGTCCTGGTAGTCTAGTCTGGCAAAGTAGAGTCCATCAAATCCCATCTAAAACAATAATCATTACATAACATACAACTGCAAAGTGCAAATACAAACCTTGATAACAAAAAGATTGCAACTTGGACTTCACAGTTAATTATTATTATTAGTCATGTTGGCAAATGATCAATGATGCAGTAGTGATTTATTTCCTTATTATTACATTGTAAGTTTAACTACATTGCATGTCGTTTTGCAGGTAAAACAGCTATTCAAAATTATTCAAATTAATTCAGATAATGGTGGTGACTTATTTGCTAAAATCTAAAATATATACATTAGTTACTAGGTGACCACTATCACAGTTCTTAAAATAACAATAAAAAACATAAGCATGGTATTATTCAATGTCAAAAATATAAGTATGTTGAATTACTAATAAACATTAAAATATAAGTCAGGATTAAATCTTGTACTAGTTGAAAGGATAAAACACCTTAAAATATTTTATTCCCTCAAAAATTTACATTCTATTGCCAAATATGGATCTGCAACTACTCACCTGAGCAAACAGAGACGCCATTTCTCTAGAGTGTCCGAATGGATCAATCTGCCATGCCACTCTGGGTCTTCCACAGTCTCCAAATACAGTCTCCAGGAAGCGGAACCCTTCTGTGTGCTGGTCAATGATGGCATTATAATGAGTAGAAGCCTCATCATTCATACACCATCCTCCCAAGATAAACTCCAGTCTACCTGAAGGTGATAATTCTGGCATTAAAATCTTTAATTTTTCGAAAAAGTTTTTAAATGGTTAAGCTAATATCTAAATGCAATTTGCTTATCATCCCTCTATTCTAAATGTGGACCACCATGGACCCACCGACAGTTCAATCCTTACTATAATGATGCTGACATATTTTTTTTTTCAAATTAAAAAAAAAATAGTGTTCATAAAAGACTTGCAATATATCATAATTAACTTTACATTCATAGCCAATAAATACACAGCTTTCTTGTTTTTTTAATTGTAAAGTAATTTAACCTTAACTTCATTCTTTAATGTTGAATATGTAAACAGCACTGAGACATGAATGAAGTGCCATATATTTTGGTAATTTTTTACACATCATTAATATTCATCATCATTATTTTCATTAGTATATAAAAGTATCTGCTTCTCTTAATTAATGACGCTCATTCGACTACTGCCTGGCCCAGTGTAAACTTTTCAGCAAAATTACAAACACAGCTATTGCTATTAAGTAAAACCATGTCACACATCACAAATAATTGAGGAAAAACACTGACTAAGCAGCACATCAATGTCCTACCTTGGTTCACCAATCCCTTCACAAAGTGCCTTGTGGGGTCATCCTGCTCATTCCACCACCTATAGAAGAAGGCAATCTCTACATAGATAAACCTCTTGTTTGGATCTTTTCCCAGCGCCTCAACCACTGAATCAAGGATATACTGCACACCAGCATGCTGGATGGTGTTGTTAGCTTAAACATAAAACAGATCATATTGTTACTTTTAAGGACAAGTATCACACTGTTATACTGTCAGTTAAGGAAATTTACTTAAATTTATCTTAATACACAATTAAACAGCAAATTGACTAACAAGCAACTCCAACTTATGCAAATATGAAGTAAGATGATTCAAACTCGATTACAGACACATTCAACTAAAAGGTGAAAAAATGCAGAAGGTGACTGGTACATTCAAGAAATCAGATAAAATAGTTTGAAAAGACTTTCATACCACCGTAAAAGTATTGGTCAACAGTCTTGAGCCAGCCCACATCATCATGTGTATGTGGCACTAAATGTACATTTATCATCCCATCCTTGCCAAGATTACAGGACTGAAAATATATATACAGGAATAATTTATGTACATGTATATGAGAGAGAGAGAGAGAGAGAGAGAGAGAGAGAGAAGCACATGCAGTTGTACAACAACACATTATCACATTATAAATACTTCATTGCATTATGGGAACACAAATCCCAAATAACTTTTAGTAATCATTAACTGTTTTAAACTGAAAGGCATATTTATCACTGTGCTAATCAGACAGAATTCAGTACACTGATAAGAACCATTCCCTTATCATATCAGGAAACAATAATTTGATTTGATTATGTGGTGTTATGTTTTCTATCACATTTGCCTAGACATGCCCTTCACAAGGTGACCAGCCCTAGATGGTACATGAATTTCATCACAAACAACAAAATACGGGAGTCATGATCATAAAAATTAAACTAGAGTTACTTATTGTGTATATCTGCCAGTAAAGAGGCTACATATAGTTGAAAATTTAATGAGTGGTATTGAAAAAAGTGTTTTCTTGCACTGGTATTTCACATTAATGAATTAGTTTGTCACATAGTATTTATTTTCCCTGTGAAAAATTGTGAACGAGGTGATTTGTTGAAATCAAATATATTTATATCTACTCACATTCGACTAATATTGAGCCTGCAGTGCTATATTCTTAATATAATGACTCCAATATGAGTTAAGTAAGCAATCTTCAATAAACTAAATGTGTAAAGACCACAATAGGTCCATAGGTCAATGGCAGATTTACAGCAACTGACACATGACAGCACATCTATTCTCCCTGTATGTCAAGCAAACATTTGTTCATTTGTTCATTTGTTCATTAGTACATATCTTTTTTTTCTTTTTTTCAATGTACTGGTACCATATCAAATATTGGTTACCTTGTATCCACAGGTATCTGTTTTCTGTTGTGGATGAAATCCATTCAACATCTGTTGTTTATAGAATGAAGCATCTGCAGGCAAAGCACTTATGGTCCCGAGTAATACACAATGTACAGCCAGGAGACTTAGACAGCACATAAGCAGCATTCTGGATGCACTAGCACACAGCATGTAATGCTGGCTATACTGGTACATGTACCTATAACAGGGTCGTGATTATCGAAACAATAGCTTGTAGCTTGTTATCAGTATCCAAAACCTGAAAAGAGAAAAAGCACGTACAAAGTCCTATGTAAGTACAATGCGCATGCATATAGAGTGCTGGGATAGTTCAGGCACCAAAATGTATGGAGTACTACTACGTTACAAATATTTTTAAACTATGAAAAGCATTTACTTTCATTATTTTAAAAAAGAGCAAATGCAGTACATCATACTAAATGAATTAAATATATCCAATCTGTTCCATTTAAAAAAGTTATGTATTTTTAAAGGAAAAAATTTTGTTGTGTTTTGCTATGAGCTTTATAAATTTTAATAAATGTATAAATGAAATTGTAAACAGCCCAAACCTTTGCCTCAGCTTTTGACTTCTGCTGTATTTTTTATGGAGTGCTGAAGCTGAGCAAAATGAATTAGGGTGGCAGACAGGGGGTGAAGCTGAAAAAATGGCAAGGATGCTGACAAGCCTTATGAGCTGACCATGGCTTGAGGAAGATAAGTAAGTAATATTTTTAATGCCATGGTAATTCACAGAAAAAAAAAACTTACAAGTTCTAACGTGAGCTTATGCAAGCTACTACTACATTGTACCCCGAGTAGAAATTAGTACACGTACAGCTGTGGTACAGCACGTGCATTGCACGATACTTGGACCTTAATAGAGATTTTAGGTCCAAGCACGATATAAACATTTATGAATGTTATCTAGCCTGTTCATCTGGCTTACAAATTCACTTAATTATTCAGCGACAAACTTTCTTTTAAATACTAATTTGAGACATTTACCGTTTAATTAACAGCGATGTAAAATGTTATCTATCGCACATTTGCACAGTGTTATTGCAGTGCCAGTGGTGTTATTTATATCAGTGTAGGCATTATCACATGACTTTCAACTTGTTTTGTTAGAAATTCGGTAGTTGCCACTACAAAGATTTCTATCAAGAGTATTTCAAAAAGTGAAAGTCCCCCTTTGCGTCTGATTTGAACCCCACAGTTAAATAAGTCAGTCTTTAGCCTAAGTCGAAAGAAGTGCCATTTCACTTACAAAATAAGTTCCACAGTACAGGAACCACCTTTCCGAATCAAACAACAGTGAAAGTAGTTCAAGGTCATTGGTAGGGTCAATACTATGCAAGACAAGCTTTTCCTGTAGTTTGGAAAACGACATCGTTAACACACACGGTCAATAATAACCCCATGTGCTCATCCTGGGACGGAAAACTAAAATGGCTCCTTTTGTATATTTTGTTATACTTTGATTTGCCACACGCGTTTATCGTTACTGTACTTTGCCATTTATCGGATATTTGTTATATAAAAAAGATAATTAAAAAGGGATTTTAAAAGCAAAAAATATTGGTGTCTTTATTGCTGATTTAAAACTATAAAAAACGAAAATATAAAACGTCGGCGTTTATAGACAACTTAAAGCTTTAATCGTCACTTGAACAGCTATTTTGAGGGTAGTTAGCAAACAGCATGTACCCTGAACAAGATTTTAGCACGAAAATTGGCAGAGTTGACCACCATGGTGTAGGCTACAAGATTCTCGCGTGCCGTCATTTTGGTTTAAATATTCCGTTGTGGAGTTATGAGCCCCGAATTACAGAATTTCATTAAACTAAGGCATTATTTTGCTTAATCAACGATAAAATCTGAACTTAGACTAAAAAAATAGCTGGCAGGGTTTTTGGGGAACTAAATAAAAACTTTTGGTCAAAGGGTGACAATATCCTAAACCAGCCCCGTAAGCACAAAAACAATCGGAAAATAAACCAACAAACAACCAAATAAGGAAATGACAAATAATCATGTGAAATAACAGGAGCATTACTGAGTTAACAAATTGTTCTGAGCGAATAATCTCCAATTTCACTACAGCAATTAGGGAAAACAGCAAAGTCTCCATCCAATGCCGTTTCACCCCCAAATTTTCGATATTTTTGATTATTGATTGATTATTGATCCGGATCACCACCAAAAACTAATCACTTCTAAGTAGACCCATTTCTGACCTACCCTAAAAATTCCATAGAAATTCATCCATAATTTTTTGAGTTATGTTGATGACAAACAGACAGGGGTGAAAACATAACCTCCTTGGCGGAGGTAATTATGCACAACAAATAATACGGATGTAAGTAAATGTATAACTACCATAAGACTTCAGACCCAGAAGAGTTCAAGTTTGAACTTTCAAAATCCCAGAAAGAGATAAATGAAAAATTTAAAAAAAATGCATAAATTCAATAAAAAATGATAATCCAATCAAGTTGGTTTTCAAATCTAAGCTGTATGCTAATCTTAAGAATAATTCTTCTAAGTTACAAAATAATAAATAATACTCTTTACATAACGGTTGTGGTGGCACTCAGAACGTAGTTTTTTCAGTCATATTTAATGGAATATTTCATAATGATTAATAGCATAATCACTACCAATTTTTAATTAGCATTGCTGACAGCAGGGGCTCGAGAGTAGGTTCAGTTTTTTCTTTATTTAATCCTTAATGTTGAGAAAACCACCATCCCGGTACTTAATAATAACTAAAAATGATGAAACACACCTACCAGTCACTATAATGACCCAAAATAACAATCTTACATTTTGGGCGAAAAATTATTAAAAAACTGCCATAGCCGGGACTTATCAAAAACATTCAAATCGCACAAAATCGACAATTTTCAGATTTACGCAAAATGTGATCAAATATTTAGAATTTTGAAAAAATTGACATCATTTGAAAACCACTATGTGCTGTATGGAGATGGAGAGGAGTATATCAATAATTGAACCCCTATCATAGAAAGCTAGCTAGAGTAAACCCAGAGAGTGGAGAGTGGCAAACATCGTCATTGTTGGCTATAAATATTTTAAGTTTTCATATCCTGCAAAATACAGCTAAAACAGTGCACCTGTGCTGAAAATATTGAATTGAATTCTTGTTTAGACTCTATTTGAGAACAAAAAAGGTTAAATTCTAATTCTATTGCCCAGCCAAATCTCGTACAGAAATTTAAATATAAAATTTTATTATGATAGTTTTTATCTACACAGCTGTACAGTGTATGTGCAGATAAAACCACATCACAGCTGATATTATATGGCTCTGTAAATACCAGTGCAAACCTGTTTGGATCCCTTTCATCCAAGTAAACTTTGAATTGTCATTAAACAATTACCTCAAATTTTGCTTTGCTATATGTACATCCTGAAACCTTAATTTTAATTCTGTCAAAATATTTTGAGATATCCTGCGTCTTGCAAGAACAAAACATCTCCAGAATGATGCCCTATAATTATGATCCTTATTTACAGCATTCCATGACAATGTTAGGAATATACGCCATATTTCATAATTTGCACAATTTTTTAGCCAGTATTTTTTAATAAAAATACATCTGAAAACGTAGGATATTGCACAGGGTATCTTTCCTAATTTTCCTGCACTGCTCAGGCTGACTGCTTCTTTATTTAATACTTTTGACTCAATCCCGTGCAAGTACATAATGACAGAAATATTTTACAGAAAGAGATCGAAGCTTGCGTTCTGACAAATGGGCCCATACACATGAAACTAGGAGATCCAAAAGTCGTAAATATGTAAGTAGTTTATTTTTTCCAAGATGAACCGATGTAGGTCGCTAAAAACCGAATGAAAAGAACATAGACATAAAAATAGAAAAATTAACAAAGAAATGAAATGCACTCAGTGTAATTATTGGGGTAAGGGGTGAGTTTTGAGAATTGATTTTCTTTTTTTCCCTCTTTCTTTGGTGAAACGACCCTCTCAAACAATTTACATTTTGTTAAAATTTTTATAAGATTCTTTGCATCACAAATGATATTTAATGCGTCAATATTAATTACACTCAGAGTGTAGGTGGAGCTCCACCAGTTCTGGCTGACCCTCCTCCCCCATAGGTGAATCTTGTGCCTGGTTTTAGAGAGTTAAGATAATCATTGGCCACAGGCTCTGTGGAACGCTAGCAGGGGCGGATCCAGGATTAATTGAGGGCGGGTCCGCGGATGCGAAGCCGACCTTACCCCCCCCTTTTTCATAGATAATAGGTCTCTTGTCAATAAATGTTTTAACACATGCAAAATAATGAAGGTAACGTATACCCAACCTTCACAGAACGTTTTGTTAGCAGGATTAGGCCTATATATTGGTAAGACCATCAACAAGTGTTAAGATAACGATATTCTAACGTTCTACAATGCCACTGTCAACAGCACTGATACAAGGAACATTGGCAGCAAGTTGTATTAACTTACATAGATTTTGATGAAATTTAGCCTACAAATTATACATTTTTGTTAATTCTGGCAAAAACACATGAACAAAGGATTTCATACTTTGCACCACTACAATTTGCACAACTTAAATCATCACATCTTGTATTAAAACTTTTTAACAATGTTATAAAATTTTTTAAAAATATGTGTCGGTTATATTTACCAATACAGCAAGCAGTAGTCGCGCCATACGCTCTCGGTATAAAATTGGGCATCAAGCCTGCGTCATACGCTGTCTTAACTACACCTAGTGGCTGATTACTAATTGGGGTGGGGTTAGTCGGCGACTAGGGCGCTGAGGATTTTAGAACCCTCGGGCAGTCGGTACCTACCCGATATTACCGATCGACATGATAAAATGCTTTTTTTTTTAACTATAAAAATAGACTTCAATTATGTAATAAGGTTTATCAAAATTATTAAAAAGGTGTTTTCAAGTGATCCTGATAGTTGATTGACGTCTGTGATGAATTAATGGATTGTTTAATCTTCATTTTAGAAAATTCATTCTAATGAATTGCTTACAAGGTCAGCTAACACAGGAGTAGTGAAAAGGTTTAGCAGTGAAGACTTGACTGAAGCAAGTAAGGCTGAATAGCACGCCACGGTAATCTGATAGACAAGTTGGGGGAGTCCATTCAATTGGAGGGGTTTAGTCAAGTCCACTCCATCTGAGGGATGTCGGGTGGGGCGACTCGATTCCAAATAAAGGGGTTTTATGTGGGGGTATTCCATTCCATTAGAGGGGTGGCAGGATGGGCGAGTCCATTGCATTAGAAGGGGAGACAGGTGGGGCNGGGGTGACAGGTGGGGCGAGTCTTGTAATTATTCAAATTTGGTTCAGAGAACAGGAACTGAAGAGATTGTTCTGTTTGTCCTCGGAAATAAAAAAATTTGGCCAATTTCTGCTGATCCATTAAAAAAAAACTTGATTTAAGCTTACATCAGAATCATCCCACCTTTTCATTATTATGTTCAAATATCAAATAAAGTATTTATACGAAGAACAGGCTGCCAAATTAAAACAATTCACAATCAAAAGCCAAAACCCGTCAAAATTGGACCCTCCCTATATAAGAAAATATAGAAAAAATTATATCCAAACGAATTAGTTCCATATGCCATAGAACAAAAATCTCGTGATTTTTTTAAAAACCAGGATTGTAAATTTATATAAATTTTAACTATAAAATGTAGGTTGTTGGAAACCATTTTAGATATTTTATTTCCGTGCGCTAAAACAGCTTGGAGGGGTAATTTAGAAAATACTGGTTATTTTACAACTATTTAAAATTTAGGTACCACATAAAAACCGCCAACCACAAAAACACTGACATTGTTTACAGATCAGATTGAATTTGAAAGTCCTCAAACACTAAAACTAACCCATTTTCCATTATGATTACTACTATCCTTATCATAATAACTTCGTAACAAAGTGAAAAACAAAATTACAAAAGTTTTTTATTGAGTTTTCATATAATAAATATACATGTACGAAGGAGCGTGGGTTCCTGTGTGTGAAACAAAGGCTAGACTTCATAGGTTGCTTTCAGGCGGATGCTGTCCAGAATCTCGTTGAGCTCCTGAAAAGATAAAATAATGTTTACAATTTTGAAGTAAACAGACAGGCTCTGTACAATAATGATAATTAATTCTAATAATGCATGCAATATCACAGGGCAGAGGGCGCATATAAATGGAATTGCGAGCGCGTTTATTAACTAGTCTGATGTTCAGGTTCAGCTAGCGTAAAACCAAAATTATGATCTGGAATTAGTTAATGATATAACTACTTGAGGCCTCTTGCTATAAAAGTAAAATTGATAGCACAACCCGTTTCAGTTGCAGGGTGGGTGAGGTTATTGCTACGACCGTTAATATATTCCTTTTGATATTAAAAGTTATAACACGTGTTGAAGTATATGTCGCTGCATCTCAGAGAAAGAGATATTTTACAACTTCTCTTCGAAAATTATAACAAATTTATTGCACATATATAGTAAGTTTTCATACAGTGAACCGCGTAATGGATGGACAAAACATGGCACAATGGAGACGACAGGCTGTGTAAAACATGTATCTGTCAATCATTGTGCAATGAGCACTCGAAATCCTTGGATGAGAAGTTCAGAACGGTGACAAGCATCATCCAATTAATTAATTTGGATGGTAATACTTAAATTTAAACACACACGACATTTTAAATTAGGTCAAAATATTCAAAATTAATTGTCAAGGCCGGGGCACACAAAATGTTCAAACAGAGGGTTGCAAAGTGCAGAGGATTTCAAGCAAACTTAGTTTATCATCAAAAGTCAGATGAATGCGCCGTTTATCCTGAACATTTGGAGTCCCAATGCACTGTAAGTAATATTTTCTACAATTCTCAGTGATATACAAGTAACAAAGGAAATATAGTAAAAGGATTCATGTCATAAATATTTGCCGTAAATATTTTTCTCATTCTTTTGCGCCTTTAGTATTTAATGGCTGTGGTTGATGAAGAAATAGTGATACTCACAAATATACATTTGCATCCACGCCTTTTAAAAGCTCGACCTTCTGACTGCACCACACATAGGCCTACTGTTGCTTCTACACCCGACTCTGTCTAACTGCCAAGTGAGTGTTCGAAAGACAGCTCGCACTACGATGAACAACTTGTTGTTATGCAAATAACAACAGGTATGGCTCATTTTAGGTGAGAGGTTGTTATACCCCCTTTACACTGGACGGCGTCCTTTCTGCGACCATGAAATTTGGCATCGCTGTGGTCTTAATAAGGAGGCACGAGCACTGATTTTGAATCAGAATGAATGCTCAATGATCGGCCAGTTGTCGGCCGTAAAGTATTATAATTTTTCAACTCTCAAATGGGGCCGTACTGCTGGACGCAGAAAGGACGCCGTTCAGTGTAAAGGGGGCTTTACTGAAACTTTCAATAAGAATATTCAATAAGCCTGGCGGTGATACCTTCATATGCTCAAAGTCGTGCAAATATTCGAAACATACGATACTCTACAAGTCCAGTGTCTTACTGGGCCTACTACACATGCAGCCCAGGTGTAACAGGAATGGAAGTCCATCAGGAACCGTCGTCCGCTTCCCATTACTTTGTACCGGTGACATTCGTCCATATACTAACCCCAATACTCCAACTAACCCTAACCTGTTCTAATCATATGAGAGCCCGGACTTCCATTCCTGTTACACCTGTTTCCCCTATGTGAAAATTATTCTGAAAATCAGCATTCTTGGGTGTCTTTCTTTACACACACACACACACACACACACACACACACAAATCGATAAGGTCTGCTGCCATGCTCCGATACATTTTGCTCAGTTAGGGCAATTGACCTGCTGACTTAAATTAAATTTTCAGCATAAAGCCCACGTTTGCAATTCATGGAATTAGAAGTTAGGTTTTTAACGCTAACAAAGACGCGAGACGTCAAAGATGTATAAATCATATCATTTTGAATTTCTCATTGTCTTATAAATATATATATATATCAACTTGCACCAGATTTTTGACGGGTCTTTCCTGTGGTCAGGCCCTTGATGAAACGCCAAGGTTCATATGAATGAGCACATGTAACAATTGACCGAATACAGTTTGGTGGGTTCTAGTATGACTACTGAAAAACACGCTTGGTCTCTTTATTTATTTTGTCGACTGACTTATTCATCAATCAGACTGTTAACAGGGGCGGATCCAGGATTATTTGAAGGGGGGGGGGTCCGGAACGACAGACCTCGGATGCGAAGCCGACCATCGCCCCCTTGGTGTGGGGTTTGAGGCCTGCTCAAGGGCCCCAATTTTTTTTTTTTTTGGTTTTCTGGAGAGCAGTGTCCTTTTGTAAGGTTTAGAACAATGATTTAGCTAGTCAAAATTCTAATTTCAAGAATATTGGTGTGATATATTTTTCAGAAACCGAAGGGGGGGGGGTCAGGACCCCCCTGACCCCCCCTCTAAATCCGCCACTGGCGACAGCTGGAGTATGTGGCGACAACAACGGCAACACATCGAACGATTAGGTGAGGATACAAATACGCCTTGTCACCAATATCAAATTACTATAGCATTCAGTTGATATCAATTTCGGATTCAACTGGAATTAGCAATATATTAGTTATGTGGCATTCCATTGGACTAATAATCCTGTCTTATATTGTTAAATTTATAACATTACTAATGGTTTGGCCACCTGGAAAAGAAGAAAGAAAGAAAGACTTTAAAATGGTCTTGGTTGAAGCCTTAGTTGAACTGCCGTGAGATCAAAACAGACACAGATGTGCCTGTACACATAGCCGTCACCTGCCACCGCCACCCCCCAGTCCTCCATGGCGTCTTTATTGACCCCACCTTCAATAATTGCCAACCTCGCTCAAGTATCCATCTCAGTAATTTACCATTTACGGGCCGCTCAGTCGTCAAGGTGTTCCTGCTCGAGCAACACAGGGCAACTCCCGCTCTCGCCACCAACACCAACCATTATTGAACCGAGCAAATAAATTCTTCCTCTCCTTTCATATAGCAACTAAAAATACTAAATTATTGGCGACTAAAGGCATACACAACTGTGTATCTTTGTATTTGTAAGGTATGTACACAGTATGCGTGAGTCTTGCACCCCAGATTACAGCTATCATACAGAAATTTAAATGTAAAATATTATCTTGAGAGCTTTCATTTACACATCTTTGCATGAAAATTAAACCACACCATCAGCTGATATTATATGACTCTGTGACCACAAGTGGAAATTAGTTTTTAAGGTTATGTTTGAATTCCTTTCATTCAAGTTAATTTAGAATAGCTCCACTCTTGCTCTGCAATATGTATATCCTGAAGCTTTAATTTTAATTCCACTTAAATATTTGAAGATATCGTGCTCCTTGCAAGAGCAAAACATCTCCAAAATGTTGCTCTGTCATTTTGATTTTTTATAAAAGCATTTTATGACAGTTTTTAGAATTTCTATTGTATTTTATAGTTTGCACAATTTTATTTCTGAATAGCAAAATTAAAAAAAAAAAAATTCATCTGGAAACATAGGATTTTGCAACGGGTATCCTCCCTAGCACTGTTACTTTATTCATTCATATATTTATTTATTTATTTATTTATTTATTTATTTATTTATTTATTTATTTATTTATTTATTAACTTTTTGAGTAAACGCCATGCATAATAACGGGAAAAAAATTTTCAGAAGTTGAATTTCACTCTTTTAAGAATATTTTATTTCAGTTTCTTTAAAGATAAAACAAAACAATTTCCAAATATATACAGTAATGTTGTCCTCGTCTACCGTTTCATATTTGCTGAGTGAAGCTTTGTGATAAAAAAGGGTTCAACTTTAACGTGCGTGCTGGGTTCCTAAAATCGTAAACCAGAATGGTGTTCCCCGATTGTCCTGTCATTCCATTCTTTTATCATGGATTTGACAAAAATGAGTGATGTGTAAATTCTACTCTAGAGGAAACATTTTGAAACATATTTGGGCATCATTAGCAGCTTAGATGAACAGGCCAGCAGGGACTCTGTGAACACAAGAGGAATTGGATTCCTTTCCTTCAAATTAATTTGAAATGGCTCCACTTTTGCTTCTTTTCGAAAAGCATTTTTGACAGTGTCTGAAATGTCTATTGTATTTCATAGTTTGTACAATTTAAGCCAGTATTTCTGAATAGCAAAATTAAAATACATCTGAAAACATAGAATGTTGCAACGTGCATCCTTCCTAGCACTGTAGTTTATTTTCTTTTGAGTAAAAGCCATGCAAGTGCATAATTACAGAAGTTAAGATTTTCAGAAGTTGCTTTTCACTATTAAGGACTTTTACTGTACTTCAATTCTCACTCTTTGCACATGAACAACTGGCATATACAATTTGTGTAAAATAATGTACACGTGAACAGACTAACCGAGAAAAGCATATGGATGCAAATGGTTAAAGTATTTAGTGTCATCTGAAGAAACAAATTTAACATCAAAACGGTCTTTGTCGGCATGAAAGAAAAAAGTATTCCAACCCACACTCCTTCAAATAACCTAAATTATTACATGAGGGCAAAAGTCAGGTAGTATGTGATTTAATTATGTGCTGGTAGTCAATCGCAAACGATGAAGACAT
Source organism: Lingula anatina (assembly GCF_001039355.2). Next base: position 173,743 of record NW_019775445.1, read on the forward strand.
TGTTCATCAGGAGCAGAATTTTTTATGAGGCTTCCATCCTCCGCCCGATCTGCAGATTTTGCCACAAGAATCGCATCTGAGAGCAGTCTTAGGGTGCATTCCCAGAGATTTAGATCGATCCAGAGATTTAGATTTAGATCGACCGAACTCCCTGGGGGTCCATGCTAAATTGTAGTCAGCCGAGCGCGCACCTTAGTTAATTACCCCCTTACAGCTTTTAGTAGGCGGGACAGACGCTTAAGCTGGCTAAGCTGACAGTAATCTAGTGAGACTCCCCACAGGGATAGATCGATCTAAAATCTACGGGAATGGGGTCTTAATTATAACTGATTGCAATCAAAAAAAGAAAAAGGCCTCTTCCTATATTATTATTTGGCCCCTTGTCAATATCGGTGTTTTTCCCAACCCAGGTTCCAGATGAAATTGCTTTTTACTGAGGCACGGGAGGGGGAATATAACGGTAGAAGTTTTTTCTTTGGTGAAATACATAGCAAAAAAATCGTGTTAAACTAGTTAACTGAGATTTAAGGGTTTATCAGGTATTATGTCATAAAAATATTTCAGACATAATTTGTATATGCTTAACCCAAGATCTTCTGAATCTGAAACTATTTCTACCAGTCCCATGTTTCTTCTCATTACAAATAACATAAATGCCATATCTATTATCTACGACTTTTTCAAAATCAGCATCTTTTTACAGAATCATCTCATCATTTTCAGTCTTTCTAACATCAATCCTTTCTTCCAGTTGCCTACCGTTTCTCTTCTGCCTCATCCATCACCCAGTAGATGAATTCACAATCAAAGAAGGAGAGTAAACACTTCTAGCGGGTTCAGGTATTTGGGTAAATCCACCTTATACCAACTGGGAGCAGAGCTGTGTCGTGTAACTGGCTCTCAGTATACCCTGGTTGGACACCAGGGCCTTCCGAGATACCCCCCCCCCTCTTAATGAGAAAACGTCGCCCTACAGTTACGTGTAGGTTGCAAAATTTTATGCTGGGTCACAGATGTGCATGAATCATATATATATATATCTTCAGTAGCGCAATTAAACTTATTAAAAAAAGCTAATCTCTGCGATCGAGTATGAAAGCGACCACACTGTAGTTTGCATGCCGCCACAGTGACATTAATGTTTTATGTTTGCATTGGGATCACGACGCAATATGAAGGCAAAACGTGGAAGTTTGGTCACACTGAAAATTTTCAGTTGAACTCTTGCTGGGACTCTCTTCAAAATCCCAGATCTGCCCCAAGGCCCTCAAAGACAAAAAAAAAAAAAAATTAATTGACCATTACGTTACCCAACCTAGTTTTAACTTCGCTGTTTCTGATACCTTAGTGAAATATGTGTTGTGTCATATGCTATCATAATCTGAGGCTCTCTGCCAGTGTCACACTAGCATCTTGTACTTACTGAGAATAATTGCGAAAAGTTGTTCAGATAACTTTTTATCTTTAATATTAAATTTATTCACCTAAATTTCGTAGAATCTGCATCTTTAGTCGCTGTTTTTTATTCCATTTTTTTATTTTTCAAATGTGTTTACTCTGTATACATTATATAGATAGGCCTATAGGGTAGGTTATGCTAGAAATCCACAGCACCCGCTGCTTTCATCGAAAAGCGGTAAAAAATGAGAAACAGATAGGTGTAGTAAGGTGGAACATGCTGTAACAATGAAAACTGTCACTGACTGGCAATCGTTGGAAACTCTGGCCTTATCGGCGAGCAACGGTTTTTTAAGCCTCCTCTCAGTCCTCAACTTACGACATACGAAACTGTGTATCTTTGTATTTTTGAGGTATGTACACAGTATCCTTGAGACTTGCAGCCCAGATTTCAGCTATCATATAAAAATATTATCATGAGAATTCTCCTTTACACAGCTTTGCATGAAAATTAAACCACACCATCAGCTGGTATTATATGACTCTGTGAACACAAGTGAAAAATAGTTTTCACGGTTATGTTTGGATTCCTTTCATTCAAATTAAATTAAATTGGCTCCATTTTTGCTTTACTATATGTATATCCTGAAACCTTTATTTTGATTCCGTTAAAATATTTGGAGATATCCTGCTCTTTGCAATATCAAAACATCTCCAAAATATTGGTCTTCAATTTTGATTCTTTTTAAAAAGCCTTTTGACAGTGTTTGAAATGTCTATTGTATTTCTTTGTTTGCACAATTTTAGCCAGTATTTCTGAATAGCAAAATTAAAACAAATCTGGAAACAGGATGTTGCAACGTTTATCCTTCCTAGCACTGTAGTTTATTTTCTTTTGATTAAAAGTCATGCAAATGCATAATTACAGAAATAATTTATTTTCAGAAGTTGCATTCCACTCTTAAGGACTTTTACTGTACTTCAGTTCTCACCATTTGCACTTGAGCAACTGGCATATACAATTTGTGTAAAATAATGTACACGTGAACAGACTAACTGAGAAAAGCATATGGATGCAAATGGTTAAAGTATTTAGTGTCATCTGAAGAAACAAATTTAACATCAAAACTGTCTTTGTCGTCACGAAAGGAAAAAACATTCCAACCCCACATTCCACCAAATAACCCAAATTTTTACATGAGGGCAAAAGTCGGGTAGTATATGTGATTATGCCACGGTAGTACTTCACAAACGATGAAGACATTGTTCATCAGGAGCAGAATCTTTTGTGAGGCTTCAACCCTCCGCCCGATCTGCAGATTTTGCCAGAAGGATCACATTAGAGAGCAGTATTAATTATAACTGATTTCAAACAAAAAAGAAAAAAGACTTTTCCTATATTATTATTATTATTTTTATTATTATTATTATTATTTGACCCCTTGTCAATATCGGTGTTTTTGAAATGTGCCTATAATATCTGCCACCCTGGTAGAGGGTAGAATTAAGCTATCATACAGAAATTTATATTTAAAATATTATCATGACAGCTTTTATTAATACAGCTTTGCATGGAGATTAAACCACACCATCAGCTGATATTATATGGCTCTGTGACCACAAGTGGAAATTAGTTTTTAAGGTTATGTTTGGATTCCTTTCATTCAAGTTAATTTAGAATAGCTCCACTCTTGCTTTGCAATATGTATATCCTGAAGCTTTAATTTTAATTCCACTTAAATATTTGAAGATATCGTGCTCTTTGCAAGAGCAAAACAACTCCAAAATGTTGCTCTGTCATTTTGATTTTTTATAAAAGCATTTTATGACAGTTTTTAGAATTTCCATTGTATTTTATAGTTTGCACAATTTTATTTCTGAATAGCAAAATTAGAAAAAAATAATAAATTCATCTGGAAACATAGGATTTTGCAACGGGTATCCTTCCTAGCACTGTTACTTCATTCATTCATTTATTTATTTATTTATTTATTTATTTATTTATTTATTTATTAATTTATTTATTTTGTTTATTTATTTATTAACTTTTTGAGTAAACGCCATGCATGATAACGGAAATTTTTTTTCAGAAGTTGAATTTCACTCTTTTAAGAATATTTTATTTCAGCTTCTTTAAAGATAAAACAAAACAATTTCCAAATATATAAAGTAATGTTGTCCTCGTCTACTGTTTCATATTTGCTGAGTGAAGCTTTGTGATAAAAAAAGGGTTCAACTTTATTTAACGTGCGTGCTGGGTTCCTAAAATCGTAAACCAGAATGATGTTCCCCGATTGTCCTGTCATTTCATTCTTTTATCATGGATTTGACCAAAATGAGTGAAATTTTACTCCAGAGGAAACATTTTGAAACATATCTGGGCATCATTAGCAGCTTAGATTAGCAGGCCAGAAGGGAGTCCCCTAAATTTTGGTCCTTCTGTCTAACCGGGTGACCAAGGTTCATTGGTATCATGTAAAAGTTTATGTAGTCAGAATTCAGAATTTGCATGGTTGCAGATGCTTCAATCATGTACATGGCCCACACCCTCCCCAGACACACATATGTAGAGTCGACATCTCACTCTCCCCCTCTCTAACACCCCAATATCAGTAGACAAAGTGAAACTAGACCCTCCCCCCCCAAAAAAAAAAAATAAAAATAAATAAATAAATAAATAAATAAATAAATAAATGAAGTAAAATAAAGTATTCATCTGTATGTTCTATACTAGTACAGTGTACAGTAAAATTGCCTTCGTCAGCCATTTTGTATTTGCTGATTGAAAAACCCTGGTAATAAAATTGGGAGAAAAACATGTGTTAGTGCTTAATTTTGAATTTTGAATCTGAAAGATGGAAACTTGATGTAAATGAAATTTACAGTTTCATCATTGAGTAACTCATTGAGTAACTAAACTGAACTTTTGCGATGTTGACATTTAGACACTGAGAATTTCAAAATCAAATACCTTCTTTAAAATCACTTAAAAACAAATATTTTTGTTTAGAGATGAAGCAGCGTTTATCATATATTGGTATGCCAATATTATGAAGGACCCAAATCAACCCAGGTAGTGACAGACATCATCTTTGTTAGCGATGGATAGTCTATTTTAAGTTTTTACATTTGAATCATTCAAGTTAGGCCTATATCTCAAACAGTACAGTTATATATTTAGATATGCTGAAACATTTGAGTAAATTCTTGTTGGGAGCCTATTTGTTGCTTTAAGATCACCGCCTTTGACAATATTTAAATGGTACTTCATATTACCCAGCCTAATCACAATTACAGGGGCTACTTCTTCATGCCCAACAATTCAGTCAATTTAAGTGTAAGCATTCTTTTATGTGTATTGTATCTTTGTTTTCTTTTCTTTTTTAAGGGTTGTATACAGCTTTACCAAAGATATAGAGGTAAAATAGATAGACAACAGCTATATATTTACACAGCTGCTTTATTATTATTTATTATTTATTTTTATAAGATTTGTATACACTATATAGATGGAGAATAGATAAAGAATAAATAACTACATTTTTGTCTACGCAGTTGTGCATGCAGATGAATCCCACGCGATCTGCTGATATCACCTGTTGCAACAAGAAAGAACTAGTATTTTCTGTGGTGTAAAAAAAAGTCTCTTGCTGGCTGTCAAATATCGTCATTTCTTAGACTATTGGCAAGCAGCCATTTTTAAGCCCCCAGTCCTTACCACAAAACGGGCCTTTCGCAAAAATAATCAGTTCTATTAAACAAACGTTAATTGTACTTTAGAAAATTTTGAGGCGTGGTCAAATTGCTTCGATTATTTCTAGCTGATGTGACATTACAGAAATTTTTGAAACCAAACATCCAATAAACACACATTTTGTAATTCATCAGTCCAATCTGTCCATATGTAATGTGTCTCAGTGTAGAATTGATTTGTTGTATTGTAACATAAACTGGTCCATTTGATGTTATTGCCCCAACTTCCAACGTTTAGTCGTCTAAATGTCAAGAAACACAATAATTACGTGTAAATGGTAGCGGGCAGGCAGGGTAATGATACATATTTTTTTTAAATTCGTTGCCTTACTGGGAGACGGTGAAGGTATTTTAAAATAAGATTGAAAATTCAATGAAATTTCTGTTTGGACATTTGTAAATGAAAAATCTTGTCCACGTTCCCCGTATAAATATCCATGAGTATGAGTATGGGACAATAAAACTGACAGTCTTATATTTAGTCCGAGCGTAAGAGGTTTTGTCATGTCCATCATGATATTATTTTCAATACGTCGGGGTCATGGTTAAAAGTTTGTTGTTTTTACTTACCGAAATAATATTTTCTTCTTCCCTTTCAATGAAAACTTTAATGACCATTTTAAAATGTTTCTTTTTCTTGAACTGTAAAAGTGTGTTCCCTTCCTATAGAATGTACGTCGTATTCAAATAAATATAACCGCAAAACGTCATCTGTAAATCTATCATTCTAATGATCTAAATCAAATACTAAGACCCAAGTCACCAATCACGTTTTACCAGATACACCTTCTGTGGGAGTGTGGGTGTGCGTGTGTGTATATATACCCTGTATATATATCTACGGAGCATGCTTGGGTCTTAAGATAGACAACACTTTCATTCTGACAGTAACAACTGATTATAACCATTACAGGAACCATGCAGACCTATGTACCGGTAGTTCTCATTTTGATGGCAGTGCTTGGTAAAGGCAGTAGCCAAGGGTTTATTGCAACAGGTGAGTGTCACGTTTTTCATGCAGCAAGACAGAAAAACTAGCATTTTGTAGACATTATTTGAAATCTAATCCAACTGTCATTCTAATATATCATTGTTGTTAAAAAACAACAAATATAAAAAACTATATGTACCTTCAACGCTGTATGCATTTTGCTCAGTCAATCTGCACAATGCATTTATCATAAAAAGTTTTAATGAACTCCCCACTACTCAGGAATTCCTGGTCGGGAAGGATATTTTTCAAAGATAATGTGTGTCTGGTTGATTAAGGGGAAATGAAAATTTGATGAATTTTCTTTTTTCTATAAGATGGTACCAGCTTTTATTATCCCTGCGTAAGTATGCATCTTTTAAGATTCAATTACGACCAGTTAGTTTTACTGAGATTTACGTTAACACATTAGATACCCTTGTACATGCCATGTTGTTTGAAAATGTATTCATAAAATGTGTTACTGACACTTGTTTATTTATTTCCTACAGATAACTGCACTGTTTGTGGGGACCCGCACTTCATAACTTTTGATGGAAAGAGGGGACCTATTAACTTGGTTCCCGGTAAGTGGCATGTTCTTGCAAAAGATAACGTGAATAACCCGCCTGGCTGGATGGTTACAGCCCTCACAGAGTTTCATAAGGGTGGACCAAGGACGAAACTTCTAACAGTGAGTTTCACTTGCAGATTGGTTGATGGAACTGACCACGTGGACTCGGTTGACATGGCTTCAGTTTCACACCTCGGTCCAGTACAATTATTCGATGTAAGTTTTCCACATTTATCACAAAGGAATAGACAAAAATAAGCGCACCAATAAATAGAAAACGTAAAGCAAACAAGAAGGGAAATTGTTTCTGTTATGTCAGCGTTTCTTTTCGATAAATAAAATGTTTTACTAGCAATAGCAGTGAAAATAAATATATCGTGACGCTAATGCAAAAAAAGTGTTTCAAACTTTTTAATGCCCAAATCTCTGGCAAATTTTACTCTATGTGATCTTTGAACTTGAGATATTTTTCTTTGTGTGTGTGTGTGTGTGTGTGTATGTGTGTGTGAATCATCCCTATTAATTACCCTTTGGATATATTTTGTTAAGTGCCCTGTCCAGCAAGTTGACATAACTATTGGCCCTGGTCGCTGTGTGAAAATAACCGTTGCTGAACCAAGGTGGATCAATGGAACAGCTGGACCATGTGGTGACAACGACGGCAACAAATTGAACGACTAGGTGAGGAGACTTGGAAAATAGAGGCTCTCTTTGTCACCAATATCAAATTATAAATGTCTATATAATACTTATGCAGTGATCCGTGCAACTTAACCTACCTTTTATTGCATAACATTGATTAAAATTTACACGCTAGGCCGTAGTCTTTGCAACCATTGTGCTTGTTCCAATAAACATTATCATTAATCCTATTATAACGTGGTATATTTTGAAAAAGGGGCTATGAAGGGTATAGGGTGAACCCTTGGATGAACTGTTATCAGATTAAAACAATCTATTTTATATAGATAAAATAGATACCAGTGGTTAAATGTGCCTTGTAGCCTAGCTAGTGGTTTTAATCTATGAAGAGAATCAAACAATAAAATTAATAATTCCCCAATTTCTTTTTAAATAACTTAAAAGATCCTTTTTTACAGTCACTCCCTCCCGTGAATGGAAAATGTAAGGTGGACAGAATCAAGAATCATGGACAGCCACATCGGACTTCGGACAGAGAGAGCTTTAACGGAACTGGACAACGATTATACAACCACAGCGGGTACTATGGCGGGACTGCAGCGCTTCTTTATTTGACGTTTTCTCATTCATTTTGAGTTATTCTACACAGAGCAGACTTTCGGCACAGTTGATAAACGATGAAGTTCAAGAAGTTCTTACCTTTTTCCAGTCTAAATATTTGACTTTGTGTAGAAGTATTTAGCAGAATTTTGTGTGTTATTTGTCATACAGGTTGATGTTGCTTTGAGACAGTTTGTGATGTGAGTACCGGTATGTTGGTCCACAATGTAGGCAAACAATTTGGACGGAATCAAAGAAAACGCCCACAAAATTAATTGGGAGGTTCAATTACAATTATATACATATATCATTTAATTTCTTTTTTGTGCGCTTTTGCTTTAAATAAACATTTAAGGTTCAATTGTTGTGTTATTTCATGGACGAACTTCATTCCCTTCACTGCAAAGTAATAGTTAAAAGTTTTTAATTGTGTCAAGAGGTTTGAGTAAATAAACGTATGCCTCTCAAAGATTAAAAGGGTTTTAGAATCTGAGGGTATAATTCCGTGAAAATAAAGGCAAGGCGATTAGATATTGACACAGAAAGGCCCTTAAAGAAAAAAAAATAATGTCGAGTGAAAAAACGTCCGTAAAAAGCGTAAATTATTCATTCAAATAAGATTTTATTCGTCAGTTCTCTCTGTGGTGCAATGCTCAACCAATGGACGCTGAGGATTGTTACTCACGTCATTTGGGTACACTCATCTTATCTCGGTGACGCCCACAGTCCCAATCAGGGTTTGTCAAGCAAGTTGCATGCCCACCTCCCCGTAGTGGTCCTAGAAATACTTAAGCTGAGAGGCTGCGGCTAGTATATGTTATGGCTAATTAAAATAAATCCACTTCAGAAAAACCCTGGTCCAAGTTTTTGAATCTGAGATTTAAAATTTGTGAAAAAAGTATAGGGGATAAGATATTGGCACGAGAAAAAAAAGATATATAAAGTAAGAACACCCGTAAAATGCGACAATCTTTCGTTTAATTTTTTTTGGTAATTCTGCACTTGTCTGCCAATTGTCACCAACTGTTTTCTGTACAACTGATTACTAGGTATGCAACTAAAAAGCGGCAAACGCGGAACAAAACTTTCGTGCATAGGCAAATCCACGTTTTAAGATCAAAGAAGAGGGTTGTAGAGCCGCATTTTGCAACTACACCGCATTTAGCAACCAAAGAAAATCGTCCGCCACAGGTGCAGCCTGACCAAATTCAGCATGAAGTATTCTAGTCAAATGTATAGAAGAAATATTTTCAGTTACCTATTACATGTTGCATTATTTATTATTTGTTTGTTTTTAGACGTGTTGTAACCCTGTTTTAGACTTAAACCTGGTGAATGATACATTTTCTTGAATTTTTTCCCATAACTTAAAAAATTTTAGAATTAAAGAACCTATGGTATTATACATGTACATAGTTTTGGAATAAAAATGCTTCATAATACCGAATGCAACATAATGGTAAGTGAGAAAAAAAAGCGTGTTTTCCTGGTTAGACTGATCATAATGAGAATCTGGATTTTTTTCAATTAATGAAAAATTACTTGATCAAATGTTTGAGCCCTCACCCCTCATCCTGTTGGGTTAAGTTTATCAACAACTTCACTTGTCACTTGTCATAGCCAAAAATCAACACAGCACATTTTGAGAAGCATATTTAATACTACATGTACCTTGATTCCAGTTACAGCATAGAATAATAACTTAATAGCTTTCATAGTTATCCATAGTTCTTGATACTTTCAATGAATATATATACATATTTATGGTAATCTTTATTTATCCAAAGTTATATTAAGTTATGTTACTAAAATACTCAACTTGTTGTTCTTATACATTTGTTTTACATTAATAAAATCACAAAATCTGTTTCAAAATTAGATGTGTTCTATTAAATTTGAAGGAAATTGTAAAATTTTAAAATTGTAAAATCTGGTAATTAGTTTACTATTTATAATTTCATTGCTTCATTTAAACATGCTTATGACCCAATATCCAGTATTGGAAATTCAAATAGGTCTGAAAATTCCTTTACTTAAAAAATGCTGGTTAGACAACCTGGAATGATTTAGTTGATCCCACAAATGATTTCAAGGAACCAGTAATCATTTTCTTTGCTGTTCCAAAATGGCGAATTCGGTAAGTGCCTTTTGGTTGCTGGTCTGGTATTTTCCATGAAATCTCAGAAACACTCAGCGCCAGTATGGTAGATGTGCGCTTCCAATAATAACTGTAAAGATATTGAAATTTTATGTCATTTGTAAATTTCCACATTTACCCTAAACGTATATCATTTAGAATTATCTTGAAATTATATCACTGGAAGCTTATTTTACTATGAAGACTGTAAAAGTTTTCAAGTTTCATTTTGATAATATTGAATTTGTAACTTGGTTACCTAGTTTCCCAATCAGCATCAGTGAACACAGTCTTCCAGCTTCCATCACTCTGTTTCTTCTCCACTGTGAGGAAACTCTTACCACTCTGAAATCCCCAACATACATGTATTCACAACCAAAGCCATGTATTAAGCTTGGACCTAAATAGGACCTTGGACCTCTTGTTATGTCCATGTATTAAGGAAAAGTGACAAGTTGTCCTATTTAAACTTGCACAATACTGTTTCACTTTTAAAATATGCTGCTCCATTAATTCTCATTTGTATATCGAAAATCTGCTTTACATTACACCATGAAATGTTTTTCTCTTCTAATTTTTTTTCACTTTTCACAACCTCCACCGAAGAGGTTATATTTTTACCCCCATTTGTCTTTTTGCTTGTCTGTATGTCACCATCCTCATAATGTTGAAAAAAGTTATGGATGGATTTTGAAATCTTCAGGATATGTTAGAAATGGGGCACTACATTTTTAGAAACTTATTTAGAAAATGATTTACTGATGATCTATTGATTAATTTTTTTTAACTGTCAGAAGTGGACCAAGTAGCAAACAATTAAATTTTGGTGATGATTAATTAATAACATTTGTTTGACTGTTAGCAACATTAGGCAAACAGTTATGAAGGGATTTTGATAAAAAAATTGAATAAGGATAGGTCCAAAATGAGCTATATTTGGGTGGTGATAGAGTAAATGACTAATTTATTAGTTTATTTATTAGTTTATAATCAGTCCACCACTAATAAAATTCATGAAGCTATAATTAATAAAAAGTTGAGTTAATTAATTGATTGACTGATTTATAAATGATAAACATTAAAGAAAAAGGATTTGCCTTGCCAGAGGTCTGCACTCTGTGTGCTTTTTTAGTTATGCTTACCATTACGTTATTCCTTGGGTTTGCACTGATAAAGGACACTTTTACTACATCTCCCTACAATATTGATAAATAATTTTTCTCATCTTTTATGGAATAGATAGTATCAAAAATAGAAAAATATCAATATCAAATCTATAAGATATCAATTATGCTGTACAAAACAATGTATCAGTTCAACTACATGTATGCCAATAAAAAACAAAAAATAAATTCTTTTCTGAGTACATTCAATTATGAAAAAAAAAGAGATCTGAATAACAAAAAGTAATTACCTGGATGTATTTGGATTTTGGTTGCTTGATTACATCACCAAAACTTCTAAAAAGTGGGGGACTATCATGAAGAACAGGGGTAAGAAAGGAAATCAGTTTTGATGGAAAGTTTGGAGTACTAGGACCAGATGACAATGTAGAGCCCTTAAAATGAGAAGAAAAATAAGGATTATGACCAAGTAAAACAAGATTTCAAAGTTTCAAAGGCTACTGTATACTTTCATTTTCAAATGTGGTATCTATTGGTTAAGCTGAAAAAATTCAAGCTACATGTATTTATATACACGTATAAGCATGTACATAATTACACATGGTAAGGTTAATGCACACTCAGAATTCAATGCCACATGTAAAGATAATTTAAATACAAATCTTAGAATTCCTGAAGAGTTATTTAATTATTTGCATTCTTTGTGGATTTTTTTCTCACCTGGGCCATTGCTGTTGTCAGTCCCTTAAACTTCTGAATAAATGCCAGTAAGGTATGGGGGCCATATATGGTAGATGCACCTTCATATCTCTGAATCTGAATAACAAAGACCAAAACAAATTTCATGTTAATATTTATTCAAGCCTGGTAAATTCTATGTGCTGTCCATTTTTTTCAAATGCTTTTCAGTAGTCAACATAGGGAAAATATTGTAATCATGCATGTTAACATCATTTCAACACAGCCATATAAATAAAAACATTACACTTTTAAAGAATTTACATGAGTAACTCTCTGCCCACATTTTATCTAAGCCTGTATTTTTTTTTTATGCTGACAAAAATGAAAAATGTGAATGCTCCCAATGTTACCCATTTGCAACGCCCAATGACAGGCAACCGTATTCTAAATTCAATTATCCTTGCCTAACCCTTTCAAAGTTTATTGGCTGTTAGATGTAAAAAAAAAAAAAAAAAAAAAAAAAGGCATACTTTTCAGTAAAATTATATCCATGATATCATGATATTCAAATCTGAAATTTTTGCCAATGTCTGAAAATTCATACATGTAAATTGATTTTTTTGAATAATTTAACAGGCTTACCTGATATTCCTCATATGTGACAACATAATCTGCATAACTATTAGATAGTCCAGCAACAACAGTTTTAGTGTTGGAGGGGAGACCTTGCTGGGTGGCAATCTAAAATTTTGAACAAACCATACAAAAATGTCATATATTTACAGTATGTGAAGACAAAATTGTATCAAAATGTCTGATAAATCTTTAATATTAACATACTCCCAAGTTTCAATGCACTAAATATCATTATGCACCACAGCCATGTGGGATCATATCTTGAGAAATAATTCACAAGTTTGCTTGATCTCTCATCACCTTATCACCCTGATGCAAACATTGCTGTGTGACATTTAATAATATTAATTGATATATATATATATATATATATATATATATATATATATATTATCAAGTAATTTGTCACAGTTCTGTGGTTTTTGAATAACACAATTCTCTTCACAATTTTTTTATTGGGGGGAGGGAGGGGGGAAACACTAACTAATTTATCTACCTCAACAGAAATACTGTCTGTGTAAAATAAAATAAACAAGAAATTTGAACTTGAGACAGCATAATTTACAATGAACTGTGTCAGGTACTTAAAATATAATTTTAAGAACCCTTTCTCATTTGCATGATATAATTATTTTTTTACAAGTTATCATCTTAATACAAATAAACAATACCTCAGTGACAGCATTTCGCAATCTTCTCCCTGACATTGTACTGAAAGATTAATCGAGGAATAAGGATAATGTCCTTAATCTGATATAAGGTAAAAAAGCAACAACACATAATCTATTTCATTACCAAACATTGCAAAAATATAGAGCGTTACTAACCTTTACTACAGTAGATACATGCTACTGAAACAAACATTCTTTATTTCTTCAGATATATTCATGTACATGTACATGTATTGGTATGTTATAATCATGTGAGTTTATGCACCACCATGCACTTGACTGAAACTCAATAAAGAAGCCTGGATAATTTTTTGCTTTTTTCATATATTGCATTTTCAGTAAAATTTCACAAACTATCTGGAGAAATACACATTCCCACTAAATATAAGTTATATTACCTAAATTCTCCAGGAACTGCTAGTATCATCAGCTCCCCAATCCTCAGAATCTGAGTGGGAACTACACTTGGTTGCCATGGATATGGGAAGGACATCTGATAAAAAAAGTACATGAAATTTTCAAAAATAAGGCATCTTCTCCTTATGTCTCACAATGTTACTCCCCCACACTTTTCTTCCCCACATCATTATTCGCCCTACCAAAAGTAATGATATTACCCACATTGATATTCCCCTGCACCTGTGTTGATCCTCTCCAGCACTGTTTCTTATTCTCATCATTTTTTTATGATAAATCAAAATAGTTGCCATTTTTGGGTCCAGGTATTTACAATTATTTTTTGAAATTAAGAATTAGTTTTTACCAGAGGTGGAGTAGCAACACAGGGAATCATCAGGGTCGAGTAAGTAAAGGGATGTAAACAAAAATACTATGTACCTTTATCATTTTAGAATGCTGACTCAAGTTGGTCAATACAAATCAGATTTTGAGGAAAACAACTGGAAAAACCAAAATTGCATTAGAAATATATTCTAATTAACCATGTAGCATTTTTGCATTAGGATACCACAATGTTTTGAACATTAACGAGTCACTCAGTGCATACATTTACGTACCTCCCCTGTGTTCAAGAGGATGGGCTTAGGGTGCTGACACTGGATTTGTGCTCGGCTGGGTTTAGATAAAATGTTACGCACAAAGTTCCAGAATGGGTTACCAGTGGTAGTACCTTCAAATAAATAAGTTTTTTATTTAGAAAAGATTATTGATGGCATACATCTTACCAGAATATCTCAGCTGCATGTGTGTGTGTGTGTGTGTGTGTGTGTGTGTGTGTGTGTTTTTTTATGAAAACTGAAATGACTAATTAATTACAGTGATTCAAAAGAAGAATACACTTTTAAAGAGTCCATACCTTGTGTGAAGTCAAACGAGCCTGGCCCATCAGTGGTTCCTGCAGCAAAACTATATCCCATAGCTGGGGGGCAAGTAGTGGCCTGAAAATAATATAATCTACAGTGAACTATGTTTGTACAAAGGGTAGCAAATATCATACCACAACTGTTCAAGTGACGTCATTTATATAATTATTTTTTATAATGAGATGTGGAAATAAATGTAAACACTACTTTTGTGTGCCCAAACAATTTTTATACTCAATATATATAGACTGATATGCAATTGAATGGTAAAAAAAACACTGATTTTTTTTCTTACATAATGAGTGGCATCAATTTGGACTTTCTGGTTGGACATGTCCACAAACTGATGCCTGTAGTCCACAGGACCAGTCAGAAGAGTGTTCGCACCATCAAATAGTTCCTGTGAAAAAATATTAAATATTATGCACAAACTACACATCATGGTTTTTATATTTCTTCAAATATGTCAAAATTACATTATGGTTACAATATTAGAAACCATGTTTTTTTTTTAATGCAAAGTTATGCAAAAATTACATTATGGTTAAAAATACTTGAAATCTCACAAAGTAATTCAAAAAAGGGGATTGGCATATTTAACTTACTTTAGCTTTTTCGTACTGTTTTTTTCCAATAATCTTTGTGCTTTCATACATGTCCTTCCCTGGACCTGATGCAACACATAGCTCAGGCTGAAGATATTCAGAAAATAGTTCTGTATATTTGTCATACAGGAATATATATATATATATATATATATATATATATATATATATATATATATATATATATATATATATATACTTCAAATAAATATTAAATATGTAAGTAGTTAATTCAGTGGTATTCAATAAGACATATGGAAACGTGTTCCATACCTTTCCATTACATGTGCTGGTTGAGACGTCACATGGTTTCCCTGTGTCAATACAGTGTGCTCCTTTGGTGTTTGGAGACACATCACCTTCATTACTCTGGGCAAAGGCTGCTATGAACTTCCCCTGACCAAACAGAGGAATATATATATTAATGCAATGAACCATATGTAAACTAGGTTATGAGAATCAATACATTTAATTATAATTTCAATTTCAGTTACTTTTATTTTTCAAATCTGCCTTTTTATTTCATTTTGTTATGGGCCTAAATCGAAAGCTTTTTTGTTTCTTTTTTTTTTTTTTTTTTGAAAATCTTGTGTTAAGATTTTTTAAAGTTGCCAAAGTGAAGAGTTTATATTTCAGCTGCTTGCTGTAACAGTTAATTAATTCAGAATCAATAAAACATTTGAAAAAATGCATATAGATACATACTGGTTATAGCCATTAATCACAGGACATCCTCCCTCTACATATTACCAATCATAATGCAATTTTCTATTTATACTTTGTGAGACCAGTAATCATGTTGAAAATAATAATACTCTTGTAATTATATTTATTTTCGTAGCATTGTTCTTTTCTTTTTTATGTATTTTGAATTTTTTTTTATTTTGACTAATTAAAAAACTATATTCAACTTTCAGATACAGTGTCCAAATATGAGCGACATAGTAACTATAAGCCCCAGATTTACCTCTCCAGGCAGACTCCCTGGGTTCATCTCTCTTTCAAACAGCTGTGCTGCATATCCTTTGTTATCTCCACTTATATAACCATTGGTGTTGTTCATACTGGTGCAATGAACAGCAAACCAGCTGGAAATACAGTGTTAAGAGTGTTTGTGTGTCTCTTTATGATTAAAAAATTACTGAATCAGATATTATTTTTTGACAAGACAAGATCTGTAAGGATTGAGGGTTTACCAAGAGACAAAAACACTCCACCATTTGATCATTTTTTGTTAAAAAGGAATAAAACCCTACAGTAGTAACTGTAATAAAGAAAATATCATTAAATGTGATATACGGACCTGATCATACCAAGAGGCTGGCCATTTCCATCCACAAATTTTAAAACGGTCATGTCCTTGTCCACATTGTAGTTGTATCTATAAAATTCATATTGAAAAAAAAAAATCAATATGAAAAGTATAAGAAAATTCAGGAACAAATGATATATTCTTATATTCCATACTGTTTTTAAAAAATATGAAATAATGTGAAATATGAACTCTTGAAATTTTCTGTTATATTTTTGTACTTACTTTGCCTTCTCTCCTGGTGGGTTATTCAGGTATGCAGTAGGACTGCGGTTGATGTTGCTGTTCAGAAGTACTCCTGTGTTAATGTAAATATTTCCTGCAACCATGTTGTTGTGGGCATTTTGGATACTCTATAATTAAATTGACTTTTTTTATTTTGTGATTGAATAATCATGGTCAAAAAGATAACACATTGTGCCTGACTCTTGACTTGGTAATTGTAAATCCCTTAATCCAACTTGTTAAAATTATTTAAAATGGGGACTCTTTTTTCCTTGGTAGGTATATTAAAAATAACAAAAGCTCTCAAAATTTTACTTTGGCAGAAAAAAGTCAAAAGTCATTTTTGCTTCAACAGTCCTGGGATTCATTGATCAGATGGTTTTATTGATCCTAGAAATATGAAAATATAACATTTTTACTTGTAAAAAAATTAGAATAAAAGTTTAATTGCTTGACGGCTGAAAAGTCCAGGGAATAAATGGTCCAAAGATTCTCTTATTTGTTCCAAAATTCTTCATGAGAAAGTGTTGCAACGTATACAATGCACGTTTGACGTTTATATAAATGAATGATTTTTCTGGAAAGTCTAAAAATTTTCTTTTAATCACCAAGGTATACCCAATCCAAAATCCTAAAAAAAGCATGTTTTTAACCAATTTTAGAACTTTAAATTTTAATCTTCATTGTCATGACAATAACTCGCCAGCCTCCCTCCACCTTCATTACAAGATTGACTCAAACATTAAAAACTTATATCTCAAAACCCGACTTAAAATGTCATTTTGCCAACAGTTTTGGATGCTATACAGTGTAGGGTCTACCTTGATGATTACGAAAAGGCGTTGAAATTTCCAGAAATTTATATTTTGGTGTATAATACTCTTTAAACCGACATTGGATTTCAAAACAGTAAACTTTAAAATAACCATTTTTTTCGGCCAATGAACCATGGAACTATAGAACTGTATCGTGGTTTCGTCTTTACACAAGTGCATATACATGCAGTTCTAGTGAATAATCCCAAAAGAGTTTGAAAGGTTCTCTTTCAACTCATTACTGTACTTGCATGAGGTGTACATGTATTTGGACTGAGATATTTCACTGATTTCTTCGTTAATACTATAAATAAAACATAGAGAAAGAATATAATTTATGCTTACAAAACACAACAAGCGCAACAGCTCTTGGTGTTTGTCTCCGGGATAATGGTAGGGGAAGTGCTCCGACTGTTATTTTCAAACAGACGGGCGTGACAAATCCCTCTAGTAGCTCTAACCTTATGGTACGTAAGTCTTACCTTTACTATTCCATCAACAAGGGGATCCAAACTCTCCTCCACAAAGCCAAGGGATGTGACATCAAACAACACATACCGGTGATATCCCCCAGGACCAGAGTGAGTATGGGTTCCACTCACGCAGACATTGGTTTCATCATAAAGACCATTGTAGAGAGTCTTCAGCTTATTAGCAACCTAAGTGTAGACGTTACTGAAGTAAACATAACAGAACCGCTTGCGGGGACTCAGTTTTTTCAAAATCACATATATATATATATATAGTTTACAATTATGTCTCAAACAATATTTCATCATTTTTGATAATTGGATTGTAATTTCTGTCCAAAAATCGCGCTTTTACGCGAAAAGAAACATACGAAATAAATTAATATAATATATTGATAAAAATGAAATCAGAACAGAATAATCACCAAGTGATATATTACTGTTTTTTCTCCTTTTTTTCTGCTTTATATGTATCATCCGTTTATTTTTCAAATATGGTAAATAGTTAGAGGAAAATGACAATAACGGACGGCAGATCATTTTTGTTGATCTCAATTCTATGTCGCACGAACGATCCATAATCTGAGCGGTAATATTTATCGCAGACAAAAATCTATTCTACCTTGTATTCCGCAATATTGATAAACTTTAAAAATTAACAACAATTGTGAAACTAATCGATATATTTTGAATTACAATAATGCAACGACAAATATTAATAAGTGTAGTGCACTGTACAACACACTGGAGAGCCAACTCTATGATATTAAATAGTAATAACGTCCATTAAAATAGACCAAATTATCACAGAAAATGATATTGGTTGAGAGTGCATAGCACGGTTTTAACACAAAATATTTTTCGTGGATATTTTCTATAAACTTTACCTTCTTTTTCATAATATCAGATATCATACATGCATCAACATTGACGAAGACTACCCTGGACGTCTTAGCAGCGTCAGCAATAATAAATGCCCTGCTATACAGACGCATATGGATCCCATGGCTTTTTTGGGATGGATTGGCATACCCCATCTAAAATCAACGACAGAATTATTATGACAACTGAACGACTACGTTTTTCCATGTTTGTTGAAAGTGGATATCATATATTGCCTATAAAAAAGAGAAGAAATAAGTCCAGTAAAGGAACGAAATTTCCCGATACGTGACATCATTTTGTGGTTTTCTTCATCTATTTAAAAAGAAAAAGGGGGGGGGGAACCTAAGGGGGTCGAGAGATATTTCACTGAGTCGAAAAAAACAAAGCGTGGTCAAAGTGACTAAAAATTTTTAGTCCCAGCTCACTGTCAAATATAACAGATGGAATAAGATCCATTTACCACACCTTCTGACTTACCATTTGGTCATATCAGTATAATTTATGATGAGTTAAACACACTGAAAAAACTATACTTTCCCTCGTCTATTACCGGATAATAGTTTGGACAAACCAGGTGAGTCTTTCTGCTTAATCACTTGCAGACAAAAACGAGGGATGCGGATCAGGGCTCCGTATCTCGAAAGGTTCGCTATGTTGCGCACGTGTGCAAGCGTCTCGATTCCCTATATCACTCGCCCATACTCGTCCCATATAATGCATTGTGCCTCTACTTGATATAGCGATTCGCAATACGCGATGCTTTCGAGATATGGGGCCCAGGCCGAAAAGGGTGGGAGGGTGTCAACATGTAAGTAAACAAATCAAAAGATCAATAATACAAAATAATAGATTAGAAATATTCCATCAAATTCTTTTTCTAAAAGACAAATGCATGATCTCTCAGTGTTTCTTTTCTGCTTATTCCTTATTTATAATACATTCTTCACTTTTTATGACTCGATATTCCGATATTCCCTGGCTCTTTTTCGTTAAGTTAAGTTAAATTAGTATATTGTACAATTATAATAATCCCCACTATTGAGCTTAGGCGAAAATATAACGGTGGGCACATACAACATGTGTTGAGGAACCGGCGAAAATTCACCAATTGCAAAAATATTTGTCTCTTTGAGAGAACTCGGACTAAGAAAGGATGTTAATGTTTTTAATTGTATATTATTACTCTGCCTATGGTAACGGCCACCCTCATGAGTCCAGTAAAAGCGAATAAGGTCAATTTGTGGTTTAAAAATTAGTGTATCGCAAATGAAAACAACTCAGTTAAGTCGTGGTCTAGAATAATTAGAATATTAAATTAGAATATTAATTACTTAGCAGAATTTAGGCATACACACGGCGAAGGAAACAGCCGAACCCCCGGCCCCCCCCCCACCACACACACACAGCCCACCCCTAACCATTACTACCACAGTCGGATTCTCACACTATTTGCACAGAACTATTAAAAGCTTTATTTTATTATTTTTTTTCCGAAAGTAGAATTACAAAATCAACGCAAAATAATAAAAAAAAAAACCTCCAAAAAAAGGTTTACCATATTGACTTCTGCTGCTGGTCCCGTAACATCAGCGATCCCTGTCCCTATGTAATAATTAGCAACTCCATAGCAGCCAGTGACCAAATAAAAAAGAAAAATGATTTTCCAGGCTGATACACGGTCCACCATTTCGGTCAATTATACCAGTATAAGTGATTCTATGACATTGACACGTATCTCTTAAATGTGCAATGTAAACATCTAAACCGGGTCAGCCAGCTGGCACTTTTTCGGGGCTAGTCAAATGGTGGGCGGATGGACCTCCGTAGAACACTTCTCTTAACTCATCTACAGCCGGCACTTCGAACAATAGGATAATTCAACCTGTATTTCGCTTACACGCTCCACTGTATTTTCATACTCTTCGTTACGTTCTTCCTGTTGTTCGAAGCGTCAGCCGTGGGATAAGTCAGTTACAACTACTCATCGTCTACTGAGTGCACGACTCGTGTTGTAAATGCTAAATAAATCATAGTCAAATATATCCATTATATTCTATTTGTAAGGACTAAATCGACATCCACATCCTTATGAGGAAAGCTTATCTCTTTGTTTCCAAAAAGGGGAATTTTGTACGCAATTTGAAATGTAGGGACGTGATTTTAATTTACATTCAAGGATTTGAATATGATTATCACTGAAAACTCCGCAAATATTATGCTGATTTAAAGAACAAGTTGTGCAAAGTATCCCAACGTTTTTTATTAATATATCTTCCATTCCTAAAAGCAATAGGTATACTTTCAGGTGATACTAATAGACGTAAAAACTCCTAAATTCAAAACCACGTAGTGTTGTTTTTGGATCGTTTGGCACTTATCAAATATTTCACTAACGTTACAAATATATCATATATATCATTAAGCTAACAGTAAAACATCAGTCAGAGAAAGTCGGAATCAAACCAACTTAGATTAAAGAAAAAGTTACTTTTCTCATTTTATCATCCCGTTACCAGCAAAACAAACATCAACAAAAATGTTCAATATCAATCTCATATGTCAGTCAAAAGCGTTTCAATTTTCACTCTTGTAATCTAATGCCTTTCTTTCTGATCAAAGTTTAAGTCTAAATTTCAACAGTATGTGAACAAATTGTATTATATTAATGGCGAGCTTCATCTTGTCTTTTTAAAACACAGAAAAACAAAAATAGACATAAGACATCATAGAAAAGGTTTACCATATTGACTTCTGCCGCAGGTCCCGTAACATCGGCGATCCCTGCCCCTATGTAATAATTAGCAACTCCTTGGCAATCAGTGGCCAAACAAGCCAAAAAACAGGCAAACAATATATGCCTAGCTAACACACAGTTCATCATCTTGGTTAATCACACATGTGATTACATGGCATGCAGCTCGTCGAGGTGTAACTTAACAAACTAAACTGGGCCAGCTTGCTGGCACTTTATAGGGATCTACTTTCCAGGTCGTGAATCTAAACGGTGGGTGTATGCAAAGTAGTAGCCTACTCTATAAAAGGCCAACTAAGCGATGGCATTAATTTCATATCAAAATTCTGGATAGTACAAAATATTGCCATGAATTAGCCATATCTGTGAATGTCAATATAAAAAATTCGATAAACAATAAATCAGTGTCTCTTGTAAAAGGTGGGTGTATATAATTTTTAAGAACATTATTATTAACATCAATTCTTGTCCAGATATTCTTTTAAAGCAATCACCTATTCTGCAAATAACGCTGAGTATCCAGGGAAAAATCAAAACCAATTATTGGTTATAAATGAGCGACAATTGGTTTTGATGCGACGCGGGTGTGGAAGACTGAATTTAACCTGTATGCACGTGTGCGTGCAAACGGGCTTAATTGAGCTCTTTGGGGTCATATCAATTTGGCGATTTAACAGCATAACAAACAAAAATGCCTCCGTTACTGTTCGTCTTTTCTCTATGCAGAGGGGGCGACAATTGAGTTCATGGTGCTATTTATGGAAAAAAGTGGTTTAAATTATCCCCCTTGACATACAGTACGTCTGTTGGCGTAAATCATCATCCGCTTCCTTCAAAAACACACGAAACTCTATTGTCATTATGAAAAAGCCATCGTAACTGTTCTTTTACGCGAGAGTCCGTCTTAGGAGGGATGGGCGACTATTGGCTATGAGGTATAATTTGTATGACTTCAAACACTGACGTGCATTATGTATTCACCGTCTTGGACAGCAACCCACGTAAATACCCATAATTTACGACAGGTAAGACGTGACTGAAAATCGTGTAACTGTCACTGGGTTTTTCATCTCCACAATGTTAGGCCTACATTTTGAAATGACTTTGTTGCGGTGCGTGAAAAAAATACACCCATATATAAAACACACCTAGACTTTTAAAGTAAAAACGAAACGTCCATGAGTGACGTACAAAATCAGTCGTCAGGCGACCTGGGAAATAAAACGATTTAGTAATATACAGAAACTGACACATTCACATACATATTATATAAACTGACAGTAATCGTAGTGGATCCCCCAAAAGCCCCCGATCCATGCATGTGTGGTATTCAAAGAATGCGTGTCTGTTCTTCAGAAAGCAGCGGCGCTTTTCTTCCAAGCGGCTGTCGTTAGTGGTGATCGCAAATTTTGTTTGAAAAGTCGATTTCGCGAACGAGGTCCATAACAAAAATCACAAGTTTCGTAACTGAAGTGAGCAGGGACTTCTGAAACAGTATACAAAATTAAAGTATGAGCCATAAACAATTTTGTAACAGACTACTAGCGCACCCTGTGGCCAGAGAGTACAGGAGCTGTTGGACTTGTTACGTGAAGTCGTGACTAAAATTGATAAATCTTGGGGGATATTCTCAAAACACCATGCACTGCTTCAATTTGCCTTTATTTCGTTTTACCGTCAACGATCATAAAGTTTCATCTGATTTAAGAAATTGAAAACATAAGGAAAGTATATTATCTGAATGATGACCAAATAAAGTACGATAAAAAATACCTGAGTTTATGGTTTTAGTAAGTAGAAAGGCATAACGTTAAGACACGAATGAAGATTTTTAAATTGATAAAAACACGGCTTTATATTGCAAAATTCGCATGTGCCATTCTAACGTTTTACTGCTGAAAGACTTAATATGATGGTACAGAGAAAGAAAACTGCAATTTATCACTCACTGCACGATCAGAAAAAAGAAAATTTTAAAAACTATGATTGCATTTGAGTGTCACTTCTTTACGACAAAAGTCTCATATAGTTTGATTGTTTAAATATTATACATTTTCAGGAACACATGGACAATAAATAAACAGTGGATGAAAAAAGAATAATCATAAATACTAAATTTAGCAATATTTAGGAATTAAATTGCACAGTACAATTTCCTTACATATAATCTGCTTAAATATTGGCTTATCGATAGCAGCTGACCACATCAATATGTGTACAACTTTTTAAAATACTTTATCAAAACATTTACCCTTGAGAATAACTGTACACTCGTATGTAGGCCTATGGCAATTTGAAGACTTGGATTTCAATTATGTTAGCTTTTACGCTACATTTTCATTAAGTTCTGACTGCATCTTGACATGCTTCAAGAACTTCAAATAGCTTTGAATGCCTTTCTTCTCGGACAGGGGAGATGCTGCAACTTGGAATATATCTGTGGAGCCTTCAAATGGAGTTATGGAGCCACCAATCATGCTTTTTGATGATCCAAAATGGCGTATTCTATAGGTGCCTGGCATCTGCTGATCTGGTATATTCCATGTGATAACAGAAATGCTTTCCCCAAGTATTGTGGATGTGCGTTCCCAATGGTAACTAAACAAGAAATTCAAGTCAAAAGCTTAATTAACATCTACATTTTTTTACAAAAATACTGAAAAATAATTAGACTGCAAAGAACCACCTCAACTGTCACTTTTGTAAATACCCAGTTTATTACTAATACGAAATAAACGGTAGCTTTTACTACACTGTTGTAACACATAATTCAGTCGGTTAACTATGAGTATGTCGGAAGTGACTGCTAGCTTTTACTGTATTATTACAACATATAATTCTGTGACTTGGTTACCTAGTTTCCCAATCTGCATCAGTAAACATAGTTTTCCAGCTTCCATCACTCTGTTTCATCTCCACTGTGAGGAAACTCTTACCACTCTGAAATCACCAACATTGAACATGTACTAAACAAAACTCACAAAAGGCAGCAAACTATGTATATTTTATCCCAACAAGACTTGTAGTACTTTATATGGTACTTTATATGGCTTTCAATATCTTTAAGCACCCAAATCACCCAGGCACGTAGGCAATGGGGGTTCGGGGTTCAAAACAACAAAACTTTTGGTTAGTAAAAGTCCATTTTGAATCAATATTTGTTCTAGGTTCTATGCCATGTCTGAACTTGGGTTAACTAAGGGGATAAAAAGGTCCAGTTTATCAGAAAAAGAACCCCCTCTGAAATTGACGGTCATTGGCTTGTTACCCTTACCATTAAGTTGTTCCTGGGGTTTGCACTAATGAAGGAAACTTCTACTGTACCTCCCTGGAAAATATAAATCAATGTGCTTTCTAACAAATAAACAAAAGTGAGATTATACACTTCAGAATCTTGTATAATCCACAAGTTATTTCTTCCATTTGATGATTTTTATATATATTTTTGAAGGCATGACATTGACACAGTTTTAAAAATTCTAATCTAGCAATTTCTATTCCAAACAAATGATTACACATTTTAAGTAAACAATTTATATAAAATTTCTGTTATAATTACCGGCATATATTTAGGGTTAGGCTTTTTGACAACATCACCAAAATTCTGTCCCATTGGTGCATGATCAAACAGCACAGGAGGTAGGAAAGAAAACAATTCCTTCATAAAATTTGGAGGACTAGGTCCAACTGGCACAGGAGACCCCTAAAAAAGTAAAAAAAAATCTAAGGATTTTAACTTTCAATTTCATAAATTTCATAAGCATTTTTCATATTTAATTTATCTGACAACACTTAAGCAAAAACAGATGTAATGTAAAAAGGGAAATGTACCTTTTATGACAACTAAAGATGAGTTTCATACATTTCTTTCTCTTCCCTTTTGATAAAAAAATTCTTATTCATTGTCAGTGGCTGACTTTAGTTGCTAAATGAGATGTACATTCATAGTCCCTCCTGTTCCTTACCCTAGCCATTGCCACAGTCAATGTTTTAAACTTCTGAATATAGGCCTGTAATGTGTGGGGGCCAAATATGGTTGATGCACCTTCGTATCTCTGAATCTGAAATACAGAATCAAAATCTAAGTTCACATTCAACTTTTAGGCTTTACACTAACCTTGAAGAATTTTACAAACAAACTTTATTACCCAATTTGTCAGTGAAGTAAGAAAATCTCTATACTCTTCAACTATTTTCACAAAGTGAACAAAAAACTAATCAGCTAGTATGTGTAGTGCAAAATAAAAGGTTTCCTGAATAACAAACAGTAAAAATCTCACTTTTTGGTCAGTCTTGTCTACATCAGTTTGTGGGAGGGCAAGAAGCATGGCAGATGTAAGCTCAACATTGTGACATTGTGATAATTAAGCTTTTGAATTGAATTTCATTGTGTTTTTTATTGATAATCTACATGAACTCAATACATATTTTTCATTGTTCAGACTCACCTGATATTCCTCATATGTTGCAATGTAATCTGCATAGGCATTAGACAGTCCAGCAACAACAGTGGTGGTGTTGGAGGGGAAACCATGCTGGATGGCAATCTAAAAAAAAAAAATTCCTGAAGTAGTATAAAACTTATCTAGTTATCTAATGATGTAAATGTCGCATACAGCTCTGAAGTATCCCTTAGCAAGTTTTGCTGCATGGAATATCAACTAAAGCAAGTCAAATTTTTGTCTGGTTAAATTTACACTAAATGTGAGATGTTATGTATTATTTGCAGTGAGTATGATGTTTGGTTTTAACACATGTATTTCATAATTTGCACATTTCATCAATTATATTAAATAAGGTCTTTATTTCTGTAAATTAGGCCTACGGCCTTATATTACAATCGATATTACTTATAAAATAAAGGTGTATATATTTGCTACCTCAGTAATTGCATTTCTCAACCTTCTTCCTGACATGGTGCTGAAAGATTAGAAAATCAAAACTATTTTTCCAAAACTTGAACAAATCAGAGTTTCATCAATTTTTTTACTTATATTATCCATCATAAATTTTCTGTGTTGAATAACAATGCTAATAACAGTCATGTTTGATTTGGTCTTTCAGGAGAAATACACATCCCCACTGTATATAAGTTACCTAAATTCTCCAGGAACTGCTAGTATCATCAGCTCCCCAATCCTCAGAATCTGAGTGGGAACTACACTTGGTTGCCATGGATATGGGAAAGAAATCTGTTGAAAACCACACAATATTGTGAGAACATTAAAGACCAAAAATCAGTATTTTCATAAGAGGTAAACTAAAATCAAAACTTTCATTAGATGCAAACTATAATCAAAACTAAACATGAAAGTTTTAGGTTTGCACTTATGGAGCTGTAGTATACTGGTACTATCAATTTGAAACTCAAATATCATGTAGGTATCTAAAGAACAGAAAAATCTACTGTTCAAACCATCTCATTTAATTTAAGCCAATGTGTTTACTCAATCAGTATCACTTTCACAGCCTTGTTATAAATCACCTCTATGTTATGGATCCCAAACTGGATGTAACAGGTTTTCACACTTACCTCTCCTGTGTTCAAGAGGATGGGCTTAGGATGCTGACACTTAATTTGTTGGGGAGTGGGTTTGGATAAGAAGTCACGGATAACATTCCAGAATGGGTTGCTTGTAGTTGAACCTATAAACATGTGAGGAGTGCGTTAGAAGGGATGGATAACGTGCACATTATTCTTTAAGTCTTCAGGGAACCATTTTCAGATTTAAGAGTGCAAAATGGAGCCATGCATGAATTGTTTGGAGATGTTAGCATGCAGATATTAAGAAGATGAACAAAAAATTACATCTTTGATGAGGTTGTCAAATGGATATCAATAATGACATATTGGAGTTTTTTGAATCAAATACTCCACAATACTTTTCCTCTTTAAAGATGTTATAAAATCTAATTCATTTATAAAATCAGAAAACTGTGAATGAATGACATAAGTCTGTGCATAGAAGTAGAGAAAGTCAGTGCTATCAAAATAAGTGCATTCCCCAGGGTATGAAAGGTTATTTATGTTCATTCAGACATCTTGTGGCATGCATGTCTCTCCTCTACCTCTCCAGTATCAAGAAGTATTGGTTTAGGATCATGACACTGCTCCTGGCGTGAACTTGGCTTCGTGACCATATTTCTTACCACATTCCAAAATAATGAGGTTTGCCGAGAACCTTTCCAAGCAAAATGTACATATACACATTTGTAGACTTGTAAGCATGCACTGGTATGCAAAGCAGAATATGAGCCAAATATGTAAAAACAAAAAACTGCACCCAATGTCTGGTCCAATTTGCAATTATGCACATTACCGCTTCTTACTCCTCAAGATTTTTAAGCCAAAAAAGGGATTCCTTCGAGGGCAACAGTCAAGCAAGCATAATGATAGAATTTGAATATTGTTAATTTTCTCACAACATATCTAAGCAGCATGCCTTCTGGTACTTAGTATCCTCAAAGTATTTATATCTAAAATTTTTATTAAAATATTGTTAAAAATATTGAATGATTATATTTCCAAAATATGAGACAACCAGAACATTATGTTTTTTTTTTACTTACATTAATAATAATGGTTTGGCTCTTAAAAAAGTGTCAGAAGATTTTTTAAAAAATTTACATAAAATATGTTAAGTAGAAACAAAAAATTGTTTGCATGTCTGCAACTCACCTTGTGTGAAGTCAAACATGCCTGGCCCATCAGTGGTTCCTGCAGCAAAACTATAACCCATAGCTGGAGGGCAAGTAGTGGCCTGAAAAAAATCACTTTTGTTAAAATACATTACAGCCTTAAAATGTTAATAGTGATTTAATTAAAAAAAGATGCAGTCTAAGATATTTTGTAATACTATACAAGGCAGCAAAGCTGTCAAATGTACAGACAAAAAAACAGAAAATAAAGATGCAAATAAGTGAAAAATTAAATTTTCACAAAAAACTGTTAAATTGCCAGAAAAATTTACCAAACAGACTGCGTTGCCTATTGAAGCTGTATGTTAGACCCATGTTTCTTTCCTGTAAGTTTGAGAACAGTAAGTGACATGATTTCCCTTAAATGGTCATCATAGGAGCAGTGCACAAAATAGGGTTTTTTTCAAATTTTGATGCAACATTACATAATGTTTAACAGCATAATGACAATCAAATGTTATTAATAAAATATTAGTAACATGGACATTCAGAAAATGTGACAAGCAAAAGCCTTCAGGATCATGGAACTTTAAAGTCACACCTTTAAAATGCCAATATGTGAAAAATTAAATTTTCACAAAAAACTGTTTAACTGCCA
>NW_019775445.1:221410-237740 GCF_001039355.2 Lingula anatina
ATATTTTATTAATAACATTTGATTGTCATTATGCTGTTAAACATTATGTAATGTTGCATCAAAATTTGAAGAAACCCCTATTTTGGGCACTGCTCCTATGATGACCATTTAAGGGAAATCATGTCACTTACTGTTCTCAAACTTACAGGAAAGAAACATGGGTCTAACATACAGCTTCAATAGGCAACGCAGTCTGTTTGGTAAATTTTTCTGGCAATTTAACAGTTTTTTGTGAAAATTTAATTTTTCACTTATTTGCGTCTTTATTTTCTGTTCTTTGTCTGTACATTTGACAGCTTTGCTGCCTTGTTCTTTTTCTTTCAGGTGGCTAATTATGGGATAGGTGGGCATTATGAGCCTCACTTTGACTTTGCAAGAGTAAGCATGTTTTTTATAATCTATTTAAAAATAATTCAAAATTCTGGATTATGTCATAGGTAACAGTATGTTGGTTATATTGGTGTTATAATGAGAGAAATTCTAGTTGAAAGTTTTAAAGAATTTAAAAGCAAAAATGAATTTTTACAAACACTTAAGTCTAATTATGTCTGTACCACTTAAAATTAGTTGCACGTTTTACCTTTTACTACATCAAATTGAAATATATCAGTGTTGCAATAAAACCATTGGCTTCTTAATAGCTAAAAGGAATGGCTAGATGTCTTGATGGCTTTTAGTAATTTAAAACACATTTGTTTTCAGAAAGATGAATCTAGTGCTTTTGATACCAGAGTAGGAAACAGGATAGCTACTCTGCTTAATTATGTAAGTGGCTTGGTTGGGAATAGTGTTTTGGAAAGGATCACAAAATGCGCTGCAGGCTGTAGCCTTGTATTCCCAACCAAGCCAGCCTAGCTTAGAGTAGCCGTCTGTTTGTTGTTTGCATCCTTTACTTACTGCATCTTTTATCTGAGCAGCAGTGCATTGTAAGATACTTTAGAGTTGTGCAGTTAGTATATGGGGTATGTACTGGTTTCTATCTGTTCTTGAATGATGGAAATGTTAGATTGCTCACTTTTTCATCATTTATTGAAATGATTGTATATATTATACTGGTGCTCAGATAAAAGAACCATCACTCCCATGGTGGCAGTGTGCTGTGTGCATGTGTTGGATCAGTCTGGAGAGGTTTAATGGATTATTGTGTATGTTTTGATTTAGAAACAGGAGGAGACTGCCTTTGATTATATTCATGGCAATAGAATTGCCACATGGTTGAACTACGTGAGTTGTTTTCTTATTTTTATTTGATTTTTTGATGATTTAAATGAAATTAATGTTTTCTAAAATTCTTTTTATTTATTCAAAGTAATTTTTTTCAAAAATTCTTTTTATTTTTTTAAATTAGAGGAATACCTTTATGTAAGAAGAAAAAACATATTTTGGTAAAAGTTAAATGTAGTATTGCATTTCAAATGATTAGTAAAGGTACAAAATCTGAGAAATGTTTATGATAGAATGTTTGTTTTGAAACAGAGGGTAAAAAAATAAAGTATCAGTGTTTTTAAATGAGGTGGGGGATCTACTTTGAAGTTTATTTAACTGTAATTGAAAGATAATTGGGGAGTGCTGTCAATCTATGCAAAATCTACATGAAAGACCAGATGTGTAGACATTGTATTATGCATCTGTATGCAGCTCGTTTGATGAAAGCAAACAGCATTCTATTTAGATGGAGCCATTAATGATTTGATCACTAAGCCAGAGCTGAGGAGGTAGATGTTAGATTTCAGGACAAATTGTTTTATCAATGTTGTTTTCATTATTATTTTTTTTTCTTTTTGTAAAAAAGCAGCATAAAATAATAAGCAAATTGGTTAAGTGTGCTCCATTTAGTGTGTACTTTTGGTTTAGGTCCTTCATAATAAGTAAATCAGATGTATAGTATTCATTCAATAATGTGGAGTTTTTACATCTGAATTTTTGAAATTGTCTTACTTAAAACTGATTGGATTTCAGATGAGTGATGTCACTGCTGGAGGTGCCACAGTGTTTATTCCTATTGGGGTCAAAGTTTTTCCTAAAAAGGTAGCCTAATAGTTTTATAGCTTTCAAGTTTCATTTCCCATGTAGGTTTATTATTCATGATGTATCCATAAACATTTTACTGTCATTAGGTGCGGACGGCTGGTTTGTGAATTGGGCATAAATATTTAAAATGGAATTGTTGCACTGAAAATGCATCTTTTTTGAAGCCCCTAAAGTTCACTACCAATATCTAATTCAAATTACTTTTCTTGTCCCCATAATATTATTCTGAGGCATATCCATTAAGACACATGTTTTCAACTTAAGGTGGCTATATACTTGTTAAAACACTTTGTGGGGTTCTTTGTTCAGGGTTCTGCTGTGTTTTGGCACAACCTATACAGGAGTGGAGAAGGTGACTTCAGGACAAGACATGCAGCTTGCCCAGTTTTAGTGGGACAGAAATGGGGTGAGATTTCTTCTATATTTTTAAATATGTTAAAACTGTTGTATTATAGCATATTGTTCATCACTTACTGTTTTGAATAACATGTCAAGAAAACCATGTACTTGTCATTATGATGCCCTTGGAAAGTTGATATTCCATTCTATACACATGCCAACATGGTGTGAGTTCTGGGCTCTTTTCATGTTATTTTTTGTATATTGATGCATTTTGTTAAATGTACATTTCAGAACCTTTTTGTGATTTAAATAATTAGTGTAAAATATTTTCTTTCAGTTTCAAATAAATGGATTCATGAACGAGGCAATGAACTGGTGAGAACATGCGGCCTGAGCCCATATGAATGAAGATCAGATGACAGCCGTTTATTGAGGAACCTGTGAACTTCTACAGAAATCATTTCTGCTTTCTTTTTGTCTTCCTTTGTAGTGTCTGCTAGAGAAAATTTTGTTTTTTTTTTCATCATGAAAAACCCCAAACTGTACATATTTCATGTATATTGGTAATCCTTCTGATATGCTTACCTTTGAAGGTCTTCCTGCCTCTGAAACAAAATGTTTTTTGTTGAAGTTCACATAAACTTTGGCTGAGCTGATGATGAGCTTGACAAGAACAATTTATTAGCTGTGATATTGCTCTGCCAGCTTACAATCCTTGGAGCACAAGTTCACACACCAAAAAATTCTATTTTTGGCTTTGATTTAAATAGGTCACACCATTCACAATATCTAATATTGGGAAGATGAAAATGCTCATTCATGCTGCTGCTTTAAGCTTACCAAATAATGTGGTGTTTTTTCACATAACAGAGCTTTTTCTCTGGGCTTTGATTTTCTATCAACAAAGTATTTTTGTTGTTCATTTTAACAATCAGCCTTAAAGGTAAATAATAGCATTTAGCCTGAAGTTTTTCAACCACTGGTAGTTATTTCAAATAGTTAATAATTGCACATTTAAGTATAAAGATTGGGTTCTGACTGCATTAAACAGCACATAACTGATGAGGGAGTTGCTTACTAATAAAAAGCATGATTGTTACAGTAATTCTCATAAAGAAGAGAAAACTGAGTCCTGAAACACCTAGTTTTTCTCTGTAACAATTTGTTCTGTTTTAGAATGACAGATGTTGGATAATATTAAACTTCTATCAAAAGCTTCATAATAACAATTTTTGAATCTCATGTAACTATTTTGCTGTCTTGTGCAACTTGAAGTGTTCATAAAAATAGCATTTCTTTTATTGCTTTATATTGCAAAGAAAAAAGCATCGACTTCTGTTGAAAGTAAATATTATAACATTATTAAAGGAGTAATGTAACCATTAGTAATTTCTCAATTCATCATAACCTTTCTTTTAGTTCTTGACTACAATAGGAAATAGCAAGCTGCTAAGCATAATTGGAAATTTGTGGCAGAACAATATAATGCAAATTTCTAGGCTTAAATTTAACTGAAGCATTTTATATGTTTCTGAATATCACTACAAGTTTGAAGATTATTGTTGTAATATAGTCTTTGTAAGAAAAGAGGTGGGACAATTGAGACGTGGATTGTATATGTTGTATTTATGAGGAGCAATGCATTGTTCCTTTCAGGATTCATATGTTCTAGAATCAAAATATAAAAAGAGTTACCAGAATAATATTTTTGGTATTGACAATATATGATAAAAGTTAAATTATTTATGGAGGTAAAGTGTTTAAGTAAATGATGAAGCAATTTCATTAAAGGTTGGTTAGTTGAATCATATCAAGCACAGCTGTTTTCAACCAACAGCTTTCTTTTTAGATATCACTTCAGCAACACCAAATGTATAATCCACATTCTTCTTTACTACTATTTTAATATATCTGTAGATACTTCAGAAGTGGTTGATAGAAGTAGTATGGTAGTCAGATCGTTCATTAGAATAGGTGCTTGTTGTTTCAATAGAAGCAACATATTTTCAATATTTAATGAGCTCTTTGAATTAATCCATAGAAATGGTTTGTTTATTTGGAGGAGAAAATGGTTGCATATACAGATTTTTTTATCTTAAATATGGTGCTATATTAGTCAAGTAAGGGATTTGAAATGTTATTACTGAGGTTGGCAGTATTACAGGATATCGGTGAATGTGATTATCCCCAGTGGGGACTTGAATATAATCTGAATATTGCAGTGACAATAAATAAAAATATATACATTTTGCCAATATGTCTGTATTTATTTCAAAACTGCAAGTGAAATTGCTCTGCATCAAGTTTTGAAAAAGGTTGAGTGCAAAATTTTGCATTTTTTTAAAAAACCAAGAAAGACTAGTTGGAGTGCAATGCCTTTTGGGAACAATTTTAACAAATGCAATGACTGCAGATGAAAAATGGTAGCTACATAGAAGGGCACTTGGGCAATAAAATATAAGTTTTGAAAAAAACGAGAATTAAAATACAACGTAAAAAAGTTTCATCAGGAAGAATGTCTTTACTATCTGGCAATAATCTGGTTTTGTGATGCAGTCGATGGTTCAGATTCAAATCGATCAGTTCAATCCAACCATAAACTATTAATGCCTGACTTATACTCGTCCGTCCCACTGTCAATGACACCGGAGGTAGTGCGACTGAAATGAGAAATCGTAAAATATGTATGAGAAGAGTTTCCGAGTATAGACGATTTTAGATGATGCACTATAAAATGGGCGGAAAGACTATGCATGCAATAATTGGCCTACAGTGATCATTAAATGAATGATATCATTTTTCGCTGTATTCTAATGAATAGTTGATTGTATGTTAAATAAGGCTGTCTGGAAAAACTACGGGAATGGCACGCACATTGTTAAATAAATGTCCGGTCGTATTAGGTCAAACCACATGGAAGTCGAGAACAATTCCACTTTGATGCGATTCCATGCCTAGAAGCCATGAAGTCTCTACGCGTGTGCAGCAAGTCACGTAGGCTAGATGCTACTACATGATCAACATTATGTAGGCTGCACAGAGAGGCACACGTGAAGACTCAATGGCATTCATACAAATCTTTTTTTTTTTTTTTTTTGTGAATAAAATTGATGTCTTGGCGATTTAGATGCTGTGTATGTTTGGACTTTTTTCTCAATAATTTTGATTACAAGTTTTTACAAACTAAAGCCTTCCTAGCATAACAGTGCGTACCTGGCATGACTTAAACATAAATGAAAATTAAGGCGAATTTGAATTTAAATGGCCACTCACACGACTCTAAAGTGATAATCCGCGTCGATAGTTTGTTAGGTATGCCGCCTTAACCGCAGCGTTCAAAAATGTCTTGAGTCAGGTCAAACCATAACTCACATGTTAATACACTTATCTTCTGATTCTAGAAGTAAAGGAAATAGTTTAAGCTTCGGGCTGCTTGTTTTAGATCACATATGCTTCACGAAGGTTACGAGTAGAAGACTGGCCAAATTTTGTAGACGATTTAGGATACACTGGAATAAAATGAATGTAGACATTTGTATACTTTGCTGGCTGGTTATGCAGCTATTTAGGCTTGCTGGAACTGAGGTGTTCACGTCAATGAATGATTTGCAGAAGGTTTTGATAGCCGAGCAAAGAGTGGCCCAGGAGCTCAGGGAACACATCAAAACAGAGGAGAGGAGGCTACAACAACTTCGTCGGTAAGGAGAAAAAAACATACTAGACTATATACATGCAGTATTATCCTTCTTGCTTTATAGTTTTATTGATTATGTTACGATATTTAATATTTGCCAACTGTTGCACGATTGTCTGGGCCACGTTTCACTCATGCACTTTTAATGGTCAAGCGCTTGTAATTGTTGGCCTACTATTAAATGTTTGAACGCAAGTTTTTTTCAACAATACATAGAAAGAACATAAAACAGATTTCACAGACCATTTTAAATATTTTACAACAGAAAACAAGCTATTCTTTTACAGCGACCTTAGATCATGATTTAAAGTTATATTGCACTGTTATATGAAACATAGGAAGCAAATCGTTGCTGCAAAAATACCCCATGAAACGTTTTTTAATCGCACTAGATAATTTAAAACGCTATGCCCAAACGCGTTTTCCAGATTGTTCTTTGGATTTTTATGGCCATTCTAGTGCCATAATGGGCAATGACTATGTTCTCGAATTTCGATGCCTTTTTACATTAAACATGGTTTTAACGTTTCAGACATAACATATTTATGTTATATAATGGCTTTATATAACAATGCGTACTTTATTTCCGTTCAGTAATTTGTCCTTGTGCCTTTTTAAAGTATAAGACCATGCACCAAATGCTTGAGGTTATTGTAAAAATTGGTGTTTAAAGATGTTATTTCCTAATTACACTTGAACTTGATTCGCTAATTTGGTATTGAGAAAAATTTATATAATGTTTGACAATTATTCAATTTCACAACGATCGAGCAACATGAGGAATATAATTCACGTGAAAGGTCAGTGAAGCCGCGAGGAACGGTGTATGAAAATGAACCCAGAGAAAGTTGTCTAAATGGGATGATGACGTGTGTTAATGGTTATGGTTTCTACTTTAATCATATGTCAGCACCTTAAACTTCATTGTAACTCTATAATAAGGTCATTAGTTCCACTTGTGAGGTTTAAAGGGAAACCTATAGCTACTAGTATTATATTAACTCCGAGGATGTAATGGCAATTTTAATAGCGTGGAGGAGATATAGACTTGCGTTTAAACGAACCCAGGGACTTTTGGTGAGAGTGATGGAATATTCCGACAGAATATCAATCGCGATTTTATTATGGCTTAACTAGGAGAAAATGCAACATTCATGCAGCTCTTCTTTGAGATACAGGTGACATTATGTATCAGATAATACACTGTCATCGGAGCGATATATGCCAGAATACCTCTGTTAGCGAGAAGTGTTCATGGCATGTCGCTAGAGGGTGACACTGTACTATTTGACTTACATGCCAATAGAAAACAATCGGATTTTACTGAAATATACCCCTAAAATTGAATAAAGCATATATTGCAAAGCGTATATTGCATCTCTAAGTTTGTATTAATCTTGTTCTTCAAAACTGCTTGACGGAACCTCTTGACTTGCAATCGAACACATCAGCGACGGGGATAAAAATTTGCATGTCCCTTTCAATATTTTTATGTTTTCCTACACGGTATGCAACGCTACCTAATTAAAATGCATTACTCAAGGGAATTGTACAACTTCGGTTACTTGGTAACTTCCTTAGCCAGTAGTTCTGTGAAAGCTGCTTTAGTGAAATTGAGCAGATGAGGATGTCTCTCTTTGAAATATCCCATCATTTTTGTGAGTGTATAGGTTAAAAAATAACAATGTTAAATATACATTTTAGTTAAATCACTTAAAAACTGCTTACATAGGGACCGACCGCCGTCTAATGCTTTGAACTAACAGTAGAGAACGCTTATAATCGGATCCTCTGATAACATAGAAACATATTGAAAGAAAAACTTTCTAATCAGGAGAAACGAGGTGACAGCTAGGCTTTATCAGCAGTACCCAACTGTTAAATGGATAACAGATATTTATTTATTTATTAATTAATTTATTTATTTATTTATTTATTTATTTATTTATTTATTTATAAGAATCGATATTACATATTAAAATCAAAGTGCATACGCCTGTGGCTTCTAGTGGAATTTTATTGTATTTTGCTAACAGATACAACTGAATGAGACAACTATGTATCACAAAGCAGAATGCAATGCCACCTATAAACTGTATGATGTGAAACTGTAATGGGGTATATATCTATAATCTCCACAAACTCAACCTTAGATCATTTCATGATTTCCCATGGGCTTTTCCTAAATGTATTATTTCGCTTGAATAACCTTACTTCACCCCATTTTTGTTATCCACAACATTAGTATTCTTTGTTGGATTAAGTTTCGTTAATGTTTTTTTCTAATTATTTCTAACACGAAAGGAACAGGTATTTACAATGATACAATTTTGTCAATATTCTTATGTGTCAGCTTGGCAGATGAATTTGAAGAACACAGCAACGGAGCTCTAGATGAATATGAAGAACATTTGGGCAACCCAGTCAATGCTTATCTTTTGTTAAAAAAATTGACCGTTGATTGGCAAAAGGTTGAAAATCAACTGGCTGGACCCAATACCACAGGTAAGGGCTACTAGTCACGGTTTATTTTTACAAAAATTATTCAATCATTTTTCTGTAGCAAGCGCGCATTAATATCTGCCTATTTAAAGATGGGTATATTTTTACTTAAACGGTTTTTTTTTTTGGATTTTGTACATGTATGTAGGATCAGAAAGGAAAAAACTCATGATATGACTGGTCTCAAGCATTAATGAATCAGAATACTTTATTAATGAATTAGCCACTGGTAAGATAACAGACTTTGCTGGCTGCGGCGTAATAACTTAATATTCAGTTGCCGTTCTTTAAGGCGGTTGTTTTTAATTATCAAAATTCAGAATTTTCTCAGAGAATTCGAGGTTCAGAAATGGAATGTCTCCCAGACGAGGATGATTTAACGGGTGCAATAGCGGCCTTGCTCAGACTTCAGGACACTTATAACATTCCAACATCAGCCATCGCGTCTGGGAGGATAGGCGAAAAGAGAGGAAACAGAATGTCAGGTTAGGCAATATTTGAGAAAAGGACATGATTGACAGGAATTTTGAGAAAGACGAATCATATTGCAGGCTCCAGGTTTTTTATTACTATTTCTTTCTTTCTTTTTTGTTCTTTTTTCAGTTGTGAATTATAAGACTTAAACACTTTACTCTTTCAAAAAATTAACATTATTGTGAGTCACTCTTACTTTCTTATTCTTCTTTGTTCACAATATCACAATGACGAATATAAGTATATTTGTTTAATGTTTTATAGAAGGAAGCGTTAGATATCACTGGCAAACGGTCTTCACCATTTTGTTGTCAAGTCCTAGTATCGTTTTTTACTGCTTCGCCAAAAAAAAAAAAAAAAAAAAATGATGGCTGTAGATATCTGATTATGTTAACTTCAAATGACAATCATGGCCCTTCAACTTATTTCAGCCGAGGATTGTTTCTTAATTGGGCGCCATGCGTACCTGGAAGGGGCGTGGCACCACGTGGTGTCCTGGATGCTACAAGCCTTAGAGGAGTATCAGAGAGAAGACAACAAAACTGCAGACAAAGTAGACATATTAGACCACCTTGTTTATACACTTGTGCAGGTAGGATTGACCAAAGATATCTGTTCGTTTTTCTTTTTTTATGAACTGCAGGATGTGCATTTGTGTTTAAAATGATTGGTAATAATAAAACAAACACCAAGGTCAAAATAAAATTCGTTTTAAAAAGGTGCACTTTATATCACTCTCCTGCCATGTTGGTGAGGCATAAGTAACCATTGTTTTTCTAAAATTAATATTTTCAGCAAGGAAACTTAAAACGTGCGTACAATATCACGCTGGAGCTATTAGCAGCAGGTGCGCTGTCATTTCACATCTTCAACACGTTTTGTCTCATTGACCTAATAATTCTCTGGAACGATTTATTATAATAAAATGCACTCCATATCACAATTTACAAGTTGAAAATATTATTAAAATTTACTTGATTCAATTGACGATTGTTTATAATAACAAGGTATAATGGAATAGAAGCAGTTAGTATACTACTCGAGATGATAACTACAGTACTGTATATGTCATTTTTGGTCAGACATGGGCCTATCCAATTTAAATACTTATTTGTTTACCTTATTTTCTTTATTTTGTATTGCGAAACACTCTTCATTGTATCTTTCAAAGACCCAAACCATCCAAGAGGCATACAAAACAAGATGTATCTAGAGGACAAGTTGGCTAATAAACTGAGCGACTTGGAAGATATTCCGCCTTTAAACAATCCCAGAACAGGTGATCTTCAATCTGAAGATCTCGACTACGAGGCCATCTGCAGGGGAGACAAAATTATGGTGGGGTGAACAGTTTGAAGATTCGTTTTGTTTCAAGGCAGTTTAATTGAAACTCTAAGATAATTAAGATCGTGATGTTGGAGTTGATAGTGGGGCAATTTGCTTTTTGTGCGGGCTTGGAACCTACCGCTAAAAAGTTGCTTGCCTTGCATTAAATGCTGCTTTAGTTTTAAGAGTTCGAAATACGTATTACAAAATTATCCAACTTTTAATTATTTCTAGGAAAACCCTTACAGACACAAGTTGTCTTGCCGTTATTTCCATAACAACAAGCCCTCTCTGTTACTGAGACCAGTTAAACAAGAAACAGTGTACCTAAACCCTACTTTGACATACTACCACGATTTTCTCTCAGAATATGAAATGGACGTCATCAAGAAATTGGCCGGACCTAATGTAAGTAACTTACATATAAAGAAAGAAATTGATAATCTTTACTGGCACATCAATGGTTACCTCGTCAGGGCGTTATATTTGGCTTGGTTTCAATTCTTTAATTTTAATGTTATGTACATGTATTTTCTAGTTAAAACGTGCTACTGTAAGAAACGTGGCCACACACAGATATGAACCCGCACGGTACAGAATCAGTAAAAGGTGAGATAAACTAAGTTTATCGGGACCTTATTTATTTCTCTCTAAAACCAAACAAAAAACTTTAGTTAGATTTTTATCAAGTGTGAGAGAAACAAACATATTGATAAGCTATAATCACCATTTCAGCATATAAGTGTTTTTTCTTTGTGTGTGTGTGTGTGTGTGTGTGTGTGTATGTGTGTGTGTGTGCGCGTGCGTGCATGTGGGTCTGCATGTAATTTCTCTCCGTTTATTTTCTCTTCACTTTTAAAGCGCATGGTTTGATGATACCTACGACCCTATGATCGAGAGGGTGCGCAAGAGGATATCAGATGTGACCGGACTGTCTCTAGAAAATGCAGAAGCATTACAGGTCAGTCTAAAACACGTCACGGACATGGTCACTACTGGACTTTCGAAAGTTTTAATGTCTCACAAGGGTTAAGTTTTATAATATCATTTAAGGTGTGCTCTTATTTGTTAAGCTTAGCTTTTTAGTATTCTAAACCCAAGGTTTTAAGAATCAGTTTTGTTTCCTAACTAAATCAGTTGATACAAAATTTCTCATTTAGGTTGCCAATTACGGACTGGGTGGTTATTATGCACTACATCTAGATTGCGCTAAGGTCAGTATTTTATCCAAAATGTTTGGACTGTGTGACGTTAGATTTAGTGCTCAGCGTTTCAAGGCTTTTACCAGCACTTTGTAAAATCTAAAAGGTGTCAGAGAGCAACAGTGATTTACAATTTCTACATTATATATTTAGTGCTCAGCGTTTCAAGGCTTTTACCAGCACTTTGTAAAATCTAAAAGGTGTCAGAGAGCAACAGTGATTTACAATTTCTACATTATATTTTGAAAATGGTTTCTTTGTTTCATTCCTTTGTTTTCATTCTAAGAAAGGAGATAACGATGCATTTGAAGAATACAGAGGGAATCGAATAGCAACCTGGATAAACTATGTAAGTACTTTGTAAGCTTTGTCTTTAAAATGTCGAAACACACAGGGTAATGGTATCTCAAAACTGCATGTAAACTAATGCTAACCCTTAGTAGGGACACCAGAACCATATGTAATTTAAACACGTGGAGCTATGCACTATTATTTGCTCCTTACTGTGCTTGATAGTTTCTTTCTTCAGAAATTTCTTACTTTTTTGTGTTATAGAGGATTATGCGAGTTACTGCATTTTTTTTATATAGACCGAAAATTAGATACAATAAGGCTATCAGAGGGATCATTTTTCAGGTCTACTCTTTATCCATACTTACTTTAGTCACATATACAGTATATTTTATTTAGATGAGCGACGTTGAAGCTGGGGGCGCCACAGCGTTTGTCCGCATTGGAGTAAGAGTCCCACCTAATAAGGTAACCCCTCCCCCCCCCCCAAAAAAAAAAAAAGTGGAAGAAGGAAAATAAATACATAAGATGAAAAAATTAATGAATAGATGAAATAAAATTATGTGCTAAATGTTTTCAGTTTCATCAAAGAATCAGAAATTCGAACAAAAAAAAAGCAACAATTTGATTTAAATTCTTCTATATTTGATTTAGGGAGGTGCAGCTTTTTGGTTTAACTTATTTAAAAAATGGTGAAAGCAATTTCCAAACAAAGCACGCGGCCTGTCCTGTTCTTTTAGGGCAGAAATGGGGTAAGTGTCTTCGCCAAAGTAGCATAAAAATTATTTATGCACAGTGTTACGGATGTACTCTATTACAAAAGTGTGCAAAAGGTAAATTGATAAATAAATAGAATAATAAATTAGTAAATAATAATAATAATAATAATATTTTAAATGTAGAGATCATGCCTTGGATACATTGGTAAAAGGAGGATAAGAGTGTTGAATTAGAACATTTATTTCTCCATTTCTTTATTTTATCTTTTTTCCAGTTTCAAATTTATGGTTCCACGAAAGAGGTCAGGAGTTCATTCGACCCTGTGGCTTGGACCCAAATGAGTAGTTTTAGCAACACCGCCACCTCTTGCCGCAAACGACATGTATCCATGGTATCCATGGTCGTGTAACAGGCCAACGGTTCAGTGTTTAAAACATGTTTACATTTCAGTTGTGAAAGATTAAGCTAGTATGATCATCCTCAACGCTGAGCAAGGCACGCGACTTGACTTAATTTCTAAGATTGCCTCCTTGTAGTCATAAATCATATTTCAAATTTTGGTGAAATAGCACGGTACTAAGTTCAAGCTTTACAACTGGCATATTCAAATTTTAAAATCGTGTTTACCTCTAAGTTTCAAATCGCAAAGATATCGATACGAAGTGATATTGACCACCCAGATTTTTGTTACAAAATAAAAACTAGAATATTTTCATTTTGTCAGAATATCGACGGTCTCTAATTCTTCTGTTACAGAAAATGATTGGTGTTTCTTAAAAAAAGCGATTTGTTGTGAATTGTTAATTTTTTCATATAATTTGGTAAACGAATGGTTGAATCTTAATTATGTAAAATATGTAAACAGCATTTAAAATGAAAAGCAATTACTTAATCTTGGAGCAAAAGAAATTGAACGTTTATTGAATAAAAGTCGGTCAAAAGTCAGAGACATTGAGGTGCAACGTGTGACAGGAATGGTAGTCCGCTAGGAACAGTAGTCCGTTCCCCATTACTTTGTACAGGTGGCATTCGTCCCAAATACTAACCCCTAATACTCTGACTAACCCTAACCTGTGCTGATCATAGGGGACCCCGAACGTCCATTCCTAGGACTACCATTCCTGTCACACCGGCTTCTTACTGTTGAGAAATGCGTACTGTCTACATGTAGTTCATCCCAATGCTACCGAAACTGTAACGCTTAAATGCATAAGGCCATCAACATGTACTAAAAGTGATGTAATTAAATAAAGTACAACATATACACATTATAATTTAGTTGTTGCATCGTTTTGTCTTTAGAGGGTACTGGTATAAACATTATATCCAAACGCATCTCGCATAGGATTTTTCAATCATGAAGAATTACCAATATGCTTTTTAATCAGCATTGTTGATTTCATATTTATTTGTCTAATCTTCTTCTTAATTATTTAGCAATTTTTAGATTTTTCATTATACACTTAAAAATATGAATTTTTGATGTTAGGGCTACTTTCCTTGCCCACTACCCAGCTGTTTCCTGTGCACAGTCCGTAGTGCTTGCTTTCCAGATTATGTATGATCAACCATGTAAGGCCGACACATTTTATTTTATAAATGCAAGAACAATTTCAATGGAATGAAATATGATAAACGATAGTTGGTTAGGATATATTCGAAAAGTGTCACTAGGCCTATCCATTAAACAAAATTGACAACCGTTACCCTGTATTCGGATATAATTGGTCAATTTGGAGTATTGCCAATTGTTTGTTTTGATCACTCAAGTCCTATTTTCCTTAAGATATTCAAAAAATAGGAACAACACTTATCGAGATGTTTGGATCAAACAAAATAGAAATATTAAAGGTTTGCCTCATAAAACTGGTGATATATATTTTTAGAACACGAACAAATTTAGGTAATTGCAGTAGTTGGGCTCAAGAGTGTGTTAGGTGAGATAAGACATAACCAATTGAAAGCCCCGTTTTATTTTCAACCAATTAGATTGTCTTTCACTTACTAGCGTTTAAAAACATGGCGGGGAAGCTAGCACAAAAGAGTGCGATCACGTTAAGAGGATCAACCGATATTGTTGCCGAGTTTTTCAGTAAGCTAAACGTTTTGTTTGATGACTTGCTAATTGGCATAATAATCCACATGCAGTTGATCACTGATACAGTCGCGAAAAAACATGACAACCTTGAAAATGCACTCAAATGTTGAGGCTCCGCTCCACTTGAAATTGAATATCTCGCGTTTTAAATGCTTGCATTGGAGTTTGATTGTAAGATGACATGTGGCTTGTGGGACTAAGTAATAACAATGATCCACTGATATTCTCCACATAATGTGACGCATGCCCCTGGTTGAAGCGCTGCAATTAATGTCATTTAATATATTGTTAGTTACAAGTGGCTAAGACTAAGACCACTTATATATCCACTTAGTGACCCGCGATTAAATTGCACTTCTAAGATGAAGTGGTGCTCGGTTTTAGAGATGTTCATACGGGGGAAATGGTGATTGCGTGTATCTAGCTCTTCAGTGTTGTCACGTTCATTTACCAGGAAATTTCAAGAAGTTTTGAAAAGTCAAAATTATGATCATTATTATCATCATCATCATATTCTCAAAGGCCTAATTCATCAGGGGTCTTACTGCTACTAAATCCCTTTATTCTCCATTCTTGGCATCCATTGTTAGACACTGGGAATTTAAAAATCTTTCTCTGAAGTATATCCTTTTCACTAGTTTTTAACAAGACTTACTTGTGATGCATATTATCATCTTCACACTAAGAATAAACACCGCTCTGTGCTCAATGAAAAAAAAAAAATCTTACTGAGATTATGGATACACTGGGCAAAAGTGGAAACAATGATTAGGAAATATAAAAATAAATAAAA
This sequence comes from Lingula anatina, assembly GCF_001039355.2. Next base: position 236,884 of record NW_019775445.1, read on the forward strand.
AATAACTAGCACATTTGAGGTAGGGCCTATAAATGTGTGAACAATTGCAAAAAAAAAAATGAATGGTACTATACGTAGGTCTTTTTTGTTATCCCCAGGTTATGGCATCAACAGTATATTGTACCAGAGAGGCATTTACCCACCAGAGACTTTCAGCAGATGTCAAAAGTATGGGCTCACTCTACTTGTCACAACAGATGACACACTCAAAAAATATTTAGCAGAGGTGCTAGCACAGATAAAAGGTAATGTGTATACTTGGGGGGGGGGGGGGGACAGTATTTCATTTAATTCAGTACTGGCAAGAGCTTTAATAGAGAGCAACAGGCAATTCTGCCTTTTTAAGTGTACTTTTTATTATTCCACTGGTGAGTGTAGTCAACAGATGTATATCATCTGCCTGAAAATCTGATTACTATTATTGTACCACCAGCGTTAGCGCTGGCGGTACACATGGTTTCGGTCTCGTCCGGATCGTTCCGCCGGCTCCGCCGGTTCCGCCGGCTCCGCCGGACGGCTACCGTTACCGCTTCTCCTCCTAGACGGTAAGGCCCCCCATACCCATCTCATGGATTTAGGTCACCTATAATCTCAACTCGTTCCACGTAAAATTTGGGCTTTGTCGGTATTGGGGTCTGGGTGTGGCACTCATTGCAATGCACCCTTGTCTAAAAATGGCAAAATTAAATGCTAATTATCTACCCTACGGAAGGAGTTATGGGAAAAATTTCTATAGACGGCTTTCCAAAAGTCATATGTGTAGATTTCAAATATACCCTTGGATTTGACCTTTGACCTTTACTTCAAGGTCAAATGGGCCAAAATTTTCAAAAAAATGAAATTTTTTACGAAAAAAA
>NW_019775445.1:243259-306467 GCF_001039355.2 Lingula anatina
ATTGACCTTTGACCTACTTTTCACCATGAACTGAACTTTGCAAATTTTGCTTTCCTTTTATCTCCAAAACTGGCAGAGATAGGTCCATCGTTACTATTGAACTTGAATAGAAAGTCATATACTGGCAATCTAAATGTGACCTTGAAATTGACCTTTGACCTACTTTTCACCATGAACTGAATTTTGCAAATTTTGCTTCCGTTTTATCTCCAAAACTGACAGAGATAGGTCCATAGTTATTATTAAACTTGAATAGGAAGTCCTATACTGGCAATATAAGTGTGACCTTGAAATTGACCTTTGACCTACTTTTTATCATGAACTGAACTTTTTTTCTCTTTTAACTTCAAACTTGACAGAGATAGGTTCATAGTTATTCTTGAACTTGAATATGAAGTCATATACTGGCAATTTACTGTGACCTTGAAATTGACCCTTGACCTACCTTACGAAGAACTTAAATTTGATTGTACCATATATGTTTTTTGCAATAGTTTAAAAATTCTTGTTGATTGCATTTTTACAGCTTGTCAAGCACAAAACTGGTGGCTGTGTCCCTTATTTTGTGTATGTGGGGGTCTATACGAATGCGCTTGCTCCAGCTGGTGGTACAATATTCGGAGGCGGTATCGCCTCTCTGATCCTCTAGTTATGGTATTGATATTGATACAAATGTGTCCATTCCAATAAATGAACTGGTATTTGACCTTGAACACTGCTTGTTCTTGTCAAAACTAAAATAAATATTCACAATCAATGAGATAGGATTTTGTCATAATTGATATGCATTACATTGTTTGTAGTTAATATTGCCTACTGAGTACTTGTTTTTTTAATGATACAGTTAATGTACAGTAGCCAAATATGAGGTTTAATCAATATTAGTGTCAATATTTCCATATTGATTTTTGTTTTTAAGGTGGCCAACTGCATTTGTATGTATTAAAGCTCTGCTATTTGTTTATATCATTTTGATTGTACTAGTATTTATCCTGTTTGAGCCTAACTAGTGGTCAGTTTTCAGAGAAATTCACAAGACAATTCACAATATTTTTGTCCGTTTCAAAATTGAACATGATAGAGTCTTGGAATGTGAGGAGCATTGCAGTATATTCGTCAAAAAAAAAAAAAAAAGGAAACAGAAAACTTGTCATCGCTATTTGATTTAATGATTTTTATTCTCTTGTACACGTATAATGCTCCTTGGCAGTGAGTTTTGAGGAAATTGCTTTGCTCTCAACCAGTTAAAACGTCCTGTAACTAAACTGCATGTCCTTCTCATTTCAGAATGGCTTTACAGTATGACAGTCCAAAAGTTAGTGGTGGTCATCAAGAGTGTGGACACAGCAGAGGTGCTGGAGAGATGGCAGTTTGATATCGAATGTGACAAATCTGCCAAGGACCCTGGGTGGGTGAAATGGATATATCTTGGTTCACACTTTTGCTTTAGTATTTAACTCAGATGTTTTAATAGAACTATTTAAGATTCAAGAAGTGCATGGCAGATATATCAAATATCCTACTTTTATAATTTTTTGTTGATTTTACAAAGTGAGAAAATGTTATGAAATTATTTATAAAACATTTGTATAAAACATCAATATAGTAATTACAGTTATATTGATTTTTATATTACAGGTAGGAAACTTTTTCTATAAATAAATTTGATTTTGTAAAAAAAAAAAAAAGTGGATAGATTTTTGTACTGTAGAGTAATGGCAGTTTCCTTTTTTTTTACAAAGTGCAAAACCTAGAGAGAAATCTGAAACTGATATCAACAAAGAAATAAGTGCAGTAATCCGTCAAATCACAGCCACAGTCACTTTCCTGCCACTGTTGGAGACTGCATGTAAGTACACCAACATCACACTCAAATGAATAAATTAGCTTTATGGAGATTCTTAAGGATAGAAAGTTGATATATATATATATATATGTATATATATATATATAATAGGACTTAGTATAACTGAACCTGAAGGGTAGTTTGAAGCACTGAAAACTGAAAGAAGATATAATTTTGTATAACTTAGCTTGATGGATAGTTTTAAGCACAAAATGAAAATAAGATTTTTTCCAAGTACAGTTTCATTATTAAATCCTTCTATAAAGAGAAATACTCCTTTCTTTTCTAGGTGTCTTTGACCTGTTAGTTTACACAGATAAAGACTTAGATGTACCTGACAGTTGGGGAGAGTCAGGTCCACAGTTTATTTCAAACTCAGAAGAAGTGAGACTGAGATCTTTTACAACCACAATACACAAAGTGGATGCAATGGTATGCTACAAGAAAGATGACTGATGTTTGCATGGGTTCTTTTTTATTGCTTGAAAATTGCGGCAGCAAGCAAATTTATGGTTGGATGCAGAGAAGATCTCGCCATGTGGAAGGGCAGACCTTAGATCTTGTTGCCTTACACTCTTTAAGACGCTCATAATACTCAGAACAACAGCATATTATTGAAAATGGATTAGCAAAGGACTGCCACAAAACTACATTCCAGTCACTTAAGGTCCCCCAGCTTATTTGATGCAGTGTAGGAGGAGGGGTGACATTTTTGTTACCTTTTCATCTTCAACTTCCACAGTTATTTATGCAAAGAAGGTTATTGTTATTTAGTTGATAACAATTTGTATTCCGAAAAATATTGGGATAACGTCATATAAGCACACTCTCAGTGTTATCAAGAATGTAATACATTCTTGGTGCTGTGTATATACGTAAGGCTATATATTTAGAGAAGGCACAGAATAACAATCATGTTGATTGTGTCAATAAAAGTGAGTTGTAACTAAGTAGGAATCTGGTTTGCATTATGGAAATATTATCATTAAACCTAACAAATTGTTTTATTTTGGAACAGTAATGCTTGGGCCACATTTTGAGTTGATGTGATGACTTGATTGCATGAGGACTTATGCTGTCAATTACAATATCTAACTAGAGGAAGCCAAATGATTCCCCTTAATATTCTTTGAAGTGTAGATGAGACGTGTACACTACAGTGGCTTCCTATGGTAATAACAAATACAAAATCATCTTCCCCACCTTACATAAATATTTAACGCAACCAGTTACATATACATGTGTCCTCAGTAAAAGCAGCATCACAAACCATAATCGTTATGTAACCTGTGTAAACGGGGGACTCTAGAATGGCCAATCTTCACAATCTTCATGTTTTATTTGTCCAAGGTTAAAAAAAGTAATCACAAACTGGACAAAAGTAATACATTACTTCAAATGTTTATGTGTAAATAACACCCAACTTGACCTGCTCGTAAATCTGGCAGTGATTGAAGATAAGGGCAGGCACTGTTATCAGCCCTTGTCTATCAGTGTTATATCCAAGTTGTGAAAAGAGTAGGGCAGATAACTGGACCTTGGGTACAGTTTTAATACTTACAATCGGTAATGGCATACCATGTACTTCTATGGGCATTCTATGGGTGGTATTCCCAAACATAAACCCTCTTCCCAGTTTGTGTTGCAGAAAAAAAAATTCATCGAATGAGCCAAAAATTACGCGCGTGAAAAACTACAAGTGGCAAGGCTGGTTACATTCAGTAGCGACATTAATCAACATTCACGGACTGTCGCAAAACCTTTAAGGGGGGGGGGGGGGGGGGCGGGTTCAGTCGAGTTCCCAGTATAGTGTTGGTCGAATAACCTGGCAGTAATAGATTTGTCACGGCTTATTTTAAAGCACCATGTGTATAATGGATCTAATTTATTACAACTATAACAGAAACCTCTGCTATGTCCAAGTTTAAAGTCCAAAGAGTCGAGTTGGTTCAGACAGAGACCCCAGGCTAACAGAAACGCTTTCATCCATATACAGTCGAGACTGGGAACGGGTGCCACCGTATACCAAAAACTTACCACAAGTCATGTATTGCTTACTTCAGTGACACTGACCACGCCAATTCATCCTGTATCGTTACTGATGCTGGCTTCACATTATACTTACTCACAGCCAAGTACGTCGAGGTCCAGAGAACTCCCCAAACTGAGAAATTTGCCCATGGCCCTTGTAGTAGCCAAGGGTCAAAGCCCAGCGTTGAGGAGGCCCCCGGAAATCCGAACCAACCCCTAGCACCCGTAAGGTGATGGCGGGGCCGCTGCGGCACGAATCCCAGAAGCCAGGGTGAGTCCCAAAACAGGAATGTTTCAGGCGTGACGAAGTAAGCTACATGACTTGGGTGGGTATTTGGTTACACGACAACACCCACTTCCAGTCCGTCATTTTGAGGATGCTGCAGTGGGGAGAACCAACCCGACGTCTTCACCCGAGACGGTTGATCTTGGTGTCTGTAGTATCCAGGTACACACGGTGACTTATACTCCATCTACCTGGTGATGACGTCATTTAAGAGAGACGTGATTGGCTGTGTAGTATGGCTAAATATAGATTTGTCAAGGGGTGTGCTGACACGAGCATATTTTATGTCGGCATTTTGCATCAGTCAGCGATATTATTTTCGTCGGGATACAATACACGGATAACTAATCATTTAATCTACGCCTATCATTATCTATATAGGCCACCTTTCATCCTCAATTTATCAATCCGATTTATATAATAATAATAATAATAATAATAATAATAATAATAATAATAATAATAAAATAATAATAATAATAATAATAATAATAATAATAATAATAATAATAACAGCTTCTGAGACAGAACATATCGTACAGTGGTCTTCTTTACAAAACACTTGGTTTGTCCAGTGGCCGTGAATGTAGGTTATCATTGGTTTATGAAAGTTTTTCATTCAACACCGACCATATTCTNGTATGATCATCCTCAACACTGAGCAAGGCACGCGACTTGACTTAATTTCTAAGATTGCCTCCTTATAGTCATAAATCATATTTCAAATTTTGGTGAAATAGCACGGTACTAAGTTCAAGCTTTACCTCTAAGTTTCAAATCGCAAAGATATCGATACGAAGCGATATTGATCATTCAGATTTTTGTTACAAAATAAAAATTAGAATATTTTCATTTTGTCAGAATATCGACGGTCTCTAATTCTTCTGTTACAGAAAATGATTGATGTTTAAAAAAAAAGCGATTTGTTGTAAATTGTTTATATTTTCATATAATTTGGTAAACAAATGGTTGTATCTTAATTATGTAAAATAAGTAAACAGCATTTAAAATGAAATGCAGATACTAAATCTCGGAGAAAAAGAAATTGAACGTTTATTGAATAATTGTCGGTCACAAGTCAGAGACATTGAGGTGCATCGGTGTGACAGGAATAATAGTCCGCTAGGAACAGTAGTCCGTTCCCCATTAATTTCTACAGGTGGCATTCGTCCCAAATACTTAATATTTAATATTCTGACTAACCCTAACCTGTGCTAATCATAGGGGACCCCGAACGTCCATTCCTAGGACTACCATTCCTGTCACACCGGCTTACTTTTTAGGCTACTGTTTAGAAATGCGTACTGTCTAGTTCAACCCAAATGCTACCAAAACTGTAACGCTTAAATGCATAAGGCTATCAACGTGTACTAAAAGTGATGTGATAAAATAAACTACAACATATACACAATATAATTTATTTGTTGCATCGTTTTGTCTTTAGAGGGTAGGGCCTATAAGCATTATATCCATACGCATCTCGCATAGGATTTTTCAATCATGAAGAATTACCAATATGCTTTTTAATTCAGCATTGTTAATTTCATATTTATTTGTCTAATTTTCTTCATAATTATTTATCAATTTTTAGATTTTTTTTTATTATACATCTAAAAACATGAATTTTTGATGTAAGGGCTGCTTTCCATGCCCCCTCCCCAGCTGTTTCTTGTTCACAGTCCGTACGTAGTGCTCGCTTTCCAGATTGTGTATGATCAACCATATGAAGCCAACACATTTTATTTCATAAATATAATTGCAAATTCAATGGAATGAAATATGATAAACGATAGTTGCGTAGGATATATTCGAAAAGTGTCACTAGGTCTATCGATTAAACAAGATTGACAACCGTTACCCTGTATTCGGAAATAATTGGTCAATTGGAGTGTCGCCAGTTATTTGTTTTGATCACTCAAGTCCTCTTTTCCTTAAGATATTAAAAAATAGGAACCACACTTATCGAGATATTTGGAACAAGCAAAATAGAAATATAAAAGGTATGCCTCACGAGTCACAAAGCTGATAAGATATTTTTAGAACACGAACAAATTTAGGTAATTGCAGTAGTTGGGCTAAAGATGTGGTAGGTGAGATAAGACATAACCAATTGAAAGACCCGTTTTATTTTCAACCAATTAGATTGTCTTTCACTTACTAGCGTTTAAAAACATGGCGGGGAAGCTAGCACAAAAGAGTGCAATCACGTTACGAGGATCAACCGATATTGTTGCCGAGTTTTTCAGTAAGCTAAACGTTTTGTTTGATGACTTGCTAATTGGCATAATAATCCACATGCAGTTGATCACTGATACAGTCGCGAAAAAACATGACAGCCTTGAAAATGCACTCAAATGTTGAGGCTCCGCTCCACTTGAAATTGAATATCTCGCGTTTTAAATGCTTGCGTTGGAGTTTGACTGTAAGATGACATGTGGCTGATGGGGATAAGTAATAACAATGATCCACTGGTATTCTCCACATAATGTGACGCATGCCCCTGGTTGAAGCGCTGCAATTAATGTCATTTAATATATTGTTAGTTACAAGTGGCTAAGCCTAAGACCACTTATATATCCACTTGCTGACTTAGTGACTCGCGATAAAATTGCACTTCTAAAATGAAGTGGTGCTCGGTTTTAAAGATGTTCATACAGGGGAAATGATGATTGCGTGCAAAGGTGTACCTAGCTCTTCAGTGTTGTCACGTTCATATACCAGGAAATTTAAAGAAGTTTTAAAAGTCAAAATTATGATCATTATTATCATCATCATCATAATCTCAAAGGCCTAATTCATCATGGATCTTACTACCACTACTGGATCCCTTTATTCTCCATTCTTGCCATCCTTTGTTAGAAACTGGGAATGTAACAATATTTCTCTGAAGTATATCCTTTTCACAAGACTTACTTATATTATCATCCAGGCTCACACTAAGAATAAACACCACTCTGTGCTCAATGAAAAAAAAAAACCTCACTGAGATTATGGATATGCTGGGTAAAAGTGGAAACAATGATTAGGAAATGTAAAAATAAAAAAAAATTACTGGCACATTTGAGGTTGGGCCTATAACAGTGTGAACAATTGCAAAAAAAAAAAAAAATGAACGGTACTATAGGTCTTTTTTATTATCCCCAGGTTATGGCATCAACAGTATATTGTACCAGAGAGGCATTTATCCACCAGAGACTTTCAGCAGATGTCAAAAGTATGGGCTCACTCTACTTGTCACAACAGATGACACACTCAAAAAATATTTAGCAGAGGTGCTAGCACAGATAAAAGGTAATGTGTATACTTGGGGGGGGGGGGGGGGGGTTTATTTAATTTAATTCAGTACTGGTTAGAGCTTTAATAGAGAACTACAGGGAGTTCTGCCTTTTTAAGTATACTTGATATTATTCCACTGATGAGTGTACTTTTAAAACAGATGTATATCATCTACCTGAAAATTTGATTACTATTATAATGGTATTGACAAATGTGTTCATTCCAATAAATGAACTGGTATTTGACTTTGAACACTGCTTGTTCTTGTCAAAAATAAAATAAATATTCACAATCAGTTAGATAGGATTTTGTCATAATTGATATGTATTACATTATTTGTAGTTAATATTGCCTTCTTGATTTTTTAATGATACAGTAAATGTACAGTAGCCAAATATGAGGTTTAATCAATATTAGTGTCAATATTTTCTTATTGATTTTTGTTTTTAAGGTGGCCAACTGCATTTGTATGTTTTAAAGCTCTGCTATTTGTTTATATCATTTTGATTGTACTAGTATTTATCCTGTTTGAGCCTATCTAGTGGTCAGTTTTCAGAGAAATTCACAAGACAATTCACAATATTTTTGTCCGTTTCAAAATTGAACATGATAGAGTCTTGGAATGTTAGGAGCTTTGCAGTATATTCATAAAAAAAAAAAAGAAACAAAAAACTTGTCATCACTATTAGATTTAATGATTTTTATTCTCTTGAACACGTATAATTCTCCTTAGCAGTAAGTTTTGAGGAAATTGCTTTGCTCTCAACCAGATAAAATGTCCTGTATAACTAAACTGCATGTCCTTCTCATTTCAGAATGGCTTTACAGTATGACAGTCCAAAAGTTAGTGGTGGTCATCAAGAGTGTGGACACAGCTGAGGTGCTGGAGAGATGGCAGTTTGATATCGAATGTGACAAATCTGCCAAGGACCCTGGGTGGGTGAAATGGATATATCTTGGTTCAGACTTTTGCTTTAGGGGGGCGTCTCGATAGTCCGAAGGTTCATTGGTCCGAAGGTTCATTGGTCCGAAAAACGGTAACATTTTCATAGGTTTTTTAATCAAGGGTTCATTGGTCCGAAGGTTCTGTAGTGAACATTCGGACCAATGAACCTTCGGACTATTGAACCTTCGGACTATTGCTACGGCCCCTTGCTTTAGTATTTAACTCAGATGTTTTAATAGAACTGTTCAAGATTTAAGAAGTATATGTCAGAGATATCAAATATCGTACTTTGATAATTTTTTGTTGATTTTACAAAGTGAGAAGATGTTATGAAATTATTTATAAAATATTTGTATAAAACATCAATATAGTAATTACACTCATATTGATTTTTATATTAAAGGAAGGAAACTTTTTCTATAAATAAATTTGATTTTGTAAAAAAAAAAAGAGGATAGATTTTTGTACTGTAGAGTAATAGCAGTTTCCTTTTTTACAAGTGCAAAACCAAGAGAGAAATCTGAAGCTGATATCAACAAAGAAATAAGTGCAGTAATCCGTCAAATCACAGCCACAGTCACTTTCCTGCCACTGTTAGAGACTGCATGTAAGTACACCAACACCACACTCAAATGAATAAATTAGCTGTATGGAGATTCTTAAGGATAGAAAGTTTATATATATATATATATATACATATATATATAGTAGGACTTAGTGTAACGGACCCCGAAGGCCAGTTGAAGCACTGAAAACTGAAAGAAGATATAATTTTGTATAACTTAGCTTGATGGATAGTTTTAAGCACAAAATGAAAATAAGATTTTTTTCCAAGTACAGTTTCATTATAAAATCCTTCTATAAAGAGAAATACTCCTTTCTTTTCTAGGTGTCTTTGACCTGTTAGTTTACACAGATAAAGACTTAGATGTACCTGACAGTTGGGGAGAGTCAGGTCCACAGTTTATTTCAAACTCAGAGGAAGTGAGACTGAGATCTTTTACAACCACAATACACAAAGTGGATGCAATGGTATGCTACAAGAAAGATGACTGACGTTTGCATGGGTTCTTTTTTATTGCTTGAAAATTGCTGCAGCAAGCAAATTTATGGTTGGATGCAGAGAAGATCTCGCCATGTGGAAGGGCAGACCTTAGATCTTGTTGCCTTACACTCTTTAAGACACTCATAATACTCAGAACAACAGCATATTATTGAAAATGGATTAACAAAGGACTGCCACAAACTGATCAAACTACATTCCAGTGACTAAAGGTCCCCCAGCTTATTTGATGCAGTGTAGGAGGAGGGGTGACGTTTTTGTTACCTTTTCATCTTCATCTTCCACAGTTATTTATGCAAAGAAGGTTATCGTTATTTAGGTGATAACAATTTGTATTCTGAAAAATATTGGGATAACGTCATATAAGCACACTCTCAGTGTTATCAAGAATGTAATACATTCTTGGTGCTGTGTATATACGTAAGGCTACTGTATATATTTAGAGAAGGCATAGAATAACAATCATGTTGATTGTGTCAATAAAAGTGAGTTGTAACTAAGTAGGAATCTGGTTTGCATTATGGAAATATTATCATTAAACCTGACAAATTGTTTTAATTTGGAACAGTAGTGCTTGGGCTACATTTTGAGTTGATGTGATGGCTTGACTGCATGAGGACTTATGCTGTCAATTACAATATCTAACTAGAGGAAGCCAAATGATTCCCCTTATTATTCTTTGAAGTGTAGATGAGACGTGTACTCTACAGTGGCTTCCTATGGTAATAACAAATACAAAATCATCTTCCCCACCTTACATAAATATTTAACACAACCAGTTACATATACACATGTGCCTTCAGTAAAAGCAGCATCACAAACCATAATCCTTATGTAACCTGTGTAAACGGGGGACTCTAGAATGGCCAATCTTCACAATCTTCATGTTTTATTTGTCCAAGGTTAAAAAAAGTAATCACAAACTGGACAGAAGTAATACATTACTTCAAATGTTTATGTGTAAATAATACCCAACTTGACCTGCTTGTGAATCTGGCAGTGATTGAAATATTGCCAGCATAGAGATAAGGGCAGGCACTGTTATCAGTCCTTGTCTATCAGTGTTATATCCAAGTTGTGAAAAGTGTGGGGCAGATAACTGAACCTTTGGCAGTTTTAATACTTACTATCAGTAATAGCATACCATGTACTTCTATGGGCATACTTATGGGTGGCATTTTCAAACATAAGCCTTCTTCCCAGTTTGTGTTGCAGATAAAATTTTCATTTAATGAGTAAAAAATTACCAGCATGAAAAACTGCAAGTGGCACGGCTGGTAACATTCAGTAGCGAAACAAATCAACATTCACGGACTGTCGCAAAAACTTTAAGTGAGGGGGGGGGGGGGGGGGGGTTCAGTCGAGTTCCCAGTATAGTGCTAGTCGGATAACCTGGCAGTAGTAGATTTGTCACGGCTTATTTCAAATAACCATGTGTATTTATTACAACTATAACAGAAACCTCCGCTATGTCCGAGTTTAAAGTCCAAAGAGTCGAGTTCGAGTTGGTTCTGACAGAGACTCCAGCCAAACAGAAACGCTGTCATCTGGCTCTGTTTATACAGTCGAGACTGGGAACGGGTGCCACCGTGTACCAGAAACTTACCACAAGTCATATATCGCTTACTTCAGTGACACTGACCACGCCAATTCATCCTGTATCGTTACTGATGCTGGCTTCACATTATACTTACTCACACCCAAGTACGTCGAGGTCCAGAGAACTCCCCAAACTGAGAAATTTGCCCACGGCCCTTGTAGTAGCCAAGGGTCAAAGCCCAGCGTTGAGGAGGCCCCCGGAAATCCGAACCAACCCCTAGCACCAGTATAAGGTGATGGCGGGGCCGCTGCGGCACGAATCCCAGAAGCCAGGGTGAGTCCCAAAACAGGAATGTTTCAGGCGTGACGAAGTAAGCTACATGACTTGGGTGGGTATTTGGTTACACGACAACACCCACTTCCAGTCCGTCATTTTGAGGATGCTGCAGTGGGGAGAACCAACCCGACGTCTTCACCCGAGACGGTTGATCTTGGTGTCTGTAGTATCCAGGTATACACGGTGACTTATACTCCATCTACCTGGTGATGACGTCATTTTAAAGAGACGTGATTGGCTGTGTAGTATGGCTAAATATAGATTTGTCACGGGGGTGTGCTGACACGAGCATATTTTATGTCGGCATTTTGCATCAGTCAGCGATATTATTTTCGTCGGGATACAATACACGGATAACTAATCATTTAATCTACGCCTATCATTATCTATATAGGCCACCTTTCATCCTCAATTTATCAATCCGATTTATATAATAATAATAATAATAATAATAATAATAATAATAATAATAATAATAATAACAGCTTCTGAGACAGAACATATCGTACAGTGGTCTTCTTTACAAAACACTTGGTTTGTCCAGTGGCCGTGAATGTAGGTTATCATTGGTTTATGAAAGTTTTTCATTCAACACCGACCATATTTTTAGTTCAGTTCTTTACAAAACACTTCTTAATCAAATGAAAAACAAATCAATACCCGAAAGCTGTTATTGCTTGTCTTATAGATCTCAGGTTTTTCCACTTGCGTTAGTTTGAATATGCTAGGCCTTTTCTTTTCATTTCCCTACATATCGGGGTCAATCATACCACTCTCGGTTATTTTCTTTTACTTTTAGATCCATTAATGTCTTTCCATCGGATTATTAATCTGTAAATTAATTGAGCCTCCAGTGAATCAAACGATATTCTAAAGAATAGCTACAGTATTAAGGTGAGGGGAGGGAAACGTTAGCCTAATTGCTCTGCACCAGGACCTCTTGACAGACCGGACGAGCTAGCCTAGTGTTAATCTACGTGTCAGGCCCGTAGCCAGCAATTTCAAAAGGGGGGTTCTTTTTCTGAAAAAGTGGTCCTTTTCCATAAAAACTTTATGTAGGCTACCTAGATTAAATTTTACCCAGAGAGGACCTTTTCCCAGCAAAAGGGGTGGTTCTTTCGAACCCCCGAATCCCCCCGAACCCCCCTCCCTGGCTACGGGCCTACGTGTCCTTTTCTAATTTCTTGGGAGGGAGGTGGGGCCTGGATCCGCTATATCTTTCGGTTGCCCACCCTCCCTGGTTTCATCTCTTATTACGTCCAGGAAGTTTTTAAAAATTATCTAGCGAAAATTCAATGAAATTGTTACAATGCCGTTTACACGACCTGCATGTGGAATGACGTCACACTAACACTGTCACGTCGTGCGCGAGTAACGTATGCAACACTTTTGATGTCATTTCTTGCCAACTGCGTCGTTCTCAAGATGTCTTTCGCACATTTCGCCAAGGTATTCAATGATCCTGAAGTGGATCTTGAGGATGACGTATGGGCCAAAAAGACCGGTGCTCGCTGGGATAGAGAATTCCATCGTTTTATTAGAGATGTCACCGAATCTTCAGTCTTCAACTTCATAATCATGTTCACAATCGTTTGTAATGCCTTGTGTATGGCTTTGGAGACCGACATTTCTATTCGAGAGAGTGGCAAAGATTTGTTTCACATTCTAGACGAACTGTTTTTAGCGGTATATACTATAGAGTTTATAATGAAATTATATGCCGAGCCGAAAGGCTACTGGTTTAGTAGTTATAACTTATTTGATTTTGCTGTTTTGGTGATATCCTATGTCCAGATTATACTCGTGTTAATGAATGCAGGAGGCTCGGGCTTGGCGGCCTTACGTATACTTAGGGCGCTGAGAACTCTGCGAACACTGCGCACAGTATCTTTTATAAGAGGATTGCAGGTATTGTATGCTGGAATTTTATTATTTATTTTGTTAAATTTATTTATAATATATTTATAATGAATTAATTTATTATATTTAATTATGTAGTATAGATTTAGTTTTTCTGCATAAGGCATTTAATAGGTGATAGGCCTACTTAGCCTATCATGTTCAGAGAAAAGAACTTTTACAAGCGTATTCATTTCAATGTTGTTGCGTCTTGGTTCCTATAGCCATTTCCTGATTTTCTCTTTGCATCAAAAGGAATGAAAATTTGCTATTTGTTCTCTTTTCAACTTGTTAGGTTTTGGTAACAGCTCTTTTGGACACCATACGCAAATCTGTGTTGAACGTAGTCGGACTGCTGCTCCTTCTGATGTTCCTGTTTGGCATAATGGGGTACTATTTCTTTGGATACAAGGACGACGCAGACAAACAGAATTGGGGATCTCTGGACAAAGCCATGCTTACTCTTTTTAGCTACGTTACCGTAAGTGATCGTTTTCATCGCTCTCTCTCTCTCTTTTCCTGTGAACTCTAATATCCCCACTACGTGTGTATAATTACATAAGTAAAACTCATTTGAGAAATATGGCAAAATTGTATCTACTAGAAAAGATCGCACTCACAACAGTCGTTATCATTATTTTGATCGTCTACATTCCAGGTTGACGGATGGACAGATATCCAGGAAAGTTTAGATAACTACAACATGGATGGCAGCAGAATTTACACCATCTTTTTTATTTTCCTAGGGCACTTCATTTTTTCTAATGTAATGATTGGCGTTATCATTATGAATATCAGTGAAGCGACTGAAAACTACGCGGTAGGTAAATGAAAGCGTGATCCTTGCTCTGTGTTTAGAGTTGTGTTTCTTCAAAGACACCCCATAGTATTAAAAAAATTGCATGCTGGTTTGATTACCAGCAGTAATAGATATGACACTATATGCATGGAAGAAATATCGGAAATTTCAAAGAAAAAAATGCTACCACTGAATTATTTGCATTATCATCTTCAACGACGCAGATTCCAGAAAAATTGCGATAATCTCCGTTTTGGTGGTAAAATAGAATTTATTATATTTTTTTGATATTTTTATTTTGAAATATGGATCTCATACGAGCAGTTATTATCCCCTTAATTGGCCTGATAGTTTTTATTTGACATAGTAATTAACAGTGTAATGAATTAAAGATTAATGAAATCTGAAGGATTCACATGAAAAAATCTTGATTAAAAACTTGCATTAGGCAGAGCAGCTTGCCGAGAGAGAGGCTGCCCTGAAGCACAAGAAAGAGTTCCTTTTACAACGTCAGCACAATGAAGTTAAACAAATGCTGGAGAAACAGGTAGTATAAAGTAGGAATAATATGAGATGAGGTTATCGTTTCTTTTACGTTTTCCTTTTTAATATTTTCTTTGGAAACATATTTCAGTCGTTTATGCAAACATAAGTTTTATACTGTATGTCTTGTGACAACTTATGTTAAAGTAGATGAGTAAAAAAGGAAATCTCTTTAGTATCATCACTTATGGTTCTTATCCCCTTCTTCCATCAGCGAAGGGGTAAGTACTCAAATTTCCACGAAATGGTCCAAGAATTCGAAGATACACTACGTCATGACGATTTTGCAGTGGTCTCAGATATCTCTACAAATCTTATCTGGCTAGACACGTTACTCACGAGTCTCGATCATATGGACAACTCAATGTTCAGGTAAGAGCAACTATTTAGTTCCTGTAGTTTTTCATTGCGTTCCAACACATTTGAATTTTAGAAATGTCGCTCGAAAGTTTCGAAAATGCGGGATTACTTTTTGTATGCATTCTCCGTAAAATTCATAGGCTTTATTAATTCCCTATTCAACTTTGAATCCAGTTCATTTCCTCTTGTTTTCCAGGGTCCAGCAGCTTCACTTTGAACTGTGTGGTGCACTGTCGCAGATGTTAGATGAAAAACTTAGAGCGAAATACGGCACTTAGCCGGTAGTCATGTTTTGGAACAGTTTCATCGATGTGTCATTTGGAATGGACCCTTGTGCCACACAGTTAAAATAAAATAAATCACAGTAGAGGTCTCTTCTATTCCAGTAACTATGTAGTCTAGTTGTCGCGTATAGTTGTAAAAAGCGTGAAAAGACAAGTATACATCTACCAAATGGCACCTTTATTCAACTTTGCACCGCTGAAAACAATCTTTACAACACCTCTGTCGTCAAAAATCACACTACACACTCTCCATTTGCTCTGATATCGTCTTTGATACAATCTGATTTTGATGCGTTGTACATTACATAATATCCATATATTCTTCTTACTTTCTGTATAACATGAAACAAAATATACAAAAATACATCACAACAATAGTGCCAATATAACGTATGGCATGATACCAGAAACTGTTTTAAAAGTATCCATATAATAGGAGCAGACCAACGACAAAACTGTCTCCTTCCGTGCATGGTTCGTCTTAAAACGGTTTTTGATTGCCCATTCTTGTTCAGGGCTTGTCATTATGACAAAATATATTAAAAAATTCTTTTAAACAAAGATAACTTTTTAAGAAGTACATTTTGCCATCCTATATATTAATGATGTCAAATAATCAGTTAAATAAAGAAAATATATAGTTTATTGAGTCCACTGTATGATAGCAGATATCATGTGCGTTTCACACTTAAAATATATATGAAAGCAAACATTTTGGCAGTCTTGCAGTGAAAGCTCTAGTGATGCATATCTACACTAAAATGAACTTCAAGAATATAAATTGCATTGAGTATTGCGAGTCTGGTTTGAGTTCCTGGATCGAACAAATATGGTATGCATAGCCGCTGTGATTATTCCTTAGGATTGGTTGAACACGTTCGCCTTAATTCCTGTCCTCTTTCATGCAGCCATTTATTGCAAACTGAAAAGATTTTATAAAGATGAATACAGCTCAGTAAAAACAAGGATGTATACAATGCCTTGGTACACGACAGCCATGTTTGATAGGCTTTACACGGAGGAGGCAAGATTTAATACTGTCAAAAAACAAGGAATTTAAAAAATACTAATAACAAATCGTCGAACTAAGGCGGCATTCAGAACAGATGATCCGCGGACTAACTGACTGACCAGTTATTAGTCCAGTTTATCTGCGGATCATCTGTTCTGAATGCGACCAAAGCAACTTTTAAAAAATGAAGTACATTAACTACTACCTTGTGAATCAACCTTGGTAGAAGTTAGTGCTTAGACTACATTCTAATAAGAACATGTTCACAGATACTGTGATATTTTGACTACCATGACCGCAGATAATAATATGCACTTTTCCCTAACGCACACAGTAGAAAAATGTAATGAATTGACCAGATACATATCTGTGAATATCTGATTAAAAATCAATTAGTGGGCCTGGGGAGGGGGGGGGGGGGTAGTGAGTGATATTAAAAAGCGCGTGCTGAGCTTACGTACCCCATTTGGCCCCGGACAGCACTGGACACGCGGCATGTCTTGTACGGTAGTCGCCAATACCACTCCGTCTGAGATTGTACCAGAATGCTGCAGATCCCTAAAAAGTAATCAACAAATACATGTATGTTACTTTCCACAGTTTTATAATTGTAGTTCAAAATTGGTCCTTTCAATGACTGAGGTTTGATAAAATAAAAGTAATATTTAAATATATTGTGTCAGTTATTTTTACTATAGTCTACATGTAGAAATATATAAATTGCATTTTAACTTTATTACTACAAAACTTTAACTTTGGTAAATTATTATACCGATACATGCATATGACTACAACGAAAGTGTATGCGTTTTACAGTTCAAATATGTAAAACAATATGTTTGAGTCTAATTCAACATACACCACTAAATATTTGATTACAGAACTTATGCAACACTCGCACCTTTTTAGGGAAAACTTTAACTCCTAGTTTGGGAAATACTGTGGCGCCCCCTGCTTCCACGTCTGTCATCTAACAACAAAACAGAATGGTAAACATTATACAGTGTATCACACATACAACGGACCTGATTTAATTCTAAACAGGACCCAGTATCCTAGATTCTAACAACTGGGTCCTACATTCTAACAACTGTTTGGCTGAACAATTTAACGTTAGAAAGACGTCACTATTATTCTGGACAACTGAGACCAAAAAGATAGAAAGCTTATCTGACATAGGCACGGTTATGTCGACTGATAGAGTAACAGCATCGGTTACTTTCAGTGAAATCACTTACATAAAACAGAACTGTGGCTATTCTATTTCCTATAGCATCACTAAAAGCGTGAGTTTCTCTCCTCTGAAAAAAAAAAAAAAAAAAAAAAAAACAGAAAAAGTGGCTCGGATTAAAACACTGCGTAAATGTATAATCCAATAACTTTTAACAGTAAAATAGGTGAATCAGTGTCTCTTGTATAATGATAGTAAACAAGCTATATATTCAAATCCCTTTAATGCTATTTTGAAGCCCCATACGTCACATAAGTAAAAACAATGATGTCTTTACAAGCTATATACATATACTTTTTTCACTAATATTAAACTAGGCATTTGTAAATACCCCTCGGATTAGCGAAGTTGATGAGAAAATAATAGATTGAAACACTTGATTTATTTCAAAGTTAATCTTGTATTTTTAAAACTTACCCGGGCAAAATCAAAATGTGGCTCATATTGTCCACCCATCCCGTAATTAGCTACCTAGGTAGTTAGATTAGAAAAAAACATAACACATTCTATTGGTGAAAAATTATTCTAAAGAATTTTTCTAGTTTACCAATGTCAGCAAATAAAGAAAATCAGGTAAAACAAATATGACATTTTTTTAATGTGGCAAATTTAGTTGAATGGAGAACTAGCAAGGCGCCACACCTGTAGTCCTTCAGCCGTGGACATATCTAATCCAGTGATGTCTGCGATTCTTTGACTGATTACTTCCACTACGGGGTCGATGTCGCTGTCCAAGAAAACACTAGAACAGAGAAATTTATTAGGTTTTTCATACTCAAGAAAATTTTTAACAATTAGTTACATTTCGGAGAAGTCTCGTTGTGTACTTGTACTGTCCTCTCATTGAATTGAAGTATTTCACTAAAATAATGATGATCTAACTCACTGCCCACAAAAGTAGGGCCATACTCTAGTAAGCCTGAGCACACTGGTTACATTATATATAAACGAGTTTGATTTCTACTGTAGCATCTCCTGAGGCTCTAACAATTTCGCTTAACTTTTGCACCACACAATTTCCAAAACACAAGACGTCGAAGACACTGACCTTTTGCTAACTCGGTATTCCGCGAATTCAAGTTTTCCTGTCACAGGATTGTGAACGGTCGCGCGGTTTAACTGAAATAAATGAATACGAGCATTCATCTAGACAACTGTTAGTTTTTTCTTTTTTCGAGCATGATAATGTCTCTCTTGGCGAGCAATGCGATGTGCGCTGTTATAGGTGTAGGCTACTATACGCGGTTCCAGATGTTCCAAAGTCATATTATATAGATCTTAATACCCTGCAAAGCTACTTATCTTTCCCAATTCGCCTTAGAAATGATAAAACACCTCAAATAAAAGTACCAGATCCAGACGATTTCTTTCTAAAATGTCAGGAAGAATATGGTGGTATCATTTTTTGTCAAGGGCGAAAAATCCCGGATAGGAAACTGTTAATACTTTAAATACAAACCATATCACATTTAAGCAAAATGTTAGCCTCTCTTACTACGTACCCGAGGCGTAGCGAGCTCTTTCACTTTCTTCATTTCGACTTCGGACAGCACATCGTGCCACATGACTATCTTAGGGCTGTGATACAATACTTCAACTTTGAATGGTCTTAACAGCAGATTAGGGCTCTTGTTGGTTTCATAACTGCAAGTAAGTTTGTGGGTCCGTTTTGGTGTCTAATCATGAAACGGTAAAAAAGATGCGTTATCTCACATATCAGGTTTTAGAGGCTGCTTTAAAATAATAATAATAATAATAATAATAATAATATTAATAATATACACAATTAAATGTCTTCAAGATGTAAGGTGTCAACGACATTTCAAATGAAGAGGATAATTATACAAATAGCTGAACCTACTTTGAAAGGTTTAATACTATCTCCTCGGCATAGTTTTTCATAATTTTCATATTCTTCATCCCTTACTCCCCTATGTGGCCTTTTGTTTTCAATCGTCATCGGCTGGTCAGATTCCTCAAGATTTGATAGAAAATATCTTTTATTCTGTAATGCTCTTTCGTTCTCGGGGTCTGTTAAAAATAAAGGGAATAACTGTGAACTTAGATTGAATAAGTCACTTGATCTATTGGTGACACCATGTAGTCACTAAATGGAAATGTTTGTATTTTAGGCCATTAATTATTGTCTCACAAATATCATAAATGAAAATGCGTATTTCAATGAAAGTATTAGTTCAGTGGCATTAATATTTTGTTTATATAGCGCTTACTTGCTATTTGAGCACTTACCTATCTGCAGCATCTCATTTGCAAGAAGAAGCGCGTGTCTCACGTTTCCTTGCTAAAAACCAAAACAGACCAACCTTAAAATTCCGAAATATGCTTTCATTTTTCCCACTTTATGAGCTGAAATATTGTAAGACATTAGCAAACTTCGTTGGACTGTGTATGTCTCGGATGATGCTGGGGAAAAAGGTTAGATTTTGAGTTACTATTTGGTTGCAAGAGTTTACGTTATCTTTGACCCTCCTCCCTCTCTCTCTCTCTCTCTCTCTCACACACACACACACACACGCACACAAAGTGAGAGATAAAATCACAATAGAGAGAGAGAGATTCCCCCTTTAAAAAACATACAGACTTAGAAACATTCAAATAGGATGTCTGTTTCTCTAGTCGACTGAAAGCACACAAATCCCCCTTACCTTGAAAGTTGCGAACGTTAAGTAATCTAATATGGTTATCCGGTCTATGGGGGAGTCGGGCTCAAATGGCAGTCTATTGAGCGCCTCCTGCATCCACAGAAGTGTGTGGTAGTAATCAGATTGGTTATATGCGTATTTCCCAAAGTAAAAACAGTCAAAGGCTGAAATGAGAAGTTCACCGGTATATTGACTGCAAAACATTTTGGACATAAACTTTGACCGACTATCAGATGTGTTGTAGGTATTTGTTGCTGCATATGAATAATCAAGAATTTGTCGAGGCAAATGTGTTAAGCACGGGAGTTGGAATGAATCATAGCATTATGTTATTAATTTTGCAATTGCTATTCAATTACGCAAACTGCTTTCAAAATTTTGCATTGCAGAATGAAATTGAATGTTACCCAACAAAATATGTCCCGTAAGCCTCACGAACATTGATATTTCCTGTGGATTTCCCTGTGCATCCACTTATTTGATTGCATATATCTGATAAATAAGTGTAAAGAAAAACTTTATCAAAGATCGTATTCCAATTAATAATGTCGTTAAAATATCAAAAGTATATTCATACCAGATAGACCCGGCGATCTCTTCACTCCCTGTAGTATTCCACTGGCAATTTCGGATGTGTTGAGATTGTACGTGTCTTGTAACCTCATCAGAGCTGCCGCTGCCCCCTGTAAATCTACCAACTGCGGTAAAAATCCCTTGTTTCTGATCTCTTCGAAATTTGCCAAAAGATCTGTGCAGAGAAATATTAAATTTAAAAAAATTATAATAAATATTGCGTAATTAAATATTAGGTATTCTGATCACATTTACAGGACACGTGGAAAAGGTGGATTCGTATTATAGACTTCACGTTAATGGCTGCACCTAATGTGTTACACATTCGAGACTATTCTCAGGTTTAATTTAGAGTAGGAATCCATCTAAAATTAACAAATAAATGATAAAATCCATTCAGCTGATAAATATTTAAAATGTACCTCAGAAATTGGGTCATGCACAACATTTTAATTAAAATACTCTATCTACACTACCAGTCATGATTGTGGCAGTTTGTCTGGCTCTAGGGACCTTTCTTGAAATATCATCAGGAAAGCAATAAAGGGGAACCCAGGGAGTGTGTGTAGGGCATACCATAGCTGTGGTCCTCTTGCAGTAGATGACTGAGGTCTGCCCAGTCTGTCGTAAAGCGTTTCATAAACAAGTACGCGTTGATGGGATTCCCCATGAAACTTTCACTGTTCGCCAACGCTGCTTTGCTGTGTTGTTCATATTCTTCGGCAGCTCTGAAACCATTCAAGATAATGCCAAAAAGAACTGATTTAATTTCGGCTTCTTCCTACTATTTCGTCCCATTGCATTTATGTGAACCTATTACGCAACACCACATTGCTTTTTAGGCAAATACGTCATGCTTAGACTTAGACGGATAAATATAGTGTATCGGAAACCTACTAAGGTATAGCCGCCACGTAGGCAATGCTATCGCGTACGTTACCTTTCCAGCTTTTCCAGTCGCACTTTTTCTTGTTTTATATAATCTTTGATGTCTTTCGCCAGAGATTGCTCAGCTTGCAGTGAACGCTCGAGATGAGCGAAGGATGAGTAGACCTCGGCTTGTATTCTGATAATATTTATTACAGCGAGAGCAACGGCCAACGTAAGCATGGCTGCAGTCATGGCGACGTAGGGTTAAGTTTCAGCGAGCAAGAGTAGCAACAGTTGCTGACCTGAATGACCTCGGCGGTTTAATTTGTGCCCAGAAACTTACGTGGAAAAAATTCTAGACACCACGTCACTATAATGTGGTCCAGAAATTTCTTTAGTGTGAATAGGCCTTTGTTTACTTTGAGGTGATGACCCAGTAATGATTTGACGCGTGGCTTCCACCGTAGCATTAACACAACCCGTTTGCTATGGTACGTTAAGTGTTAAATATATAGCTATGTTTTATCGCACATTTATTTTATTTTAATCCCAGCAACAAACCTCGTCTAAATATGCTGAATACCACTTTTTTTTCATAAGAGTATTAATTCAGTCTTGGGTCAGACTAGCATTGCATGCTAAAAATCATTATCTGTAGCTTTAGTGTGTGCTGAAACAAGAGCCGTGTAAAACAATCACGTCTTATTATTATATATAGAGCTGACATGATCTAGGCTCGGTTTGGTATCTCGATAAAACAAATGTCATGGTTCTAAGTACAAAATTATATTTCACTCTCGCTCTTGCTGATTTTTTTTACCAAGATTAATTCTTTTTGTATTAGTGCCTAGATGAGTAAACCAAATTGAAAGTAGATCACTAGGGTTAGCGGCAGGCCCGTAGCCAGGGGGGTTCGGGGGGGTTCTAAAGAACCGCCCCTTTTGTCAGGAAAAGGTCCATTTTGGGTAAAATTTGATCTAGGTACACATAAGTGTCATTGTAAAAGGTCCACTTTTTCAGAAAAAAAACTTTTGAATTTGTTGGCTACGGGCCTGTTAAGCGGATGCAAAATTCTAAAAGAAAATTATAGTGGGGACTACTTTCGTTATTCTTAAACAAAATTCTTCAGTTTGTAGTGAAAATCTCTCTTCGGTTTTTAACGCGAATGGAGATCATCCGAGATAGCCTATAAGTAAAACGAGGTTGTCTGCACTGCGCGACCTCTTGCGACGCTAGAAAAACTGGGAGAACCTGCATAAGGTGGGGTAAACTTTTTTTTACTTAAAAGTGACAGGCAAATGGGTGAATTTCGACTGTTATGCATGAGAATGGAAATCTTCCAAACTTTAATTAAGAAAAGCCAAACAAAAATATCAGTGGGTAACTACTGTCAACTTTTATTTGTTCCTTCACCGCACTTGCTATTCTGCCATTATTTCTTATCCCACATTCCTCCAAATTTCGTTAAATTTCGCTTGCTTTTACGGTAAGCCGCTGACTATCTTGGGTGCTTCCCTTTCTAGCTTTGTAACATTCACAATATGATAGTTGAGCAAGGTGTCTTACATGTATGTACATTCTCAACTGTAGCACTGCCAAAGCCCTACAATGCGTTATTCGCTATGTTGGTTTGACGCAAAAGAATCATGCTCGATAGTTTTAACGTCTTTCTTGAGTAAGATCGACCGATTATGCACAAATGGGTACTATTAGCATTTTGAAAACTGTATTGTAACTGAAAAATTAACAACTGTACAGTTCCTGTAACAAATATTTGAGATATTCCCGGATAAAAGATAGATCAAAATTACTAAGGCAGCATATTCATTCGTCCATTGTGAGATCATAATTTAGAAAGGAAAATTCAAATATAATTGCTGACTTTTCAATCAAGTTGCCATTCATTCCTTCGGGTGTCTTGCAGTCGTGAATCTTGCAGTCGTTATATAATTTTAAGAGCGCATCGAATCTGTTATTTATCCAAACCTCTTGATTTGAAAATCGGAGTATTATGAATTCAGCTTTAAATAAGTATTCATAGAAGTATTCAGACAAGCATACATGTACATCCTTCTTTAATTTCTTTCTTTTTTTTTTCTATTTCACATAATTTCTTATTTTCGATTTTTTAGCGTCTCCTCTACTTCTTTCTTTATCTTCTTCTTTATTTTCAAAAATCTGCAGCTTGGGGTTATCTTCATTTCTTTTTAATTCAATTATTCATTGAATCTTAATACATCGATATCATATTTCATCCCCCGCCATCTGCAAATGTCTTCTAAGATGAAATCCATGAAAATATGAACCACATCAAGCGACTTCTGCACAAATACTTCATCTAAATCTTTTTTCATAAGTTAAGGATTGAAACCTTAGAGGGCGGATAAAGATGCCTCCGTCTTATATGTCTATTCTTATTCAAGTGGCATATTATAAGTTTTCTAGAAGTAAACCCCCGTTTTCCATAACGCTGAGAAGGCAGCGAAGCTTATCTCGCGCGCCCCTGCTGTCGCGAGCGGCACGAGCCGCCGATGCCATTAAGGTGTCACTTTCAATCTCCTTATGCGAGGGAGGTCGGGCGAGAAAAGACCGGGATGCAACAATGCAACCATGGCTTTCAGTCTTCTTTTAAAACACAGGTAAATGGCAAATCGTTTGTAAGTAATCCTACAGAAGACCAGTGAAGTGATCGTGATTTGATACCGCGGTTTAGATACGGGCTTTTTTCTTCTGACACATGCCTGATTACCTTGGCACTGTCAAGCGATGGAGCACGACTTGCAAGAGGTGCCCTAAGCCACTCGATCCCTGATCGCTGAACGAGAGTTACCGACCCGAATCTAACACTTTTTATTAGCCTTTCAATAATGCGGCTAACCTATCCTGACAATATAATTCAAGTGGAGCAGGGATTTGCAAGCTCTTGCGCTTAGCTAATGAACAAAAAAATAACGCACTTTTCTCCCGTTTGCTGCCGTCTTCGTAAAAGCTGGAACCACGGAAAACATGTAATTTTTCTTTTAATGCCCATTTTCATTTTGGTGTCGTGTTTCTTTTTTGCATGAAACCTATCTAAGTTTAAAACAGCGGGGTTTCGGGCCTCACCGCCGTCGGCAACTCTAGTCCTACGAGGCAAGATTGTCGACCCGTCAAAAACGGTATAATCATCTGACACTAAAATCGACCCTAACTGCGATCACCTGTATGTAATGAATGTGATTTTCTTCAAATGACTTTGGAAAACCTATCAAATGGTTCCTTGGTCCAACGCCCAAACGAGCGATCCAGCTGAAAGATTTCGCAATATTATTTGGTCGACACATTCAAAGTTTAGTAGGGCGAAAGCTGAGAGCACTTATTTTAAATACGTTGCGGAAAGTTCACCTAATTTTCGAACCGACGTCGACTTGATCGGTCGTTCAATGGGAGAAAATAAGTTCTCGTGCCGAGAAAGTGTGGTAAAGTGGAGTAACTATGCCTATCACTTTTGATACTTAATGTAGATAATAAGCAATGGTCACGTCAACAAAAGTTGCAATTTCATTGTTTGAAAAGGGAATTTTTGACACGCGACAAAATTTTTGCGGCCGTCAGCCGTCACTTTAGATTCATAATAGATAATAACGCCATGAAAACCATGGTTGATTAATCGCCAGTGAAGTAATACACTACTTCACCGCAGAACAAAATCAATTGAGGAAGTCGGTGTCAACACAGGAAAACTGGAATAATTGCTGTTGAAAAATCCAATTTTATGTTGCCTGTACCCACTGTTCCTCCTTTCATTAATTAATTAATTCTTCCTATTAGTTTGTCATTAACCCTCGCGCCTCTCACTGCTCAGCATTCTTAAGGTAGGTAATTAATTTGCTGCATTATCAAATTAGGGTCAGGTGTACAGAGGAGATCCAGGTGAAACGATACAACAGCAAGCTGCACTGGAGAGTAACCTTTACCGTTATACCAGCATCCTATTCTCTTTATACTTTGCAAATGTTTGCCCCCAAGCTCTGAAATATATTCTTGTCAAATTACAAGATCATTCGTCGTTGACAATAATAGACTGAGTTTTTTACCTAACGTGTAATTACCCGCGTGGGTCTATTTTCTTTAGTTCAATTTTGATCAGTTTTCACGTGTTTGTTCGATTCTTTTTCTTCAATGTTTCTGATTACCCTGCCTCGAAGGTTGGAAAAAAGTTGCAGGAATAATTAGGGTCTTCTTGGTAATTTTCTCTGTTTCATTCACCTGCCTTGCGTGGCTCGAAGGGGAAGGCGACGACCGGCTTCAGTGACACAAGAAGACACACGGCTCGTGCCTTGATAAAAGAAAGCCCATCTTCACGTAAAGGTCCTATCATACACATACCTTGAGGGCTATTTGTTCTGAGGATAATACGGTGATTAAAATGAATTGCCTTCACGAAACAGGCAGGGACTATTTGCGTGTGTTACGCGGGATTGGACGGAACTGTATTTAGCATAACAATTGGCAAGCTGTGGGGCCCCTAACGGTTTGGAAAGTCTCAACTCCTGAGATTACACTCCTTTGGAGGATTTCAAAGTTTAAAAGCGCAACTGGATCATTGCCCCTTATCCAAGTATGTGACTATTTGCTTATCATTCCGGACCGCACACCGTTTGGCGTGGTCCACACGTGGCCTTTTCTGAAGTGGCCAGTTGTGTGTTATTCAATTTTCGTGTATATGACAAAATATGTGATGATTTACTTCTGTGCAGTTGATTAAAATGCCAAGATTCAAAGTAAAGAATGCTTACTCTTAAACCCGGAACCGTGTGTGAAATGTAGGCGATCATAACAGTGTAGTCAGTTACTAACCAATCATAATTTATACCAAAAAATAGTGAAAATAACTTTTGCGAACGCCAAAAACATATTTTGAACAAACATATCGTTTGATATCTTGAAATTAGTGACTCAAAAGTGCATCATACTGATAATCAGTTTCTTTTTTGTTTTGTTATCCATGTTATTTCAGTATGGTTGTATGTTTAAGTAACGAAAAGATCATACGAATAAAACTATTGAACATGTTATGCATGCTAAGAACTGCAGTCCAATGTGTCGAAAGCGGCCTGGAGTGCAGTATTTATCTTTCGCGCATCTTCCCTGCAAGAAACTTACGTAGTAGGACGTTTTTATGGAACATAATAAAAGTGCAATTTGAGCTTCTCCTCGGCCTCATCAGTTGTGTGTCCTTGGTGGCTTTTGCCGTAACCAGGGTGTCCGGTTGTCTGGGACACGACGGGGCGGCCCCGGGGTCATTGGGACGGCACGCGCGCCCATTGTCTCCCGGTATGTTTATTACCACCAGGCGCACGCCAGCTTTTTCATAAAGTGGATGTTACTTTGTATAAATGCAGTTTTATTATTAAGCACTCCATCAACATCCCATTGTGCATCCACTATCAAATTTCCATCAAGCTGCAGAAGAAGTGGCTTTTGTCTGTCGTTTTCTTTGGGCCGCGTGGAAAGACGACCATCTTCATTAGCTGATCCGCTTACCCGCCGATGTGGTCTGCGCGTCAAACGATAGGTGACCTTTCAAAAAAGTCTGCACCCCTATTCTTTTGCTAATTAATTTCTGCTTCGTTGCTTAAAGCACTTTTTTTCTTTTTCTATTCTCTTTTTTATTCTTTATCCAAAATAGATAAAGAAGTGCGAAGGACGGTAAATCAAACAGGAGCGCCCTTTATGCGTGCAATTTATCACCATCACTATTTTAGTTTAAACTTTTATTGCTGTTAGTCGTTTTTGGAATTGATTCTATTTTTTGAAAAATCATTTCATAAATTCATATTGTTTTTGCTTATTTTGTTTCGTGAAATCGCATATCCACTTCTAGTCACTTTAGCATATATGAACGAGAGAGTTGAATACAATTATAGTAAATAACTAGATATTGCAGACCTTTGCCTTGTCAGCTCAGTTCTCATTATAAATTAAGTAATGGATCACCACTAATCGATTCTAAATAAGCCCATTTCTGACCTATACTAAAAAAAAAAATTATCACAGTCCGTCCATGCCTTTTTGAGTTAGATTGTTAACTAACAAACCAACAAAGACAAAAACATTACCTCCTTGGTGGAGGTAAGAATTTTGAAAACGAAGCCATAAAACCGAAGAAAACAGAAATTTAATTAAATTTTCTAAGAGCTCCTTTTTTTTTGCTTGGCTTTCTTTCTGAAACCTTGATTATCACCGTTCAGCACTTCCTAATCCGACTTCTTATCACCAACTTCAATGCCGGTCGCAATTCTACGTGTGATTAACATGGGGTATTTGACGATTTCCGTAAATATTTTCCGATTGAGTGTTCAAATTAGGTAAAAGGCATGAAGAGATTTAAAGTAATCGTCTTACGCCAGTGGTCCATTCAATTCTCACTTATTCAAGTTCTAATCGCAGCAAGACACACGCGATCTAAGCGTCACTCTTATTGGGTCGACTGCTTTGACAGGCATCTCCCCAGGGAGTGCACTTCTCGGGCCCGCTTGATTGCTTAAAATTATTCACCGGAGTGATAAATGCTAGCGAAAGGGAATCAATCGAAATTATCTTTGTAGTTTCTCGAAAAAGGTTATAAAAGGTGTCGTTAAATGATTTAAGATTAAAAATCCCAATAATGACAAATGACACATTAAAAATGTTAATTGTGTTAATAATAAATAGGTTTATTGAAACTTTTAACTAAAAGCAAAAACAACAACGAAAGCAGATCTGACAAAGATACAAAATAAAACTTAACTTTCAGATGACATAAACATTTCCTTTGGAATTGTTCTTCAATATTTAAATACTGATAACATTCAGATTGAACTCAAATGTTGATAAGAGTTTTGATGTCAAAGAATTCAAAAGACAAATTTATGCAGACTTATCAACACTTGCTTCCTTTGATTAACAATAAAGATGACAAAATAACGTGAAGCTACACATACCTATGTGATGGATCATGATTAAACGTATAAAATACAAATGCTACTAAAAATTATAGCATTTCATGATGTGGCGACTCTAGTATAAAGTGAAAATAGTTCTATAATATCAGTCAAAATATAAATATCCTTGTAAATATATTTGCATAAAGAAAGTATTACCAGATGATGCATAGTGTTTCTGATTGCAATTCCCTCAAAGAGACAAACGTCAATCGCAATGGAGTTTTTTTTCTATTTAATTTATGGAGCATCTTTCTGTCAGCCACAAGACAAGTCTCACACACTCCCAATAAAGCTGTAACTGTCCGGGCTGTCCGCCGAGTAGAACACACTGTCTCTGCTATCAGAACAGTCTGAATTGGGACTTGAGGGGAAGCTGTTGTCACTGTGATGATTCCTATATGGCGTCCAGCTGGTGGGGTAGGACTGGTCGAGTCCCGGTGAAAACTGCTGCATACAAGACACTGGACTGGCTGGGTGGTTATTGTGATAAAACCCGGCTCTGTCACCCTGAGGATACTGGAAGCAGTCTGTGTTTCCACTGTCTCCCGAGATTCCATGTAACATACGCTCTTGTAAATCGCACATCTTGATCGTCTGCGTCATGGCCCATATATAATTATGTGCGAAGCGAAGTGTCTCAATTTTGGTAAGTTTAGCTTCACCGGGGGACGGTAAAATTTTTCTCAGGCTTTCCAATGCATCGTTCAAATTGTGCATGCGATTTCGTTCTCTGTCGTTTGCTTTGACACGTCGAGTTTTCTTTAGTTTTTGTATCATTGCTGGACTCCTGGCTCGGATTCGTGATTTTGTGTAGCGCTTTTTCTTACCGGAGTCGGCACTGTTATGAGCTTGTTCACTATGGCAGTCCATAGGCCTGTTTTCTTGGTGCTGGCGACTGAATATAAGATTGTCATTTTCATCATTGCTTAAAAACTCTTCCTTCATCTTGTCGTTGGAAAAGTCGGACATCTTTGAAAAAGCACGTTCTCGCTCAAGTTGCTGCTTCTTGGGAGTCGAGTTGAGATCTGTCAAGTCTACTCGGATTCGGGTATTTATACAGTTGGTGACAGACAGCCAATAACGGCACGGGAGCCTGCGGCTCACAGCCACGCGAGCGCACAATAGCACACGACGGGGAGAGTTGCGCAAATGAACGTGCGCAGTTGTCGCCCTGCCAGAGACAGTGGCATGCTCTGCTAGCCCCTGACTGACAAGATAATGTTGACAAACAAAACAAATGTGTGAACTTCACGGATTTATGTAAAAGAGGAGCGGCGCATCTACAAAACTACGTTAATTATTGTCCGAGCCAGCGGGACTAGTAGTGAACGGAATGGTGGTGTTAGGTGCAATTTACTCGTCTCCGGAGGCCATGTGACAGGATACACTGAGCCAACCAGTCGCAAGATGTTGTACAAAAATTTCAAAGCTTGATTGACAATGTGATATCGCTATTGTTGGGCTCCTTTAATCGACGTAGATGGGACAGTCCATTATCACAGGCGCTGTCATTATCACGCCTTGGTCAAGTAACTGTGGCGGATGACCGTGGCTATGACCATTAGTCGCGACCGGAGTGCCCTCACCGCCGCTGAAGGGTCGGATTAAATACTTAAAATGGCACGCGGCTCAGACCCTGCCACGCTTTGGGGCGGACCAGACAGCGGTTCAAGACAGTGCCGCTTCTACTGGCTAATTTTCTTCATATGTCTGCACATTTTCAACATAAAACTGTCTGGTGGCTGTAGAAAGTCAAACGGTCGCACCGACACCGGGTCTATAACGCCATCTTTCCAAGCGACACAGGCAAACTCAGTTTCGATAAAAGTGTGACTCCTATGTATATAACAACAAAAGCCCCCCAAAAAATAGGCCTAATTTCTGAGCTTCTCGTTGTCTGTTTTAGTCTCTACGACGACCGTGTTAAGGACTGCTTCCTTTCTCAATTGCCTTGATTATCATTCTGTTGGCCCCACAATACTCACCGTAAACTCATCGAAGAGGCAATTAGTTGTGTAATTACGTTCATCATTAACCGGGGAGAACAGTATAACATATGCTGTTTTGAACTCCATTCAGCCGATGTCTTCTCTCATGTGATATATTGTATTATATATGTGTTTTTTATTTTTTTCAATTTACAGTTAACCTTTTTGTTGTTGTCGTTCTCTCAGCTTTCTAAACTAGTGACGTATTTTTCTTTGCCGTCGAGGCTTATCATTTTTGTGACTAATAATTACATAAAACGAAATTGTTTTCTTCAAACCAAGAAGAATGAAAAAAAGTTAAACAGAAAATATTATTAATAAAGCAACCAAAAATGATAGTAATATGAAGTGAATACTTTAAGTGATTTGTTTTTGAGAACAACTCTGGAGACCTCTTTTCTTGTCTGCAAGAAACTCGATGCAACAGCAAATCGCTCTAAGCTGTGAGCTTTGTGTAAGCGTCGCTTTGTTCTCAGGCATTCAGCACGCATGCGTGACAAGTTGGAGGCGCGTTGTTTCAAAAATGCAGCAGAGAGGACAGAGGGAAAAGCGCGCTTAGCGTGGCTCGTCTGTATCGTCAAAAAAACTCGCCTAAAAAGTTTCCACGCTCACTGTGTGACCCTATACGAGTCCCAGACAGCGGCAATTGTGGGGTTATGGCTCAGGAAATGTGAGTGGTACAAAGAAGAGGAGCGTGTGCTTTGTCGAACACAAAGCAGCGAGCGTACGGAAATAATACCTCACCTGGTACCACATTTATTAAAAAACGTAATAAATACACTTCTTTCGCGTCTTTTAAATTCTATTGTTAATTGACAGAGCTATAACCTGCATTAATCATTGGTTTGCTTGGTGTTGCATTTTCTCACCTGTCATGAATATTACAGAGTATTGTTCAACAAGCGCGTGGCAAGGAAAATTTCCATGCCTTGGTAATTTTGCTACACATCAGGCAAAACACATGCATGCTAATTTTACATCCATATCCTGCCTGACAGCTTTTTTTAGGTGTTTGAATTGTTTTTTTCCACGTGGCGGAGAGCCAAATCTCTTGTGATGACGCCGCGCCGAACCTCCCCCCTTCGCTCCAAAGGCGCGGAAACCTAATGAGACAATGTTTTCAGAAGCTTTCCCACAAACATTAAATCAAAGAAAGAAGGGACAAATCTCTTTTAAAAACATCGAGACACTTCACAAGGAAGTTTCAGAAAAAATCGAACACAAAAGCGTCTGATAAAACATTGACCCTCCTAATTAAAGTAACGTTGCGGGTCACTTTCTATCACTGGATAAAATGTGAGAAGGAGTCGCGCCGCCGGTAATTGGAACAAAGCTGAAGAGCCGGGAAAATCGTACAAGCTTTTTCGATAATTGCTCCAAACCACCATATGTCGTGTTTATTAATTTCCTTGAGTTTCCATGGATCATCCTTGCGGAAGCGTGCGGTTGAAATAGCAAAGAAGAGCATATCCTGAACAGTAGACTCAAAGAAAAAATTTCTGAGACACATTTAAGTCGTTTGTAAAGACGTCAAAATTCATGACGCAGAACGCACAGACATTCATAAAAAACGTTGGGGAACAAAACTTGATATATGACAATGTGAATTAAGTTTGATTCAATTTATTGACACACACACACACACACACACACACACACACACACACACACACACACACAGCGAGAGAGAGAGAGAGAGAGAGAGGGAGAGAGAGGGGTAGGCGAAGGGAAATGATACAGGTACTTCAGCACCGAACAGAGACGCTTCACTTGCAGGCCACGCCCAAATTAAAACCCTCGCCTCGACCTTGTTCAGGCACATCATACATGTACGATGCTTGTTGAATCGAAACACGCAAACCACCCTCCTCAGTCTTAAGCTTGCTGTCACCTCAGCGCAACCTCCAACAAACTCATTCGTCAGTTCACCCAACATAATATCATCAACAACTATGGCGCATAGTAAAGTAAATCCTTAAAATTGCCGTTAATCTTTGCAATCCTCGGTGTCTTTTTCCTTTTATTCAACCATATGTACTGAACGTATTACAAAACATTTCGGAAATCATTTTTTTTGCTTTGGTCGTTGAATTTGATAAGAGCAAGTCTTAAGATCCTTTCCGTCATTTCTGTACTGATTAAATGGGGCAGTGTGTAACAGAAAAGGCTTTTAAAAGACAGCAATTTGTCGGTTAATATTATAGTGACTTGAAATGGATGGTATTTCTCAGGTTGGTTATTTGCAAGAAATAACTTTCTCTCCCTTATATTATCCACGTAATATTAACTATAGGTTAAGTCCATTTTGTCATAGGTGACAGCGTCTCAAAGCCTGTTAATTAAGTGTCCATCCTTGTTAAAGATACGTTATCGCTACCGCGTACGGGCGCGTGCCGGACTAAATCAATTCTATTTCATTCCCTTCGCCGAATTGCGTAAGTTTCATTTAACGGCGTAATGCGAGTTGGCCGAAGTAGAAAGAACATTCGGCTCCGGTCTCACTTTGTTGTCACCGCCTGGTGATTTACTTTGGACGCCAATGTCTATTAGGAAGACTGTTAACAAGCGAGCTTGTAACGCTTGTAAACTTCTCACAATACACCACTATTGACTTTAAATGCGAACACCAGCCATAAAACAAGCCCACGTTCATGAAGTGCACTTTCTACACAAAACCATCCTTATCGCCCTTTCCATCAAAAACCATAAAAAGATGGCTATTTATTTTTGTCCATCATTGCAGAGATCGATTTTCACTTCAATCGAGAAATTCGCGCATGACACGTGGACATCGATCTAAAATTGTGACCCCAGTCACTGACAACATGCACAGGTCGATGACGTGACCTCGAAATGTAATCAATGTTTGCTTTACAATTATTATTTCTGTCTGAAAGAATACTGCTGTTTATTTAAGTGATTAAAGTGTGAAGTACAAGCTTGTAAAATGCTATTCATGAACTTAAATTTGAGCTGCGTCTAAAAATCTTTACTTTTAATAGAAAAAATCACCAAAACAGACAAATAATTGTAATAATTAATAAGGTTATTTTGCTGTCAACTTGTCCATTCAGGTATACAGTTACAAATTAATAGAGGTGATACGGTCTTGAATGTGGCATTTATTGAAAAACTCAATTAAAGAAACGATATGTAAGACAATGTGTTCAATTATATCAATGTCGATCAGGCACGGAAACGCGTGACAAAATAACTATGCGTCTCATGGCATCATAAAACTTACAGAGGAAGATTCAAAATCCAGAAATCAAAGAAATAAATTTATATTTTCATTTTCAAAATTGAAATTGGAGGACGTATTCCATTCATACAAATGCTCAAACTGGCGGAAAACTACAATAAGAACAATTATTTATATTAGAGAGAAGAAAATAAATGGACGCAGAAAGGTACCCGAGGTGAACAGACTAAGACAATCTCACTGAACAAAGCCACTTGATCCTCGGCGTGAGTGATGTGGCGGAAAAAAATGGAGAGACGGAGTGACAAAAGGGCAGTGGGCACTCTATATTATTTCCACTATATCCGGAGCGCGGGCAAGCGCGTCTCTAGCGAGACGACACGTTTAGGTACAATAGTACACAGGAAGAAACCAATCCAACGTTGACACCATCGTGTCTTATGGTTAGAAGTGGCTCAGTCTGT
The DNA here is from genome assembly GCF_001039355.2 of Lingula anatina. The sequence continues at coordinate 277,440 of NW_019775445.1, forward strand.
CACTTACGTGACATCTCGGAGATCTTCAGTGAACAAATTTGAAATCACGTCATTTTGCCATCAGTGATAGAAGCTCGTCTTTTGCATTTTGCAATGACACCCCTTACAGGTGCCACTTGAAAAACTTAACTTTATTTTACTAATTCCAGCCTTTTTGATCAATAGTTTAGTATTTTAACGTGATGTCATAAAGTTTTCTAATGAAAACACTAACACTTATTAAGTGTTTTTGGAGATTAAATACTGAATGATAAAAACGAAGAGAATGAGAATGATGGTTTTTGGCGTATTTCAGTTAAGTTTTTATCAATTTTAGAAAACGATATAAATTTAAAAAGAATTGTGAATCAGAGTCATTTTATACTTGGGCGGATAATACACATTGTGCATCATTCGTCCAAGTTTAATATTTCTCTACATTCAGTTTTATATGTTGAATATCGGAAACTCGAATAATGAATGCAAAGGGCGATTTCAACCAACATCCCCACGACAATGCATTTTTTATAATATTTTGCCGCACCGGCTTGACTTCTGGCTACTAGCTTGCTGGTGAACATAAAAAACCGGACGCTTCATTACACATTTACCATTCCAAAACCAGTAACTATGGCCAAAGTTTACGCTAAATTTCAAGCTTGGTTAATCTGCAAGCTGCAGCTCCAGCGGCGTCTTGCAGGTAATGTCCACTTAGAAAACAATGATGAATGATTAATGTGCCGGCGACCTATAATAATGTACAGTTATCTCGGCGGGGCCACTGGGGAGGCTGTGTGCAGAAACACACCTACTTCCATTGGTCGGAACTGGAAGAGGCTACCAAGCAACCGTGCGACACTCCGGGCAAATTCTCCGCTCTCTCATTCAGTACGTTTTCTGACCCTACCGGATTCCGTTTTGATGTACCGGTATATGTTCAAAAATGCAATTATGTTGAAAATATCAGATGCCCCATTTGTTTGCTCTGTTGAATGCTTCTTTATCAGTCCTGTAACCTGCTACCCATTGATCCTTCTCTTTCGTTTTTCTAGACTTACTTTCAGTGAATGAAGTAAATTAGAGAGTAAATTGTGCTTTTAATACGTGCTTTACGTTTAGTAATTACAATTCATTATACGGTGAAAAACCACCGGCCAAATTTCAATTTTCGACGTCTTTGATATTCCTTATCACCTGTTGATATTGTTTGCATTCAACCCGGGGCCGTAATACGAGCAGGGCCAGAGACACGTGCGGCTCGAGCTATCCACACGACCTGGTCCTAGGAGCCCGCCTCCCGTGTCACTATTCAGCTCATCCGACTCTGTAATAACAGTGTAATGACAGCAGACCGCTCAGCCGGACGGGCTGACTTTTCAATTTTACATGTTAAAATAGGTAATTAGGAAGAGCTGCGCACTAAAAACACGGCAAAATGCGTCTCCGAGGCTTTCATTTGCCATGGCGGCAGGTGCGCGAAGGGTCTTCATATGATTCCTTCGTCTCTAGCCGCGAGGCTATTCAACAGAAGCTTGATGAACTGGGGGCGTTGTCGATAGTTAAATTGTGCACTTGACGGCAGTTGCAGTTATCTTTGATTTACTTAGGATGACAACAAAATGCCTGCCTAGCGTTATAGTTTCAAAACAATTTATTTAAAAAAATCATTCTAGGTATTCGAAATCATAAGCAGCTAAAACTGTAGGCTATTTCACATAATGATAAAAATGTGTTGCTCTAGTCAAAAATGTTTTCTTTTTTGTTATTGTATCATGACGTGATAGTTATTTTTCAGCATCTGTTTAGACGTAAGTAGTGTATAACAAAGAAAACACCCTCTTGTAACACATTTCAATCTTTCTCAGTTTTATATTTTCTTGTGAATTTAAAAAGTGGCTCTTGATTATTCACATCACGATTTTTATATTCAGCGATGGGCCCAGTACGCAGCTATTGTGTTTCGTTTGGATAAAACTAATGCACTACCAGCCATAGATTTTAAAGCTGGTCAACCCCAGCCGCGACCAGCGGGACTGGGGTGATACTCATTATTGGCAGCACGCGTAGTTCTGGCTTCAGATGTGTGGATTGTATCGGTCTTTCCTGCCTTGACAACACTTGTAAGGCAGTCCAAGTGGGTGATAAAAGTACTTGAGGTATTTGTACATAGTCACTAGTTGACAGATCCCCATGGACTTGAAACAGGAGACTTCCTCTCCGTGTCAAGAGAAAAGAAGAGAAAAAAGCAGAGCTACTTTAGACTTGCTAATTTCACTCAACGTAATTAGCTTCCTCCCCAAAGTGACAGTATAATGGTCGCCGAAATTTTCTCCGCGCTGCGCCAGGGATGAAATTAGCCCCGCAACGTGTTGGCCAGAACACCAATTAGATGACCCGGTGCTCTGCGACCGGGTCAATCCTTAGTAGAGAAGTTCACCCACGGGCCGGAGATGGGGCGACAAGGCAGAAGAAGGTCAGCCGCCGTCTGCGGAGACAACAATACACAATGATAGTTAAAATGAAAAGTTGAGATTCAGGTTAGCCGGAAAGCGAAAAAGAGCGTCGAAGTAATTTTGTTGCTACTGTTGAATTTGATTCATTAATATAAGCCTTTCTAGAAGTCATAAGAGAAAAAGAGTCATAAGAGGAAGGAGTTATCTTCATTTTTAATAATTTTTATTTGGGTCTTTGAACATACACAATTCACCTACAATTCATTAGTAAATGGCTGATAACTGTTTTCCTGTCACAGATCTGCAGGTTAAATGTATTACTTTGGTAAATCAAACATTTTAATGATAAAACAAATGTAGAGGCTATGCTCAACAATTTGTGTGTATTATTGATAAAGGTGAATGGCGTAAGTAGAGAGAAACCTCACAAATGGTTTTCGTGAATTGATGAACTGGATATAAACTCGAAAAGTGGGATCATTGCAAAAGAAATATGAAACAAACGCCGTTTTCAACAAAAAACAGACGAATAAATTAACCCCTATTGTCACCATGCAATAGGGGAAACAAGAATAAAACTGCATCATGCCTTATGACATGACATTTCCGGGTTTCGTTTAAAATATTCTGGTTTGAATCTACCAAGCTGTGAACAACAACTCCTATCCCCATTACAGTGTAATGAAACGATTTACTTTCATTTTCCTGCGTTGTTTGTGATTTCATATAAGCAAGTACCCTTTCTACGCGTGCCTAACTGTAAAGATAATGACTGTGGACAACAATAACAGATTTCTGTTCCGTTAATTAAACATGGACATACAATCAAATATCACAAAGGAACGTTGTTAGAAGGCAGTATATTACGAGTATTTAAGTACTTACTGTTTTGACAACACGTCCCGTTTTCCATTATCAACTTGGCCAGCTTTGCAAAAATTAATGACAACAACGTAGGCCTACAAACTGATTAGGATTAACGTAATCGAAAAAGTGTGTAATTGTTGTTAATCATGTAATACATGCGTAAGTGACCAGACCCTGAAAATCAAAAAGATAATCATAGATCGGACGTTAATACCAGGCCAGGAGAAATCACAAAGAAAAAGAAAATAAAATGTATATATCATCGTACAAGGCGTTATTCGCTTCCCTGCAAACGAGCCAGAAACGGCATTCTGCAAATCGGTATTTTTTTTCGTAAATTCATAGAAATAGGACCTTTTGTCGGAAAAGAGAACCATAAGTGTGTTACAGCATAATGATAAGAATATGCACCCACAACTGACTGCTCTGGACCAGAGGAGAGAACGAGAGAAGAGGCATGATCAATGGCCATTCATGGACACTACAGCGCGAACGTTTTTAATGTCTCTCTCTCTAGATTTCAGAAGAGTAAAAAAAAAAAGGAAGTTTTAACATAGAATACAAGGAGAACGTTTATGTCATTCAAAGGCTGTCAAACTGGTCCTCTGGGATAATTGCTTCCTACACTAATCCAAAGTTCGATAGGGAAGTATTGGCTAATAAGCCACATTAACAACAACGAGAAATCTAATTTGGCGCAATTACGAGGCCCAATGATTGCAGTAATCAGTAATTTCTCCTCGAAACGTACACAGCAGAATTGGCTCCCCAAGTCCGAGTCGTGTCGGTGTCGTGCAAATGCCATTGTGGCTGAAACAATGGTTGGGACCACGAGGCAGAGGAGGGCACAGATGGACGGTCAACTAGAATAGCAGAATAGAAACGCACGGGCTTAATAGAGACCAAGACCCATAATTAAACACTATGTAAATGACCTCGCGAAGAATACCCTCTTGTTTATACCTCATCACCCAACTTGTGAAACTATTGACGGACGTGGTAGGGTGGCGTGAGCACTGGAGAGGGGTACAAGTGGATTAACGGCAGAAAGCCCCCAAGCCTTCAAGTCCATAATAATTACCTCAGATACCTACGACATATTACAAGACAAAACCCTGTTTGCCACCGAGTTGTGTAATGGATTTTTTTTCATAATAATTGGCCAGACTCCGCTCGTTAGCCCCATAGAAGTCCATAGGAGACTCGTGATTAGCCATTTTGTAAAGAGGAACCTCGGCTGGAAACGGGCAAGTGCGGTAAACCACGAAGGCGAGAAGTCCTCTCTAGCGTCCTCTCTGACGCTCTTCACTTACGCCTTAGGAGCGAATTTTGTTCAAGATCTGAGCAAGAAGTGTCGCGAGTTGACCAGCAAGTGTTACTGAACAGTGTCACTTGGTTACGTCCTTACCACTTGGCAACTGTCAGTTGATGAACGCGTTTGTTATCACGACGGCTGTGTAAGTGTCACTTGACAGCCCTGAGAGATCACAAATAGATGCTTTTCTTCAAATAAATTGCTGCTATATCCACTGGAGACACATTTATGCCATAACACAGGGTGTCAAAGGTTTTAGTTCAACCCTAAAGTTATAACAAATGATAGGTTTTTAAGCATCGTTTTAGAGAGACGCGGTAAGCGATTGGTACCAGTAGTTTAAGTACAAGTATATTTTAACGTAATGTATTTGTACACATTTTTTTTACTAACTATAAACAAAGAGCTTGTAACACGTATAAGTACGTATATTGATGCACTATTAACATTGATCAGATGATATTTATTTGGTTTAGATACACATCAACCAAGACACAAAACGGAAATATTTTCAGAAGAAAAATTCGTGTTATTAAATTGCTCCGACTGTACAGCATCATAACTTACGACAATTATGTTAAAAGCGATTTTCCAATTTTCCACCACCACTACTTTTGCGTGGTTTCTCCACAAACATTAAAACCATAAGTAGTTTTAATGAAACAAAAGGGGTAAAAACGTGAACATCAGTGCTATTAAGTTTTTCACCAATTTAAATCGAATGAAACAAAAAACTACTTGTATATCTCATATCTGATCAAATAGGAACAAAATCGAGAGGGTTTTGAAAGTCAATTGCATTATTTACATAAATGTCCAGTAATTTCTCTAAGTTCTGATGTTACAGAAAATGAGAAACTACCGGCAAAGAATTGCTGATCAAGGAAAAATCACGCTGTTCCTTGTGTGTTGAAAAAAGAAAAGATCGAACTTGAAGACTATATTAAAGTTAACATCGTAAAAGGACGAAATGATTGTGTTTACATCCACGTCTCAACTGAAACAATGCTGCACTGAATACCTTCGTAAATGTTCATGCGTCTCGGCTAACACAATGATCCAATAACGCTCTCTATCCAGTCAATATCACACACACACACACACACACACACACACGGCGCGCGCGCGCACACACACAGTGTGATTAACAAAGCAATATTATCGAAGCAGGTGCCACATTTACCAATGATAAAAGGAAAGGATAGGCTATATTTTACACTTTCATATAAAATGGCTGTACTACTCAAACCGTCATCAGGCAACACTTCTCTTCCTGTATCGGTATTTTCTGGATTTGTGTGGCGCGTTAAAAGATTTATCGCTAAAGAAATACGCCATACTCAAGTTATGAGAGGGCAAAACGAAAAATAGTTATCACGCCCAATGTGGGGCTCGAACCCACGACCCTGGGATTAAGAGTCCCATGCTCTACCGACTGAGCTAACCGGGCTTCTTGAAATCAGGGCGTTAATTTTTTCACCTACTCGAAACGTAATATTACATAACGCACGGCACTTATTTTTGTACTGAGCTGTTGATTTAGAGTGAAATGTATACTGTACTTAAAATCTCCCTGCATCGCGTTCATTCACTGTTCTATACATCCATTATTACATTCTATTACTGCATCTACTCAGCAGTTCAGTTTTATCAACAATCTGTTTGAATACGTCAGAGACGGTCCTATCCAATCCCGGCTTTTTACGGCATGTGGCGGGCGTAGATTAGACCCGAGCAAGAAGTTATAAATTCTTTATAACTTCTTTATAACTTCTTGACCCGAGAGATGACGATACGTGTGTGTGTGACTCAAGGGCGGATCTACAGATATTCTCTGACAGTCTTCCAAATTATCTTTGTTGATCCATCCTCCATTTTGACCGTCTTCCGACAGAAAAAAATTAGACTCCCATCAATGCAAACTTGAACATCCGCCCGTGCTGTGTGTGTGTGTGTGTGTGTGTGAGTGTGTGAGTGCGTGCGTGCGTGCACGTTGAACCAATCCTGGTTCCGTATCACGGTTAATAGGTAGGCTACTTGTTTCACATTTCTGATTCATAATCTTTTCGTGTGTTATTTTAAGCCTCTGTTGCTTTTACATTGGTTTAATGTAATTATATATTTCGAACGTAAAAACAAAAACTCAAAAGGCTATCAACCAGTTATCAAGAACGTCTTTCTGTACATTTCAATAAGAATGCCAAGTACTTTATTTTAATGGTTTATGGTTTTATTTAAGTTCTGAATTAGGAAAGATAAGAAGCTTTAATGGATATGAAGACAAAAATGACTAGTGACATGTTAAGTATACTTTTCATTAATTTCTTTCACATAACTACTGCATTCTTTTAAAAACGTTCACATAATTTTAATGCATCTCCAACCAGAACACATTTGACAATGTCACTCAAATACAAATGATATTTTCTAAGTAAAGTGACCTTTGTTTACTGATTTTATGATTGGTTATCCTAAGAATAACCTTAATTTCACTATTAATTTGATAGGAGTTTCAATATTGAGGTCCCTTTTAACACCAAACTAAGAATAGTGCCATTTCCAAGAAAATATGAGCTGCACAGGGCCTACCACTGACTGTGTAAAAATTCAACGTAAAAAATTCCGAACATGTTTTGCTATATACTCAACTTTTATTTCACTTGTACTTTTACATGTACACATAATGTATGTCATGTCATGACAAGACGATAAATGAAACAGAAAAATATTCTGAAAGCAACAAAGAAGTACCATCCATACAATAATAATGATTTTTCCTCTTTTAATCTTTTTAATGCCATGTTTGAGTAATTCCTTCAAATGAAATATGCTCAGTACAGTTTGTCAGAATGCTCAATTTTTTTTCATAATCTGTTCTGTGCTATCAAAGCTCAAAATCACACGAAGAGTCTCATTGAGCAATTAATCTTTTCTGAGCAAAAGCGAGCTATAGAAGAAACTACTCAACCAAGCATGTAGCCATGTGTTTTACACAGGTTAAAATGACATAATCCATCCACATCCATATCAGTGATAAATAAACTGTCCAATCCAGGTAATTAGCTTTCTCAGTCTCAATTCTGGTCAGTTGTTTCTACTGTCTATGTCCAACACTGGTCACCATTGGTAAACATATATTGTCCATCTTGTGCTATTATCTTTCATAATAATAATCATAGAAGTTATAACCTTATTTTGGGAGACAACTTGTTACCATGGTAACTATAAAATACTGAAGAAAACTTTCATATCCCCCCTGTTAACTGCAGCTTGCAATTCTTAACAGCTTTTCAAAACCCCAGGATAAAATACATCATCTGTCCCTCAACTACAGTTCCGTTTCCAGCTCTTTACAAAACAAAATGGCGCAAATCTTTTCTTTTGAATCCCACTGTCCATGTTCCACTAACGAGATCCTCAGATACCAGGAGGAGGTGTCCATGTGGCAGCACTCCATACCTATCAGATGAAAAAAAAATTAAAAATGTACATTATAATCTTTGAATGGAGAGGCTTGAAAGAGGAACACAATTTGTTCCCCTTTAAAATCAAAAAGCATTGTAATTTTTATCAACACTTTTTACTCTGATCAATATATTTTTTGTTAAGGTAAGTTGTAGAAAACTTCAAATTCGTCACACCATTATAAAATACTATGACATCATCAAGCTGTGTAACATCGCCATAAACAATACTATAACTTCATCAAAACTGCATGACATCAGAATAAACAATACTATAACATCATCAAAACTGTGTTACATCAACATAAACAATACTATCACCTACCCCCGATCTCTTGACCTCTGAAGAGTCTCCCATAGACATTTTCAGAGGCTGACTCCACATTGCACTGATCTCCTCAGGCCCTGGGGCGCCACTGCCACCACCACCACCACCACCACCACCATAGAGCTGCTGTGACACCCCTGGAGGCAGACCACCTGGCGTGAAGGCTGCAAAGCCCACACTGCCTGTGCCAAGGAACCCCTGATTGAAAAGGTTAGAACTAAGTGATAAATACATTCCATGGAAATCATGTACTGACATATTACCATTATGTTAATATATCAACTTGAGTTCAAGACTTCAATATCAACCGTGTTTTCCTTTATATCACGAAATGTTATTCAAGGAAAACGGGGCCCCACAGACTGCAACAAGTTCTACCAAGATAACTAGGCTCAATTCACTATGAATTCACTACCGTGTTAATTATCACCATCGTGCTAAGGATCCATTACGTCAACATTAATTGTCTGAAATAACACCACAAATTACTCTATTCCTCTTTCTCACTGCTTACCTGGAAAGCCTGGTCCACCTGGCCCTCTCCTGCCCCAGTGTCTGAGAAGCCTGGCAGTCTGCTCCCTCCCATCATCAGTTTCTTCTGCTGTTCCTCACTCTGCTGACTGAAGCCACTGCTCATCACTGTGCTGGTGATAACAGAGCTGCTAAGGACAGATGAGGCTGGGGACCAGTCGGTAGGACCATCTGGAATGAGGGAGCGAGGGAATAGATGAAAGAATGGATGGATGGATGGATGGATGGATGGATGGATACAGGGGTGGTAGAAAGAATGAGAAAACGAGTATGAATGAAAATGCAAACAACCTCTTTTTTGGAACATTAAAAAATTGAACAAATATATATCTTTCTTTAGATGGCTCAGTGAAAACCACTATCATAACATTAAAATTTTTTAGTTATTGTCGTATTCAACAGATGTCAAATCAGCATATTGTCCTGCACAATCCCAGCTGTTCAACATGTAATCAACAATCTCGCCCTGCTTGCTTTTATTACAAAAGCTTGTTACATAGTTCATCTGTCAAATACACCTAAGACCTTTTATTCTTATTCTTAGATCTACCATACCTTACATCTGTTCAAAAATTTTTTTTTACAATCATATCTTGACATGCTATTTCCCTCTTCAACAGAAAAACTACATCATTTTCTCAAGTCTGTAACTCACCATTTCCCAGACTCCAGATGGTTGCAATGTCTCCCATACTGGGCAGGCCAGGAACTGCAGGTGTTGGAGTCTTCCTATGGGCCCTCTCATTGCCTATGGGTCTAGGAAATGATTGGTCTGACGTGGGAGATGGGGAATGACTTAGGATTGCCTCAGATGTATTAGGCTGATGGTCCATGTCACCTGAGAGATGATTAATAAATGTTGTACTACAAGAAAATTCTCCACCCTTTCTTTAAAAACATCATGAAAGATAGGAAAGCTATTTAGCAGTATATAAATAAACTGCACTAAAAGAAGTTATTCTTTTTTCCTTTGATTAATCTAAAACCAAGGGAGAACAGAGACACAAAAGATAGGAATACATTTTACAAATGATAAAGACATCTTTTAGATGTGAACGATTTAAAGAAAGATAAAAAATAGGCCTCAAATGCCTACTGATGGCTATTGAAAAATGCGTTATTATTAAAAAGAGAAATTCTATATGATTGTATTCAGTCCACAAAACTCAAATTTTAGCCACATTTCTACACACCTTTTCACCAATAAAAAATCAAGATGCTTGCATCATATATGATATAATATGTAACTCTTACTTTTAAATATGTACATACTAAAACAAATGGATTTCTACTCACCTCTAGGAGAAGTCCCAGGGGTATTCCCCCCAGAGAGAGACCTCTGGGGCTGGAACTGAGGCTGACCAGGTGGTCCACCCATCCCCTGGGGCTGGACCCCACCAAAGGCTGACCCAGAAGGTGGTGGTATCCCCATGTTGTTCATACCAGGTGCTCCTGCAGGCAGGCCACTTCCAAATTCAGAGGTCAAGTTACTGTACTGAAGCAAACCTGGAGCGTTGAAGCCTCCAGACTGATTCAGCATTGATGCAGGCAGCGGTTGTGGTAGGCGAGATCCTGGAGCGCCAAAACTGCTACTCCCTCTACCCGAGTGGAGCATGCCCTGCGAAGGGGCCATGTTGTCAGAAGCTTGGCCAAACCTGCAAGTGAAATTTGGGGCATTGGGATTCAAGGTGCTTTCTATTTTCGGCAGAGTCATGGGCTGGTCTGAGCTGAAATATTCCTCTCGGAGCTTTCCAAAGGCATCCACTGGCCCAGCTGACATACTTCTTGGTGGTTCTGTTCCTGCTCTGGGAGATGTGTTGGCTGACGAGGAACTGACTAGAGGTCTAAAGCCACCACCCCCAACTGCTCTGTTCAAATCTGCCTCTGGGGGATTGAACAGACCCTTATGCATGCCCAGATCTCCGGGGTACACAGGGGTAGGGATGCTCACTGACCCAGGCAAGCTAACAACTAGATTAGATCTAAAGACATCATCTGTGTTGGTCTGTGGAGACATGTTCCTCTGTCCATTGGGCTTGTAACCTGGTGCTTTGGCTTGTAACTTGGGGTCTTCTCTCTCTCTAGGGGGATGACCAGGCGGAGCTGATCCAACTGCTCCAACATTGCACATGGGTGGGGTGGATGGTAACACGCCTGCAGCAGCAACACTGGCAAAGTTCATCCTGTTTTCCATAGCATCGTCTTTCTTGCCAAGCATCACCTGTTCTGCTACATTGCTGAAGAGGTTGTTGAAGGGAGAATACTCCCCTGGGGTGACAGAAGAGCCCTGGGGTGCCACTACAGCTGTGGCTGGTACAGACACAACGGGCTGGCCAGGCTGTTTGTTGTTGTTCTTTATAGGCAGAGGCTGATGCTCCATACGCTGCTGCTGGTGATGAGGCGGAACCCTCTGTTGTTGTTGCTGTTGTTGTGCTGCAGGAGGCTGATGTAGATGCTGGTGCTGCTGTTGTTGATGAAGATACTGTTGCTGATGTTGTTGTTGCTGTTTCTGCTTGTTTGCCAAACGAGGAGGCAGCCTGCTTGTGTTGAGTGGTAAGTGAGCCTCAGATTTTTGGGAGCCTTGAGAAAATTTCCCATCTCCCGACACTGCTTTCCCTCCAGTCTCACCCAAAAACAACTTCTTTGCAACAGTGCCTGGACTCTTAGATGGAGTGTGTGATACGCTCATCGTCATCGTAGTTGATGTGGTCACAGAGGTCACAGCCAGAGGCTTACCATTCACTGTCCCCCTTTTTGGAGACGCCAAGATGGCGGCCTGGCCTCCCCACGCCGGGCCAGAACTGGACTGAGAATGCTTCGATGGCACAATCTGCACAGACGATTTCTTACTCTGTGATATGGTGGTGGTCACATGGCCATTACTGATGATACTGCTGGTGTTGGCCGTAGTGGTCAGTAGAGTTGTAGTAGTTATGGTGGACAGGCTGATGGAACTGGAGGAGGTTGAAGACTTTGACTTGCTGCTCTTTGGTAAAATTTCCACTATGTCCTTCTCTGGGTCTTTGATCAAGGCTGTGATGAGATTGTGTGCCTGTCTTGTGGCATCTGCAGACCCTCTGGAAAAGAACATATCATATTTAGATCATCAGTTTTATACTGCAATATGTAAACCAGTCATTGTAAATTCCATTTAACTGATGCAGTTAACAGTTTTTGAAATGCTTTTTAAAAAAATTTGTTTGATGTAAACGATCCTTCACACTATAGTGCTGAATGACAATGCCACTTGAAATATTTTTGATATAATGTTCCAAAAAACACTAGATGGTATACAGTTTTGTTCTACAATTTTAACATTTTTCAAAACCAGGTATATTTTGGCACAAACAACATTTAAGACAATCTTCTAGATATGCAAAAATATCATGTGGATCTGGGTAATATTTTATAAAATGCTTGAAACTCACTTAATTGTAATGCTTCTTTCCCCACCAGGCCCTTTCTGCTTGTCAATGTCAATGTTTGCTCCAGATACCTCACGGATTGCGTTCAGTTTGGCACCGCCACGACCTAATAACATGCTTGCTGCCGATGCAGGGATGGCCAGCTTTTTAGATCTAAAATGAACAAAACAATATAACATAGATTTAACAATGGATCTTCAAGATTTCTGTATATGGGCATTCCATGATACGACATTACTTTCTTGTTAATTAAGTCTCAGAACTGGAAGACAGAACATTCTACACAAATCAAACCAACATCGTCCATGTACTTTAAGAAATTACTAAGCTGATTACTTACTATTAATAGAAAATTATTCTGAAGACATCAACACACAAAAATTATACAGACAATTTTTATATCAACAGGTTCTGTAATGAGGATCAAACATAATCTAATACTAGCAACCCATACTCACTTTCTGATCACTTCCTTCCAACCTTCTTCTCTCTTTCCGCCTTTTTTACTTGGACTGGACCCAGAATTTTTAGATGGAGTTAAAACCAAGGTGTTGTTCTGATTTGTCAATTTTCCTCCTGACAGCATAGCTGCCAAAGGATCACCATCAAAAGAGTCTCTGAAAACCCAAGAAAGACATTTCTGTAAATAAACTGCAAAAATAATACTCATATTTATACAATATGCAAATGAAATGGCCCAAAATTCACTAAGAATGTTTCAATACTTCTTGGAATGGATCTTATTTTAGTCATAGTAATAACTGTACAAATAAACTCATTTTAAAGGTATTTTTTAAAATACCACATTCACTACTACAAGCCTTTACAAAACGTTGGTATTGAAAAATTACTCACAGCGAACCCATCTTATAATTCTTTTCTTTTCTGTTGCCTGCTGGAGCTGAAGAGAGCCGCATATTACCAGGTAAATCTCCAAAGTCATCTAAATCACCTATACCTGCTCAAAAAAGAAAGAGGTCTCATTAAAAATAGACAAATACAAAAAAACATGTCAAGCAAATACTTCATTTTGAAAGGCATCAGATTAACTAGTGCATAGGGAAATATATAGATGATAAAATGTATTATTACAAGTGCACATTTACATTAAACCAGTCACAGTGGACTTTTTTTCACTTGCAGAACTACTGTAACAATTAATTCTATGACATCAAATCAGTCACAGTTGATTTTTTCCTCACCTGTAGAACTGCTGTGTGATATCAAGTTCTTCCTCTTCCTGTTACTTTCCCCGCTGTTTACTTTCCTGGTGGTGGCCGTGTCTTCATGTCGCCCTCTTTGAGAGGACGAAGCCTTTCCACCAGAACTACTCCTGTTTTGATTCAATGAGGTGGGTATTCGCATGTTCTCTCCCACACTGTCTGCTTGCCTCTGTCTGCTGTCTGGTAGTCTCTCTTTCTGCTTTCTGTTCTTTTTGTTTCTATTTTTTGTAGAATCCATGTTATCTTCTGTGTCAATGGTTCCTGCATTTCGAATGTTTTTGGGTTCTCTGGATAGGGTGATACCTGAAAATGCATTTAGTCACTTATTTACTAAGATTAAAAAATACAAAATTCATCAGACCATGATGGCATTTAATTGAAATGAACACAAAAAATAACTTATTTATAAATAACTCATTTAACCTGCCTAATTTTCTATACACATCAACGAATTACAAATTTTCACCTTCTTTATGTCTTGAAGGCTACTTTCTATATGCCTGATAAAAAACTTAGTGAGTAAAAAATTTTATCAGCTACAAAATACTTAAATCATGCTCCATAGCTTAGCTTACTCCTTAGCTTACTCATTAAAAAAGAGTACCCGATCTCTAAAACGCCATACAAAATGCTAGCCATTCTTCCATTCACAGCTGTCAGAGCTTGGAGTGACTTTCAAATGCTCTTGTGATATAAATATGTCAGAGTCATGATTTTGCTATAATTAACACCATGGGTGTTAATAACTAGTTTCAGAAGCAGTACCAAAGGTATGGCAGTTTGAAGAAAATTGGCAATATTGCTTTCTAGCAATTGTGGTAACAAGTATTGAGCATGGCTTCCGCCCTGGCAACATGCACGAATTAAAGAGATAGCAAACTGTAGAAAAAACTACTGTTACAAATAAATAAATAATCAACTTCATATCACAAGTAATCACCCATCAATATTTGGAAATAAAATCCCTTATAGGGCTTCTCGGGTAACAAAGCTAAACTAGGCACATCACAGTTCCAGCAAAACAGGAGTCTCTCCAGCACTGTTACAATAATACAAAGTCTCATTAAGGATATGATCTACTCTACATCCCAGCAGGTGCTAGAAATATTGCAGTGTTCAATTAGCACCCTCCATAATCAATGTGGTCTCAAAACCAGAAGAGGCAGGCAACATTCTTGGGTGAATATACAACACGGCACATTTCACTGTTGCTGTTCCTCTGAAGAGTTTTAATGGTAATTCTGAGTGGCATATTTTGTTCAATCAAAACTGGTATCTAACTTCTTCAATGGTACTAGGCAGGCAACATATGCTGAGATAGGTAAAAACATTACACGTAGTATGTATACAAAACGGAAAAATCCATGTCAGCATCCCTGTATACAACTATAATGTACTGCAGTATTCACATGAGCTGCACCCTTGGTTTCTTAGCAATAAGTGTCCCAACTACAGATATTTGTGCAAAATGTACATCATTCAAGTCAAAGTAAAAAGAAGATAGGAGTGCCAAGTTCTGTTGCACGAAAAGCCAATCCATAATAATACACACATTAATAAGCTGTTCTGAACTTTAGATCCACACTCAAGTTCTTCACTGATGACAGTCTTGAAAGCAAAGTATCCTCACTTCATCACTCGTTCTTAGATGTGTTGAGTGGTGTGAATCTTTGCTGTCACTGGGTGAGCAAAACAGACAGCAGCAAAGAGTTAAAGTATGGTTATCACACGACTGAAAAAAAAATCCTGAGGCAATCTGTTTTTATTTTATTATTCTTTTTTTTTTTTGGCACTCACCAATGGTTGTGCTTATGGTAGCAGAAGGGGGTGGTAGTGGAACTCTTTCTTTCATTTCACTCTCTTTACTTTCTTCTTCATTCTCTTCTATGGGTTTACTTTCTTCTGGCTCTGGCGTGGAATTGTTACTGCAACATAAATATTAAGTCAGGCTTCTCTGTCTTATTTTGGGTTCCTTGAACCAAATAGCCAACAAAAATTGAGTAAAACAAAGAAAAATTAGTAATTTTTTTTCAAAATGTTTTTCATTTCACTGCTTGCCAGAGTGAACTATGCATCAATTACATGACAAACACTGTACACAGTAGTGTGAGATTAGTGTTTGCTTGATTACTGATTATATTTCCTTAGAGTTACCTTGTTGGCTCTTCTTCCTTCTCTTTCTCCTTTTCTTTCTCTTTCTCCAATTTTTCCTTTTTCTTCTTTTTCCTTTTCTCACGTTTCCTCTGGGCTGCTAGTTTCTTGCTTTCTTCTCTGCTCTTCTCCTGATCAATCTCCTCCAATAAAATGGATGCATTTTTGTTGGCTTCGGCAGCTTGGCGGTCTTTGGCACTCACGATGATTTCCATGCACTGGTGACATTTTTTGAGCAGCTCCTGAAACATACAATGAAATACAATTATGCATCACACTGTTTCAAATTATTCTAGCCCGAATTTAACTTCTATCCTAAATCCACAACATTGGAATGTGTAACAGTAGAATAGGCCCAATGAAGTCATGGTAAGCTCACAAATTTCCGCTAGTTTCTATCCTTACATTTACATGGCCTTTTGAAAGATTAAGAGGAACCCTGTACATGAATTCTTAGGTTAATGATACTATCATCTGCATAGTAGGTGTGACTAAAGGGTTAAAAAGCTTTTCCCAGTATTATCAATATCACACATTCCGATGAATATATTTTATATGTGTGGTGGAATTTTACTGATATGTTACGATAAAAACCTTGATACCAAAGAAATATGAAAAGTAAAATCCAATTCAAACAAATCTATAAGAATCATAAACATGTACAAATATGTACATGTAGATAATATTTGTACGTTTAATTGGGGAATATACTGTTCAAAGCTTGTACTTAGTTTTTGCTATTTACTTTTTTCACTATTACAAGTGTGCATGTAAATTATATGGCAAACTTATATCTTGGAGCTGTAGTAAAAAGATGAAATGTGCAATATCAAGAGCCATATTTTAGAATCAATATTCTCTTTTGCACATTTTTTATAAACAGTGCTATTTCATCACGTGAGGTTATCACAAAACAGTCTACTGCTTGATAAACTCATTTACATCAGAGAAACACAATAACAGCTGCACAATAACAACACGTTCATATAAAATTTGACATCAATCCCCAGCTTCAGACGCATGCAATACCATGGAAACAGCTTCCTCTACTGATGTTCTCCACACAATTATAATCACCTCTCCAACAACAGATTGGTCTAAATAGATACTGCACAGTTATTATTTCAGGTAGATGACATTTTATTGATCTACAGAGAAATTTCTTTTGATGTCATCTTCCAAGAAAGTGAATAAGTATCATTATCTTCAGTTAAGGAAATAGTATTAACCCCCCCCCCAACTAATAAGATATTTAAAAATTACATTTAAAACCCCATAATGATCCCCTGTTATCCACCACCCCCCCCCAAAAAAAAAAAAAAATAATAATAAAAATAAAATAAAATACTAGCTTTTTAGTCTTTAACATTTATTATTTATTCATACCTAACAATACCCTAATAAAACATCAGCTCTTACCTTAAATGTGCCAAGTTAAATAACTTGACCTCAAAACCACAAATGCTTCAAAAAGGTGCTATTAATGACTTCCTCGCTGTGTGAGTTAAGGCTAATGTAGGTGAATTCCTGTTGTGATTACATATGCACAACAAATCACTTTTGCTCTATATAATCGTATTTTGACTCGTGCTGTGAATGATTAACATTAAATGGCCACAAGCAGTGATTTTTGTTTTTATAAATATCAAATATCAAACCTCTTGGACACTGTTTAATGCTGCTTTATATTCTTAGTGCATTTGCTGCTTTTACATAAATACTGCTATTCGGTTCAGGTCAAACCGATTTTATAGGTAAATATATTCAAAATGGAGTCACAGTGCATACATTACTATTCCACAGACTTGGAATCTACCAGACTGTTGTTTTGGCCCATTTATTTAGAGACTATGTTAAAAATAAAACCACCTGTAACATGGCACTATTTAATGTTATAAAGACGCATGTTACATGTTATAATAACTACAATAATTGAAAAAATAATATAAAATAATGGAATTTCAAATATCCCTTTGCTCAGGTGACCAATTATAAAAGAATGTCCCACTTGATGTAGATTATTACTGCTTAAAGTGTCTTATCTGGAAACTGGAGAGAAAATAGGGGATTCCTATTAGATGGGGGCAGAGTGACCGTCTACCCACTGACCCATAAAACAACAGCAGGTTTTCTTTACAAATTAATCCCAGTATAGCCGAGTATTGAACACAAACCCAACAGCAATTGGAATGACTCAAAAATATGCTACGCAGCAGGTTTCACTTCCTACATTCAGACATTCAATACATTACACTAGCTAGGTGAGCCCAATACCAAGGCAGTTTTTTTTCTGCCAGGGTTTCCATTTTCTACCAGATCAGCTGGAGATGATAAGATATATGTGTCTGCTGTAGCATACAACATTAAGGAAAAACAACACCAGCAGAAACAAGGTTCCTATCTGTCATAATGGGGACCATCCCTCTGATTGTACACTATCTACAGTATACACTCCATACTGTTACCACAGTCAATAATGTATTTATGAATTGTATTATATAACTGTCTGAAATCTCTTAACCTTTTCAGATCATATACATAAAAATCTACCTTAGGTTTCTTCATACTAACTATGTAGGTATTACATTATTATAGAGGGCAGATGTCAGGTGCAAGCTACAGGGCATAACAATATAGATGCTGACAGTTGAGAGAACCAGCTTTACTATACTGTGCTCTTGCCTAGGGTGTTATATGTACACCATGCATAGAAACTTGCCTATGCAAACACCGAAGTTCAGGCTAAGGATTTTTGTACACAGACATAAGAAAGTTCTGAGTGAAAGCAAATGGTTGTCAAATAAATTCAAATATGCCAAATTTCTAAAACATATTATGTCCTGGGTGTTCAACTTGACTCATTTCAATTTTCCCATTTATTACTCACACTTTTGATTCTACACTTTGGATCAAAAGGAAAACTTTGATAAAATTTATACATTATAAAATTCACGTCCATGCACGGATCAATACAATGGTGGGTAATATGTATGCAAACATATTTTTAGTTCTAAACACCTCCAATATTTAATAATTCGGTTTGACATACCTAAGGTCTTTTCTAACCCCATAATGCATAACATCATGGAAGCATCTCTCCTATTTGACAGAAAATAAAGATGATTTATGCATCCACCATTACACCTGCAAGTGTTGCGCGATGTTATGAAATTTCTATTTCTGAAGACCATTTGTCCCATGTCAAACATCAGTCATGAAGAACAACCATCTCCTATGCAAGAAACACCTGCTCATGGGGATGACCCACTTCTCATATTTTTAGTACAATTTCATATGTACATGTACTTGGATCAATATCAAAGGCTGAGCTGTTCTAAATGAATTTATACTATACTCTTAGGCTAGCCAAACCAACAATACTATTGTTAACGGTTTCGGAAAATCAGGAATTCATCAGTGTCCCATGTCTGTTATGACTACTTGAAGGAAAGAGTCCAACACTTGCTGTCAAAACTTGAACTAATGACCTCTCTCTCTAAATACACATAAAGATGCCAAGGATTAATTATACCATCTATTAATAGCACGGGGAGAATTCTTTTATTCACTCAAAAAAGTCAAATATTTAAATGAGTGTATCAAAACACCATGTAAAGCATCTACTAAAAACAATTGTATCCCTCTGAAATATACACAAATATTCCCACCCGGTGAATTTGAACCGAATACCATTTTCTCCGATGAGTCTACCATTTTCACCCTAGGCTCAATTTTATACCCAAAACCTATGCCTTGCTTGGTGTTTCTTTCTTCATTCTGAAATCAACCTTCATACTGGACAAATTTTTTATCCTTTTCATATCTTTCTTGGAAATAACAAGAGAAATTACGAAGGGTGTTTCCCTACCAATGATACTCATTCATACATGGCTGACCTACATTTTATCAAGTGGCCTGGAAGAAAGAATCTTCTAACCATATTTTCCCTCTAAAACTGCACCTACCTTGTCTGAGAGGGCTAAAAACACTTCATCCACTTTCATCCTGATCATTTTCCATCGATAAAACCCTAAAATCTGTGTTAAAAGCAGCATCCACGTAAGTAAAAATCCACCCCAAGACAGAGCTGTCAATCCACAACACAAAGCTGCCGCTTAAACTGAAAGTAGGTCATCCAAATGCTTTGTGTGTATACCAACACCAGTCAATGCTACAGAGATATGAGGAGGGAGAGCTTATTTAGGGACTAATAATAATAACAGGTCCATTTGGTAATCACTTTTACCACACTGCAAACAGTCACTACAATGATGCTGGTGAAAAGAAACCTGCTGACCTCTTCGTTAATTTAGGTGGGAAGCAACCAGCCTTGGCTAACTGCCAAGGGAGTAAAGCACTGATAGCCAACCATTGTTGGCCAGTGTCATTGTCACCATGGAGTGAGTCATGAATATTCACGTTCATAATAACATTAGTGCATAATTTATCATACTGATTAGTCCACATAAAGAAGCACCGATAGCAGGAAAACAAATCATATTCTGAATAGGTTAATCGAAATAGATTATTGACCAAGGCCACGATAAATATACACTCCAGCATTCAAAATTAGCCAGGTGGTGATATTAAAATGTAAACGAGGTCGTATGCTTGCCATTGTGTTCCCTATCTTGACAGCAGACTGGAGGAACATGCTTGCTGTCAGATACACGGGAATAAAATTAATGCGGTGAATGCAACTTCCCCAAACTTGTTTAGCTGGTCCTAATTCAGTGACTCAAGGCCCAAACATGAACATATGTGGGCACATACATATGAATATTCTGAGACTGTGTATGAGTCAAAATGGGGCATTCTTTGATCCTGGCACAGGTAATTGGACTAGACACTTATTTCTAGGGAAGAGCACTTTCATCAGATAGTAATGCTGTTCAAATAACCAGGTATATGGATGTGGAGCAGACAACCAGCACAGGTGAAGAAAACACTCTGTGCCATAATTCTCTTGCATTTTGGATTATAATAGTACCACAAGCTCAGTGCTTCATCACAAGAATACCTAATTAACTGAATGTGTGCTTAGTCTGACAGGATGCACAGCAACAAATAATAATAATAACAATAAATAATTATAAAGAAATTTTAAAATAAAAACATACTTATATGTTCTTTATTTAGCTGTACTTCAAAAGTTGAATTGTTTATTATATACTCAATTATCTAGATTTAAAATGGATATGATGGGTTTCCACCCTTTTGTTTCTGTATTCAGTTATAGTTCAACTGTATTGGCCACATAATAACAGCTAGTGCACATACTTATACCAGCAGGAAATATCCAACCCTGGATTTAACTCAGTAATATGAATATGTGCATGGCTTTAATCCACATGCTTGATGGCTAAGATAAGGGCTACAATCCCATAATGGAATGCAGGCAGTTGGTGTGTATCCACAAAATCCACTCAAAGCCAAACAAAATGTACAGCATGTCTGAAAAGTGATTACCTCATAATTCTCCTTTAAACCTAAATCAAAATTTTTCACATTCATATTATGTATGGTTATAGCTGCATCAGTTTTTTTTTATGATATATCTCACATAAATGAGAAATAGACAGTAAAATGTTCATAAGTTAATGACAAAAAAAAAAAAAAAAAAAAAAAAAAAAACATAAATAACTTATCTTAAGATAAAATTAGATTAACAGCACGGTGTTAAACTATTTACAGTGCCCTGGGATGTGATTCTGTGATCGTGACCAGCACCATGCACTTGTTCACCATTCTAGACAAGTGAGGTAAAAGGACACTTTTCAATGAGCTATTTTTGGAAAAGATCCAAGTTGGATACAGTCATGGTGTAATCATTATCTAGATAGATAGACAAGGTGAAGTCATCACCTTCCTTGGGACTTGACTAAGCACACTTCTTTTTATAGACAGAAAGTTTTCATTTATGATAGATCGAGATATATGATTTACCTGTTGACTGTTTCGTCTGTTCACTCTGGCAGACTTGGTCACAGGTGAATTACCTGTTCAGGTGAAGGTATCTGGATCTATCATAAATGAAAAATTTCTGTCTACCAAAACTGAGATCCAAAGAAACTATTTTCACACATCTTTTTGTTTTACTTAATCTAAATGATCATTACCACTATATTTTGTGGTAAAACTATTTTGTGGCAAGTACATTGGTCTTTGCAGTCCAACATACACTTGGGCAATAATCCTCAGTTTTTTTGGTATAAACTGAAATTTCCCCACCTCTAGTCCTAAATATCTTGTGCATTGAAAAGAGAGAGAATAATAATGACTTAAGTTTCATGTGTAGAGAGCACTTGACAGTCAGTCTGATTAATTAACATATGCTGCCATATAAAACATATGCCAGGAATCTTCAAATCATTCATGTAAGACATGGACATGTTCTCTTTCCTACTCAGGCCTACCCAACTACCAGACTCGGCACATAAATATCCTGAATTAACCTGTATGTCGGACCACACTACCCATTTTCAAGGTGTGTCAGGCCTTCCCAACTACCAGACTCGGCACCTACGGGTCCAGAATAAACCGGTATATCTGACCACACTACCCGTTTTCAAGGTGTGTGTCAGATCGCATAAAAGAGTATCATACCCTATCACAAATTCTGTAAGCCTACCTGTCATCCGGGTATCGCGCCTCGTTTTCGTCAACAGACGACTCCCTCAATCAGGGGGTGGAAACGCACGACTTAGCCTATATGATTAAGACAAGCCTAGCCGTCAGTACCGGTTATTGTTTTGTGACCTTGAGGAGCAATTAGGTTTGGTCGTTGTGGCACACATGAACAGTAGTTGAACTACCACACCTGGGTCTTTTGTTTTTGACAACTGTTCACTCGTCATCGAGGCACTTGTTCAAGACTACAGGCTGATATCTACTAGTACTACCACAATACTTAAGTTTTCTGTCCGTGCGNTTAATAACTTATCTTAAGATAAAATTAGATTAACAGCACGGTGTTAAACTATTTACAGTGCCCTGGGATGTGATTCTGTGATCGTGACCAGCACCATGCACTTGTTCACCATTCTAGACAAGTGAGGTAAAAGGACACTTTTCAATGAGCTATTTTTGGAAAAGATCCAAGTTGGATACAGTCATGGTGTAATAATTATCTAGATAGATAGACAAGGTGAAGTCATCACCTTCCTTGGGACTTGACTAAGCACACTTCTTTTTATAGACAGAAAGTTTTCATTTATGATAGATCGAGATATATGATTTACCTGTTGACTGTTTCGTCTGTTCACTCTGGCAGACTTGGTCACAGGTGAATTACCTGTTCAGGTGAAGGTATCTGGATCTATCATAAATGAAAAATTTCTGTCTACCAAAACTGAGATCCAAAGAAACTATTTTAACACATCTTTTTTTTTTACTTAATCTAAATGATCATTACCACTATATTTTGTGGTAAAACTATTTTGTGGCAAGTACATTGGTCTTTGCAGTCCAACATACACTTGGGCAATAATCCTCAGTTTTTTTGGTATAAACTGAAAATTACCCCACCTCTAGTCCTAAATATCTTGTGCATTGAAAAGACAGAGAATAATAAAGACTTAAGTTTCATGTGTAGAGAGCACTTGACAGTCAGTCTGATTAATTAACATATGCTGCCATATAAAACATATGCCAGGAATCTTCAAATCATTCATGTAAGACATGGACATGTTCTCTTTCCTACTCAGGCCTACCCAACTACCAGACTCGACACATAAATATCCTGAATTAACCTGTATGTCGGACCACACTACCCATTTTCAAGGTGTGTGTCAGATCGCATTTCGGAGTATCAGTCAGAACACCGACAGGATGAGCCCTTGGTCGTCCTACAAAATTTGTTCTGGGGTATGATACTCCGAAATGCGATCTGACACACACCTTGAAAACGGGTAGTGTGGTCCGATATACCGGTTAATTCAGAATCCTTATGTGCCGAGTCTGGTAGTTTGGTAGGCCTGATACTGTGCTTGTGAGTTAAAATGGGCACATCTCTTAAATTCATCATATTTATGTGACAGAAGGAAAAAAATAATTGCCTGCAGAATTTTCACTGTCATATAATTTTTCATATTAGTCAACATGGATCAGTTGAACGCTATATGGCTCTTCATACTTCAAGTAATATAACACCATTTGTACTTAAAGGGATAATAACTCTTCATATGAGATCTATATTTCACAATAAAAACAATGTGAATAACTCATAGAAATATAATATATTCCATTTTACCACAAAAACGGCAGTTATAGCTAATATTCTGATATCTGAGCTTGTCTTTAGACCATGTGACCTCCATTGATGGATATACTTCAGAAAAAAACCAGGGACTAACTTTGAATGTAAAAATGGATTCATTTACCATTGGTAAGTATGAGAAAATTGTTGTTTACTCCAGGAAAATTCATTTTTTGGCCGAAACGAAGAGTTATTATCACTTTAAGATGCCATCACATTATTGGCTTGCTTACAAATCACATCAATGGGCAACACAAAAGGCTATTGAATTTCCATACAATATCTTTTGGGATTTTCTACTACCGTACATCAGAATACACATAATGAAAGTGGAAGTTGCTGCTTTGCTCAAGCACTTCAGATAAATTAGCCATCCCATCGAATTCAACAATTTCTTTTTATACATATTATCATGATACAAATTTGCAATTAGATAAATGCTTATAAAAATGCACCTTACTTTCAACACTTATCAGATGCTTCAACACAAGTTTATATCATCCCTGGCACAGTTTCAATGCACTGGTTTAATGATTTTTCAATAATTTGACATCTTTCCAAAACAAAACAAGAGTTATCTCAATTATAATGAAGGCTTTATCAAAAGATAAGTTAAACATGAAAATGGTCCTGTGTTTATTATAGGGCATTATTTGATAAAAATTATATATCCATGTTGAAAACCATTAAACATGCACTCCAAGTCTTGTCAAAATATAAGCCATCCCATTCAGAAGCATAAAAGTGTTACATGAAGTAAAAACAAGTTTCTTATCAGCAGCTCGAGTACTTTTGTTTGACACCCCTAGTGCAAATAATAAAATGTACTAGACTTAGGGTCATCACTTACAGACCTATACTGTTTTCAAGTGCAAATCGTAAATTGTGGCATTTACCAACATAGTAGGTGCAGGTAAATGGTTGCCCTGCAGATCCCCCTTCAACCAACAACTCTGACCTGGCCTAAAAACCAACTGAAGTCTTGCTAATTGATTTATGAACAGGTTCTCTCGTTTCCAATATTAACTGTATCAAACAATTTAGTGTAATGACATCTGAAGTTACAAATTTAGGTTTTTGATCAACCTAAAAGACACAACCACATCTGTATAAGAATATCACCACGTAGAGAACCATTGTCACATCTGTTGACCCTTAAATGATTGAAAAGTACACCAGTTTAGAAGAAAATGTCTCCGCGTCAGTTACCAATGCACAGGTATTTGATACATTTAAGCTGTGGCATGTGGGTACTGGACATGAAAAGGATCAAGCTATACACATTTTCAATGCAACTGTGACCAAGTATCTTAGAAGTTTGTGCATTATGACCATTGCCCCAGTGCATTTTGTTGCAAAAAGTACCTTTCTTTATTATCATTAATATATTAATGACAAATGAGCAAGTGTGAACAATTTAGTCTGCCACTTTCATATGGATTTTATCTCTCTGCCTGATCTACAACAAATTGGGAAAGGAGCTTTTCTTAATATTGTTCCATTACTATGGCAAACTACAAACTGGGCAAACAGACCAATATTCATCTCAGTATTAGTGCTATTTTTAGTTTAACTTCTGCTTTACTGCTTTGGCCAAATTTCTTTTTACTCACTGGACACAAAACAATTTAAAGCCAGATCAATGAGATTTGTTTTGAAAGATACCACATGTAAAAGTATGTGTGCCACAGAAAAAAATTCATTCCCAATTTCATGCATGAGAATCATTGAGACAATATGTGAGTTGTAGAGTATTAATACAGACACTGTGACTATACTTAAAAAGAAATGTTAAATGGAGCATATAATTTGTTTCTGTAAATATGCAACTGTGACTATTAACCAAAAGAACTAGAGCACACATTAATACTGTGACCTGAAACCAAACACGATTTCTTGGAAACCACTATGTTTAATTATTTTAAACAATGATAGAAAAAATTCTGGAGTAATAATGACAATGGTTTCTGCACATGTGTGATGTTATCCAAAAAAGTACAATTTTTCATTTATTTTAGGCAAGGTATTAACTGCTTGTCTGGGACAGAGAAAATTGAATAGCCTACCATTAACCAGACACACAAATATACTGAGTAAATATCAAAGATTTCTGTTGTCTTAAATGTTCCCATTTTCTTTTGAGATGGCCTGTGCGTATCTCCAAGACAATCTAAATCTTTTAAAATATTTAAATAAATGTATCTGCCAAAAGTTTTAGGAGAGATGAAAATGTAAAATTTGTATCAATCTGCTTGTAGTCTGATAAATCCAACTGGAGAAAGTGGTCTTTTAAAGAGTATATTCACACAGTGCCTTTGACTGAAGCTATATTATTAATATCAATATATGTTGGACAGTGTCTCTTATCTGTGATAAGACTATTCATACAGGTGACCCAAACACAAAAAAGCTATTTTTAACCTGAAGGACTAATGACCGGTCACTAGGTCACAAATATATATGTATATTTCCCTGTGTGATAGTCCAGCATGAGGTGCAGTTTAGTTTACCAAAACTTGTCCTTAGACTCAGTTCATTGTAAATAACATTGAATGATCATAAAAATTTTAAGATCTTACATAAAATTAGAGAAATTTCATTTCAAATTTCAAATTATACATAACTAAAGATAGAATATGTTACTGTATACACTGGAGGCAGGTGACATTTGTAGGTGACTCTAATGAGATGCTGGAAATTTAGATGCTGGAAATTTTGAGGAAAACAAACAAACAAACAAACAAACAAACAAACATAAAAAAGTAATATTGATTGTTTTGGCAAATCATTTATCAAACTATTTGTCCTGAAGGAATGTTTCATGGATCTTTGGCCCAAAGCTATCACATTTGTACAAGGAAACAGCACGGCATGCCAGGAAAATTTATTCAGTATTTTTTCATGCCAAAATCCTGTTCCATGCCCTAATGATAACCACATATGATACAAGGCCTCAAAACCTATTGGCATGGGCAGTCAGAAAATCCATCAGGAGGATGACCTGAGCTATATCTTTAATGCACCTCCCTGCTACAAAACCTTGTTTATTCTTGCAATAACTGGACATGTTACCAAGTACTAAGGAATGATTTCAAACATCATTCAAAGATTATCATTAAGGAAGTAACAGAACATACACGGGCAACTTCACAATATTCCTCCCTTTATATTCCTCATGAACAAGCAAGAAAATATGGTTTGGAACAGAGAATCAACAATAGACCTTTGAAAGAGTCCACGCATTTTTTCCTAATAGTGACGACCAAATTTGGAATATTTACCTTGTCAGTTATGGTGGCAATGTATCGCATGCACTCCTGGTCGGAGGGGAACTGGTTGACGTGGCGCACCAACCACTTGACCACCTTCACATGGCCCTTCCTGAAGGCAGCCATCAGACAGGATACTTTCCTGTTGTCCTGACTGTCAACATCTGCTCTAGCATTGACCAGTAGCTGGACTACATCTAGGTGTCCACCTACAAACAGAAACTACAAATCTGAGACAAAGGCACTGCTTCAGAAGTGGCCAAAAGCCAAACAAAATCAATACAAGTAACTAGTAAAGAATGAAGGCACTTTCTCAAAGGATCACTCTCTGGAGAGACAAAGATTTGGACATATTTTTCATTACATACTAAGGCTTCTAAAAGTACTCTCTACATTTTGACAAAACATAAATGATCTCCCAAAGAAGATTATGCTGAAGGTTCTATATAGACCTGTTTAGGTCTGTTGAATATTAATTTTAAATAAGTCAAGAAAAACACAGAAAAATCTACAGTAATTTTCACTTGAAAAAAGTTAGCGGAGAAAAATGTTTATAAACTGTGCTCTAAATGTTACTAGGATAAGACATATGCAGCAACCAAAACTGTGTTGACTAAATCTCATTCTGACAACAAAAAATATTTTCACAGCCAAGCAACTCACTTGAACACCGAACCATCTAACCCAAGCCCTTAGGCATTCAAACTGTGAAATGCAAATTATTATGCACCCCATTTATCATGCAGATATCATAGGATAGGCTTATAACATTACATGAAAATTCAACTCAGGAACCGAATAGCCCCATATTCTTGCTTTTAATAATTAATGCAGAACAGTCACAACTGAGATAAGTCAGCTTTCAAAAAGCAATCACGTAATCTTCCTTACCATTACAAGACAACCACAAAGGTGAGTTCCCTTTCTTGTTCTTTACATCCACTGCTGCACCTCTGTTCAGGAGGAGCTCCACAAATCTATAGTGTCCTTTGTCTGCTGCTATGGTCAGTGCAGTATCCCTGGAGGAGGGCACAGGGGGGGCATTGACATCTGCTCCCTTGTCTAACAGGACACGCCCCACCTCCACATACCCCCCAGAGGCAGCCTCCATCAGTGGGGTTAAGCCAGTCTGAAGATGCAGGATCAGTGATGTTAATACCATGCCAATGTAATTATAGGCATTAAAGACTGGGTACCATGTAGCTTCTAAAAATTTGAATAACTAGCCTAGGCTCACATGTAAAATGTTCTTCTAATGAGTCCATAAATTATTTAAGTTTTCCTTAATATTACAAAAAGTTGACTTAACTAAAACTGTATTTAGCATAGTATATAAGATAAAATTACAATGGAAAGAGATCTCTGAGAAAGCCAACAATATTGATGGGATGACATGTTTAAGATAATGGGACGTATGGCTTCACTAAGGACCAGTCTACAAAGAAAGTGACCACTGAAATTTTTTCTATGGCCTCAACCTCCCGACTCTCACCAATAATGAAAAGATTGTGAATAGACCGTAGATAATTAACATCCTGTGCAATTCTAACTTATCTAAGAAAACAGGATATCTCATATTAACACTATTACACTGGAGAAGAAAAACAAGTAACTAACGTCAGCAAAACCAATGCTTTACGTCATGTTTTTTAATTTGCTGAACAGATTACCATAATCTTTTCAGTTTCCAACATTGCAGCATAACAACATGTTTACATTTAAGCAATAATGTGAATTTTCGGAACTAAAGATATGAATAAAATATT
>NW_019775445.1:308061-369134 GCF_001039355.2 Lingula anatina
TTAAGTAACATGTTTTAGTACATGGATTTCAAGCTTTGCAGAAACTGACCTTAGCTCTATGCTCAATGTTGGCCTTTCTGTCCACCAGTAAACTGACCACCTCGTGGCGACCTTGGAAACATGCCAACGTGAGGGCAGTGTTACGGTTAGTTTCAATCTAATGGATAAGAAAACAAAGAAGATTACATGTAAAGCTGCATAAACATTCCAGACCAATGTTTTGTATTGTTCTGGCAAGTAATGATATCAATTATATTTTTCATTAAGGTTTTTTTCAGCAGAAAAAAAAATCACTTTTTTCCACCAGCAATAAATACGAAATATGCAAAATCACAACTTTTAAATACTTGCCTTTATAATTTTTGAATGGGAAATAATTGGGTAATATATTTTAATTTTCATTTAATTGCTTTTTTTTTCAAAATGAAACCACAATGAAATATATAAAACCACAACTTTTTAAAATTAATAAATAAACACTAATGACATTATTATACCCACGAAGACTTACCTGGGCATTTATGTCACTTCCCATGTCTAGTAACAACTTGACTGCTGCAGTGTGGCCATTCATGGCAGCTAACATCAAGGGGGAAATGCCTAGCTTACTGCCAGTCCTAAATAAAGCAAAAATTAACCTATATAAATAACCTTATATCAGAGTAACATGTTTTCTGCCAATTATCTCTTTTTCTTTGTCTGACATTAAGAATATCTTTATAGTGTTGTACAAGAATGGTGTCACTGTATTATAGTAACAATATCAAATAATTAAGTAAATATTATTATAAACATCAATGTATCTCTTTTGAAGAACTAGACTTAAAACTGAATTTTTAAGTTATTTAAAAACAAACCAGTTTACCACACAACAGCTGTTTAAAGCTGTCTTGAAAAATCATATCAAGATCTTTGGTTTTTCACAAAACTGATGATACACATTTTAGAGAACATCCAGTTGCAAATACTGACCTCTGCATCAAAGAATACATAACAACTACATAACATTACCACTGAAAATAAAATAATCAAATTCTATCTGTTCTCGAATTAAATACACAATCATGAACATTTTTAACTGCTGTTATACATTCATTTTTCTTTTACGGGAAAAGAGACTACAATTCATGCATAGTCTACCTGGAGTTAATCTCTGCCCCGTGACTAAGCAGTAGCTTAATGATGTTGACATATCCCCCAGAGGCAGCCAGACTGAGTGGGGTGTAGTCAGAGACATTGCGGTGTTCCTTGTTTGCTCCTCTGGCCAGCAGTAATTCCACAACCTGAAAAACAAATACTTCTGTCTGTAAAAAATTATCGCTAAGTCCTGTTTTGCTTTCTGATGTGAAGGGCAACAACACTGCCCTGACACATTATTTTCAAATTCTTCAAATTTTTCCTGAAGTGGATTTCTATTTCAAGTGTCTTTTTCTTGAGGTAAAGATTCTGCATCAAAATTCAGATGAAAGCAAGATCACTAGAGGCTGGATTTGACCATGAATTTGAAAATAAAGCACTACTGTCTTTTAATGAAATAGTCATGAAGTTAGTAAAATGCTCAGCATAATAAAATCTCTTCTTCATAATCTAAGGGAGTGTTCCCATAACCCTATGGTACTAGCTGGATTCTCACTTAATTGCATTCAGTTTAAGCTGCTTAAATGTCTGGCACATTTCTTCATAACTAAATTACTTGGGTTAAGTCGGGAAGACTTTGTGGTCTATGATGTTGTTCATGTTGCTTTGCAAGGGGGCCTGCCAGACAATTAAGCTGGTTACAATGACTGCACCTTAGTGAGTCCCCGCCAAGTTGGATCATTCCTGCTAGTATGGCAAGGTCATGGGAACACATTCTAACAATCTAGGTAAGAACAAAGTTTAAGTCATTTTGAGCTCACAGCCCATTTTCTGTACCTCATATCTTCCTCCAGAACAAGCTAAAGACAGAGGGGTGTCTTTGGTTCTCTCTGATTGTGCCTCTATGTCTGCTCCATGATTGAGTAGTATCTCAACTATTTCTGCATGACCTGCAGTTGCAGCCAGTATCAATGGGGTGAAACCTATGAAAAGACAATGAAACATGTATTTATAATTGTGCCAAAAATGGCTATGTAATTGGTAAGGCCATATTTTAGGTAAAATACTGATGAAAATTGTATCATATATAATTAATCTTGTTGAAATTATGTGACATGCACAAGCAGTTTCTTCAAACCTAAACCTCCTTTTATTCTATAAACTTATTTTGTTACAGCTTTAATAAGCAAATAGACAAAAATGAAATTATTACCTTTTTTATCTCTGTGTTCAATGTCTGCACCTCTGGACAACAACAGGCTGACCAGCTCAGCGTGTCCACCAGCACAGGCCAGAGTGAGGGCAGTGTCATGATTACTCTCTGTCTGGGCATCCAGGTCAATCAACGGGTAGATAGGTGGCGTCACATGTGGTGAGGCAGGCGATGGATTGGGTGTCATGGGAAGCGATCCAAGAGGGGTATTCATGTCAACAGAAGCAGCAGAAGTCACTGCATTGATTGTGTTGTACTCGTTGGTTAGTTGTTGATTCTGATGCAACAACTGCTGCTGCTGTTGTAAAAGCTGCTGCTGTTGCTGTTTCAGCTTCTTATTTTTCTTCTGGATGTTCTGCAAATTGACTTGCTGCTGTTGTTGAAGGGCTTCCAATTGTTGCTTCAGAAGTTGTTGTGCTTTTATCTGGTCCTCGGGGCTCATGTGCTCAGAGTAGGCACTGAGGGCCTCGGCATACTGGTTCAGGATCTGTTGCTGGGTCTGATACTGCTGTTGATCAAATGGTGGTGGGTAGCTGTCTGTGGAGCTGGACACTTCATACTCAGCTGAAAAAGACATATAATACATTTCACAGGTGGCANGTTGCGAGTTTTTGTACAGTGCGTCAGATAACGAAAAGCCCAGAATGGCACACATAGTGGATATAAATGCATTTTTTAACAAAAAGACGAATATATCTCATGAATCTTATATAGTGTTGTTCTTGTCTGCTTTTCCTGCGGTTTTAAGTAGGTCACCAGTGACTTTGCAGTGTCAGAGAGAGCTCCGTCAGTTTAAATCTCTTAAGAGATTTTAACAAAAAACCGTACGTTTAGGAAAAAAACCCTGGATTAACTTTGAATGCAGGAATGGGGTCGTTGGCCATTGGTAAGTACGGGAAAATTGCCGTTTTTTCCAGGAAAATCCAATTTTTGGCCAAAACGAAGAGTTATTATGACTTTAAGCTTTTTTTCAGCAGAAAAAAATCACTTTTTTTCCCCAGCAATAAATACAAAATATGCAAAATCACAACTTTTAAATACTTATCGTTATAATTTTTGAATGGGAAATAATAAGGTAATATATTCTTAATTTTCATTTAATTGCTTTTTTTTCAAAATGAAACCACAATGAAATATATGAAACCACAACTTTTTTTAAAGAAATTAATAAACACTAATGACATTACTATACCCATGAAGACTTACCTGGGCATTTATGTCACTTCCCATGTCTAGTAACAACTTGACTGCTGCAGTGTGGCCATTCATGGCAGCTAACATCAAGGGGGAAATGCCTAGCTTACTGCCAGTCCTAAATAAAGCAAAAAAATAACCTATATAAATAACCTTATATCAGAGTAACATGTTTTCTGCCAAATATCTCTTTTTCTTTGTCTGACATTAAGAATATCTTTACAGTGTTGTATAAGAATGGTGTCACTGTATTATAGTAACAATATCAAATAATTAAGTAAATATTATTATAAACAAATAAACATCAATGTATCTCTTTTAAAAAACTAGACTTAAAACTGAATTTTTAAGTTATTTATAAACAAACCAGTTTACCACACAACAGCCGTTTAAAGCTATCTTGAAAAATCAAATCAAGATCTTTGGTTTTTCACAAACTGATGATACATATTTTAGAGAACATCCAGTTGCAAAAACTGACCTCTGCATCAAAGAATACATAACAACTAAATAACATTACCATTGAAAATAAAATAATCTATCAGTTCTTGAATTAAATACACAAACATGAACATTTTTAACTGCTGTTATACATTCATTTTTCTTTTACGGGAAAAGAGACTACAATTCATGCATAGTCTACCTGGAGTTAATCTCTGCCCCGTGACTAAGCAGTAGCTTAATGATGTTGACATATCCCCCAGAGGCAGCCAGACTGAGTGGGGTGTAGTCAGAGACATTGCGGTGTTCCTTGTTTGCTCCTCTGGCCAGCAGTAATTCCACAACCTGAAAAACAAATACTTCTGTCTGTAAAAAATTATCAGTAAGACCTGTTGTGCTTTCTGATGTGAAGGGCAACAACACTGCCCTGACACATTATTTTCAACTTCTTCAAGTTTTTCCTGAAGTGGATTTCTATTTCAAGTGTCTTTTTCTTGAGGTAAAGATTCTGCATCAAAATCCAGATGAAGAAAGATCACTAGAGGCTGGATTTGATCATGAATTTGAAAATAAAGCGCTACCATCTTTTAATGAAATAGTCATGACGTTAGTAAAATGCTCAGCATAATAAAATCTCTGCTTCATATTCTAAGGGTGTGTTCCCATAACCCTATGGTACTAGCTGGATTCTCACTTAATTGCATTCAGTTTAAGCTGCTTAAATGTCTGGCACATTTCTTCATAACTAAATTACTTAGGTAAAGTCGGGAACACTTTGTGGTCCATGATGTTGTTCATGTTGCTTTGCGAGGGGGCCTGCCAGACAATTAAGCTGGTTACATAGACTGCACCTTAGTGGAGTCCTCGCTGAGTTGGATCATTCCTGCTAGTATGGTAAGATTATGGGAACACATTCTAACAATCTAGGTAAGAACAAAGTTTAAGTCATTTTGAGCTCACAGCCCATTTTCTGTACCTCATATCTTCCTCCAGAACAAGCTAAAGACAGAGGGGTGTCTTTGGTTCTCTCTGATTGTGCCTCTATGTCTGCTCCATGATTGAGTAGTATCTCAACTATTTCTGCATGACCTGCAGTTGCAGCCAGTATCAATGGGGTGAAACCTATGAAAAGACAATGAAACACGTATTTATAATTGTGCCAAAAATGGCAATGTAATTGGTAAGGCCATATTTTTAGGTAAAATACTGATGAAACTTGTATCATATATGATTAATCTTGTTGAAATTATGTGACATGCACAAGCAGTTTCTTCAAACTTAGCTCTCCTATTATTCTATAAACTTATTTTGTTACAGCTTTAAGCAAATAGACAATAAAAATGAAATTGTTACCTTTTTTATCTCTGTGTTCAATGTCTGCACCTCTGGACAACAACAGGCTGACCAGCTCAGCGTGTCCACCAGCACAGGCCAGAGTGAGGGCAGTGTCATGGTTACTCTCTGTCTGGGCGTCCAGGTCAATCAACGGGTAGATAGGTGGCGTCACATGTGGTGAGGCAGGCGATGGATTGGGTGTCATGGGAAGCGATCCAAGAGGGGTATTCATGTCAACAGAAGCAGCAGAAGTAACTGCATTGATTGTGTTGTACTCGTTGGTTAGTTGTTGATTCTGATGCAACAACTGCTGCTGCTGTTGTAAAAGCTGCTGCTGTTGCTGTTTCAGCTTCTTATTTTTCTTCTGGATGTTCTGCAAATTGACTTGCTGCTGTTGTTGAAGGGCTTCCAATTGTTGCTTCAGAAGTTGTTGTGCTTTTATCTGGTCCTCGGGGCTCATGTGCTCAGAGTAGGCACTGAGGGCCTCGGCATACTGGTTCAGGATCTGTTGCTGGGTCTGATACTGCTGTTGATCAAATGGTGGTGGGTAGCTGTCTGTGGAGCTGGACACTTCATACTCAGCTGAAAAAGACATATAATACATTTCACAGGTGATATGCTATAAATAGATTTAAGCTAATCTAATAAATGTCAAATCTGCAATATTTTTAATTCTTTAACAAAGTTGAATATAGCTTGACATAGGTTTATTCTATTCTTTTTAAATGTCACTCAAAATATTTCTAAAAATTAAATAGGAGATTCAACCTTTATATCCTGGGATAGAAAAGAGAACATTAAAGAAAACAGATTAACAGATTTACCTTCTAGGCTTGCTGTTAGTTGTTCTTCTCCAATAGGACCTTCTCTGTAAGCTACATGAGGAAAGTCTGGGTTTTCTGTAGCAGCTTGCATGGGAAAGTCACTAATCTCTGCTGTATCTTTCCCATCCACACTGTCCCCAACATAACTGGGATTTTCTGACTTAAACTGTTGATCCCCTTCAACTAGATCATTTCTATTTTTCTCCTGTGTATTTATGGATGAGGCACCATCATCCAAGAAGGGCTGGTCTGGCAATTCACTTGGAAGGGGTATCTTATCCAATGGTATATCTTTGGTATCATTTTCCATATCAGGAACATTTTCGGACTGATGAACATCAGGTTCCCTGAATGAGCAACTACTACTGGAACCCTCTGCATTTCTCACAACTTCCAAGTCGTTTTCAATATTTTCAATAATATCCCCACCAGCCTTTTCTTGGTCACTGTCCGACCCAAGCCCTATTTCTACTATTTGGATGTTTTTATTTTTTTCTTTCTGCTGACTGGCTTCTTTTTTAGCTTCAAGCTGATTTTGTAAAGCAATATGCAAGGGGAGGGGAGACCGCTGCTTTTGCTGCTGGGCTAAATGCTGAGCACCTACTTTTTGCTGTGCTTGCTGAAGTTGTTGTTGCTGAAATTTTATCTGCTCTTGTAATTGCCTGTTCAATTCCTGTTGCTCTTCCTGTTGTTTCTGCATCTGCTGTTGTCTCAGTTGCTCTTGAAGCTGTGCTTGAAGTTGCTGCTGAAGTTGTTGTTGTAGCTGGTGCTGTTGA
Organism: Lingula anatina; assembly: GCF_001039355.2. The sequence goes on from NW_019775445.1 coordinate 314,922, forward strand.
AGCTTCTGCTGATACTGTTGCTGAAGCTGCTGCAGTCGTTTCTGATACTGCTCTTTCTCTTGAAGCAATTTTTGATGCTGTTGTTGCTGTATCTGCCTCTGCCTTTCCAGTTCCTGGTGCTGAAGCTCATGTATCTGCTGCTCCAATTTTTGCTGATTTTCAGACTTCTGGGCATTCAGCAGTAGCTGGGCCTGGGCTTTCTCCTGGAGCTCCCTCTCAACTTTCTGGAGCTCTTCTAAAATCTGCTGCTTTTTCAAAATCTGCTCCTCACGGGTTGTGTTTAACAACTCTGCTTTTTTCATCATTTTATTAATGAAAACCTCCAGCCGTTCACTTGGCTTAAGATCTGGATTATCCTCCAGATCAAAATCTTCTGCTGCATCACTCTCAACCTGCACAGTTTCACTATAATTCTGATCATATTCATAAAACTCATCATCAGAGTCTCCAGAAGTAGACGGATTCCCTCCTCCGCTGCTACCCCCACCCTGTCTTTCAGGCTGACTCTCCTTCTGTGCCCATCGACGTAAGCTTTTTGTTAAAGATCGCTGCATGTTGTGACGTATCTGCTCATGAGTGCGCCCTGTGATGTTGAAATCTTTAAGATTCAATTCCCCAGGGGTGGCAGGAACATTGGGGGTGGTGGCTGTGGCGACCTGGGGTATCACTACTTGGTCTGGGTCCTGGGGTGGCACTACATTGCTCAACCCATGCATGGGAACCCTTGGTGGCTATAAACAATTATAATAGGGGTGGGCAAATGAAAGCTTTTTTGGGAAATTTAATTTCAGACAAGTGGATTCTATGGCCATTTTGCCTGCTGAATACAAATCTAATAAGTATTTTCATTTTAAATTACATCTGATATTGGTATCAAGTGATTTTTCAAAATGGCCACCAAACGCCCCCTCAAATCACATATTTCTCATGTAAATCTTTAAATATCAGTTCAAAGATGGCTTGTTATATGTCTAACCATATGATTTCATGATCAATGAGCGCAAATAGATACATCATTTCGGTTGGGTCACTTCATTTTGGGTTAAAAAGAGGATTTTTTGGTCATTTTGAGGTAAAAATCACCCCAAAATCACCATTCCTGTGTACATTAATACAAATGTTTATAAAACATGCACCTGTGGCTTTTAAGTTAGGAAAAACAATATTACAACAAATATGGTCAATATTGTTCAAAGATCACATGAAACTGAAAAGTTTTGACATATAGAATAGGCATAATGTTAGTTACATACGGGAATATTTACAGTAGAACACTCAGTAGCAGAGCATCAAGGATATTGTTACTCTTTATTACCATCCAGATACCGAAAATGAGTTTTTTCCTGTATCTAATTATTCAATGATGTATCTGTCTTTGTGCTGCTTTGAAACAATGAACAAACTCTTGAAAATATGAAAAATCGGCGTTTATATTTTTTCGTTGCAATGTATAAGCATAAGCAACTCAAAGCTTTAATCATCTATTTAACAGCTTTCCTTTTTGAGATTAGTTAACAATCCATATGGGGCTTAACTTCATCCCTGAACAAGATTTTATCACGAAAATTGGCCAATGTACCACAAGGGCATGAGCTACAATCCCATGCCAACTTTTTGGTTTAAATGCTTTTGTTATGGAGTTATGAGTCCGTAATGACTGATCTTCTAAAAACAAAGGTATTACTTTGCTTTATCAACGATCAAATCTGAACTAAGGCTTTAAAAAATCGCTGGCAGGGTTTTGGGGTACTAAATGGTGTCATTAAATTGGCTTTGAAATAGTGATCACGGGTGTTCAGGTAAAACAGAAATCTGAGAAACCAATTTTTTAGTTTTTACCCCCAAACTGCAATTATGCCGTCACCCGTACGATGACATGTGTAAATGTTAATTAATGTAATCACTGAACACTGAAAATTTATTTATCACCGAAAAGAATGTATGTAAGGCAGTAAATAAGGAATTTTGGGTGAACGGTGACGATATCCTTATTATCTTCATTTATAACCTAGTCACACTAGAGGCGGAATGAGCTAGAATGTAGTCGGAATGAAAATGTCTTGTTTATTCCTGGATATTTGAAGTATCTAAAAATTCTAAGCGCATTCTAAATGTTTGGGTCCATTCTTGCGTCCTGTTAAAATGTTTTGCTCATTCTCAAAACTTTCGAAGTGCATTGCAAGTGGAAAAATATCGAATGGCATTCAAGTGTATTCTAACTCCACTATGAGCGCATTCTTAGATTCTTACGAAATTCCAACAGCATTCGAAACATTTTGATCACATTCAAGGGAGAACCGAAATGGCAAGGCGCTTCAAATCTTGTCAGAATGTTCCACATTGTGCCTCCAATGAGCAGGAATGCAACTCGAATGCATCTTGATTGCAGGCCAGAATTCAGCCAGCAATGAAACCACACTTGTATGGCATTTGAAGTGCATTCTAAATATTCTCACTATATTTAGACAGCATTAACGATATTCCTTATGTGTTCCAACTACATTCGAGCTGTATTTGAGATCTAATACAATACAACCAAAATGTGCACGAATCATTCCAGGTGGGTTCGAAGCGCATTTTGAGGTATTCTTACTGGAATTAAGGTCAATTTGATATTACCCAACGAATGTCGCGCGAATTTTGAAAATTCTTCATTATGGCTCATTCTGCTTGATTACTTCAGATTCCAAATAAGTGTGACAGGGGGCTTTACAGTGCCTTCTGGTTTCAGTGTATTTCTTGTTGATGCTTTCATGGTGGTGGTGAGATACCCTTAAACTACGGAACTGAAACTAAGTACTATTCCAAGGTCAAGAGCTTAGAGGTTGTAAGAGGTTGATGTCACCTGACAAAGTTTTACCTGTTCTGAAGAAAAGGAAAATTATACAGCATAAAATTTGTTGGTACACATCCATGAAGGTATTTTCAGCATTGTTTTTATACCAAACTGTAATCCATAAATTCAGTATGTAGCCTACATAATGGCCATTATTTATATTTATCTCAGGCTCGAAGTGTGAATTTTATGTATATGTTTGTTTTAAATAACATATTTTTACAGATGTCACCCTAACAATATTGTCAATGTCTTGAATATGCTCATATTTGAATTCAGCAACCCTCAAAACATATAGAAAGACATATTACACATCATTTTTATGTACTTTACTGTGAAAATATGGCCAAAAAGCCATTTCCCGCCTTTTTTCACAAACAAATAGCAGATACTAATATAAATCTTTAGCTTTGGTAAAAAATATTGTCAGATTTGTGTTCAGCAGCAAAAATGGCCATAGAATCCACCTGTTTTAAAAATTTTTTGTCATTTGCCCACCCCTAATTATAACCAAAGAATTATCATGAGGATCCACATAATTTTAGCAACTATGGAAATGAAAGCACACAATAAGTTCAGATGAACATCTCATAGTAAGTTTCTGCGAGTTAAAATCTGTAAACCATCTTTACTGAACAGATGTAAGGCCATGTGCTGAATGATTTTAGCATAAACCACTCTAATTCTAATGTGAGAAATAAATGACTCCTTGGAACACAAATACATAGTTTTTCTCTTTAATACAATATCCCTCTAGTGTAATGACCAGGGAATTTCACATTGATCACAAAGTAGGAGTTTTCATTGCATCTACTTTTTGAAATCAGAACTAAAATGGCCCTTGCAAAAACCTTCAATACACTGCCCCCCCCTCAAAAAAAAAAAAAAAAAAAAAAAAAAAATAATAATAATAATAATAATAATAATAAATAAATAAATAAATAAATAAATAAAAAACATACCAAATCCTGGAGATATTCGATTATGCTATCAGTATCCCTACCTCAGCAAACTCATTGCTCTGAGTGTCCGGTGACTGTGACAGCGAGGTTGGGGAAGAGGTGATACACCTTGGAAAGTCTATCAACAGACTGACCACGGAGGTGTGCCCACCTTTGGAGGCCTCGATCAATACCGTAGACCCATCCTAGAAAGAACAACCCAAAGCCTTTGTTACAGTTTTGGACATCGATAAAAAACAACCAAGGAAAGGTTGTTTTTAATGTTAGCTGACTTGTATGGTTCTAAAAGCCATGTGAGGGGAAATGCATAGAGACCATTATACAGGTAAAACTTTTAAGTCTTAGGATAAAGATTTAAACTTCATTAAAGAGGAATAACATCTTTATCAGTGCAATGTTTAACTTAAGTTAGCTACATTACTAAATTCTTCAGTTCCTTAGATGTTGGAGTGGTAATATATCCAATTTTAAGCTGTGTTTGCAATCTGTTATTGTGTATGTGAGAGCATAACACAGCTGATGGAGTGCTTTAAACACTAAAAGTTAAAGTTTAAAAAGGACAATGTTCAAGGATAGAAAAAAGTCCATCACCTATGAAAAGTGAACAAAAAAGGTACAGGTGCCTTTAGCATGGAACCTTGCAAATGGGACCTTAATTTAAAATCTGCATATTTTTTCACACTAGAAGATAAGTTCTTTTTGTAATATTCCAACCTTCAGCTTGTGTCCAGGGTCTCCCCCATGTGCCAGTAACAACTCCACAACAGCTAGGTGGCCCCCTGCTGCAGCCAGAGACAGCACGGTGTGGTCATTATTGGTGGTCTGTCTGTTCACATCAGCACCTAAATCAACCAGAAACATATATTACTACTTGGGTCACCTTTCCACACTGTTACATTATAAAATAGATGCATATACACAGTATGGTACGTTTAAGCTTAATTTGCACTCTATCAATTCTTTTGACAGTCATAAGTTCACCTTCCTGCTAAGTGAACAATGAGTCCTTAATTTTTCTAGGAAGAGGATTTCCCACCTCTTTTTTTCCTCCTTGCAACTTTAGGCATCAAAGAGTCTTACCCTTGCTAATCAGAAACTGAACAGTACACAGATGACCAGCTCTAGCTGCTTTCATAAGAGGTGTCCGTCCACCTTCTGACTTGTGTTCCTAAAAATACACATAAATACAAAAAATTGCATTAAAACCACCAATGTAGCAATTATGCATCACAAAACAATATACACTCAAATTTTACCAAATCTTTAAAAATGTTACATAGTTTATTATTGTTTAATAGTAATCTAAGTAGGAATACATATCAAGGCTTTAAATCAGACATTTGGGTAACTGGCAATGATGACAAATTTCGAATTCTAAGAAGTGACATTTCAGTTCTACAAAGTGGCAAGTCTTTCTACACCTAATTTATGTTGAGAGCACCAAGCATTTCAAAACCACAAATTTATTCCATTTCAAACCACTCACCAACTCAGAACCAGTTTGCAAGAGAACATCTGCCACATCTGTGTGTCCATTTTCACAGGCATAAGTCAGAGCAGTGTCCCCCGTTCCTGTCTGGGCATGGACATTGGAACCTGGGAGAAAACAAGGGTTTAACATAAATGTTCTGTTCATTGGATATGAAAATATTACACAAATTACATTATTCATAATGTTTAATTTATATATTAATTGCCAGCTGACAATATTTTTCCTAAATTGACATTAAAGATGAATTAGAATTGTGCGATGCAATATATACCCATTACACCTCCACTTTCAAAAACAAAAAGAGCCAAATATTTCACCCACTATTACGTGTGTCCTAAATTTAACAGCACAATAAACCTCAAACAATCAAAGTAAAAAAAAACTAACTTTTTTAAAAATCATCTAACAGATTTCAACCAGTTTTATGCCTACCAGATTTGAGCAGATATTTCACCAGCTCTAGATGACCCTCTTGTGCAGCCTCCATAAGGGGTGTACTGCAGCCCAGTTCAATGTCTGCTCCTGCCTTGATCAGGAAGTCTGCCACCTCCAGGAACCCACCGCAGCAGGCCAGTGTGAGAGCTGTCTCCTGTGTTTCTTCAGTCTGACGGTTGATATCAGCACCTAGCATAAAAACACAATGAGCTGTCACTCTCCACAACAAATCTTTTTTTGTAACTGTAGTACCAGTAACTGGGGTCTTTTGTATCTGGCTATGAAGCACTTAATTATGAGTCGTGTTGGACAGAGTACCAGGTATATCACCAGATTAAGAGTTACCCATAAGCTAGACTGGACAGAGATTACTAAACATCATTTATAAATCATTATACTTTCTCGGTGTCATAAGCCAATGCTGAAACATCTTTATCTTTCATAGGGGAAAGACTACGACTAATACATCAGCAACAAAATTGTGTAGTCCATACACACCATGTGCCAGCAAGAGTGCCACCATTTCCTCGTGTCCCTCTCTGGCAGCTTCCATCAGTGGGGTATAACCCTCATCATTCACCTCCTCCAGGTTTGCCCCACGCTCAATCAGCAGGTTGGCCAGCTCTACATGTCCTCCACAGGCAGCCAGGGTCAGTGGGGACTCGAAGCTGTCAGCTGGCATATTGACCTGTGCAAATATCATTAACATTGCACAAATAGGATTCATATCTATTTACAAAAATGGAAGCTGTGACAATTCTCTCTTGCTTTTTTTCTATACTATTCTCTCCCATATTTGTGGACAATAAATGCTTAACTTATTCATAGGAAATGTGTCCTCTATGTTATTAAAGGTATATAAATAATCATACTAATGAGATATATGGAGGCTATCTAAAATTGTGAAAACTTTGCTCCTAGATAACTTAAAATTGTTAAATTCCACTGGAAGTTTTTACTTACCTGTGCCCCACTGTCAAGCAACAACCTTGCCACTTCTACATGTCCATCCATAGATGCTTCCATCAGAGCTGTGTGCATTTCATCTGTTTTGTGTTCTTGGTCTGCACCTGCATCCAGCAAGAATTTCACCATTTCCAAGTGACCTGGACAAGAAAAGACATTTCTCTGACACACTGCAAAGGTGCTACACAGCAAACTGCACCAGTTTGAAATGAGCCCTTTTCCAAAAACATACATGGTGAAATCCTTTAAAAAAATGAGCTGTACATTTACAAAAAACTGAAGGTCATTTTGTCAAACTAATTGTAAATTTGAAATGGCAGCTCTTAGAATTGTTCCCAATCTCCTGGAACAGCTGACTAAATTTCTATCAGTCCTTGCACATTTTATCTGTCATGACGAGTCTTCTGACTTTTCAAAATAAGTTCCGCATCAGCCACTGGGTTGCAATAACAATAAAATGAACTCACATTTCACTACCTGTATTACAAACTTAACCATTCACTTTCTTGATCTCATTAGAATGTGTTAATCCAAGCCCTACCATTAAATGTTTCATAATCATCTAGCTAACACCTGAATAATTGAACCAAATGCCTAACCTTTATAACAAGCCAAAGTAAGAGCACTTTCTTTGAACTCGTTAGAATGTGTGTTTATCCCAGCTCCAGCCTCCAGTAACAGGCGTGCCACGCCTACATGTCCTGCACTGGCTGCCTCCATGAGTGGGGTGTGACCATTCTCATTGTGTACCTCCACATTGGCATTGGCCTCAATAAGCACTTTGACAACATCTTCGTAGCCTCCACAGGAAGCATAATGAAGAGCAGTGTTTCCTAGGAAAAATAAGATTGGGCAATTATATCTAAGAAATCTTACATAAATTAGAAATGCCTTTGCAAATAATGGCCTATCCAAAGAGTGATCATCATGGGAGGACACAACGAAGAGTCTCCCGAGATCTGGAATAGGTTGTTTTAAAAAATACATTTTTGGTGAATGATCCAGTCATGTTACTTAAAATACCCTTGATGGGAAAAATAATAAAAAATATTTGTTACATGTATGGAACTCATTTTAGAAACCATATAATACAAAGATATACAGATGAAGCTGAGTAATTTCCATATACACGATGATTCTAGAAGTATAATTCATTTCCAAGATCATCTTCCTAATGTCCGTAAACTTATAAAAACTTCATTTANAAGTTGCTGCTGAAGTTGTTGTTGTAACTGGTGCTGTTGAAGCTTCTGCTGATACTGTTGCTGAAGTTGTTGCAGTCGTTTCTGATACTGCTCTTTCTCTTGAAGCAATTTTTGATGCTGTTGTTGCTGTATCTGCCTCTGCCTTTCCAGTTCCTGGTGCTGAAGCTCATGTATCTGCTGCTCCAATTTTTGCTGATTTTCAGACTTCTGGGCATTCAGCAGTAGCTGGGCCTGGGCTTTCTCCTGGAGCTCCCTCTCAACTTTCTGGAGCTCTTCTAAAATCTGTTGCTTTTTCAAAATCTGCTCCTCACGGGTTGTGTTTAACAACTCTGCTTTTTTCATCATTTTATTAATGAAAACCTCCAGCCGTTCACTTGGCTTAAGATCTGGATTATCCTCCAGATCAAAATCTTCTGCTGCATCACTCTCAACCTGCACAGTTTCACTATAATTCTGATCATATTCATAAAACTCATCATCAGAGTCTCCAGAAGTAGACGGATTCCCTCCTCCGCTGCTACCCCCACCCTGTCTTTCAGGCTGACTCTCCTTCTGTGCCCATCGACGTAAGCTTTTTGTTAAAGATCGCTGCATGTTGTGCCGTATCTGCTCATGGGTGCGCCCTGTGATGTTGAAATCTTTAAGATTCAACTCCCCAGGGGTGGCAGGAACATTGGGGGTGGTGGCTGTGGCGACCTGGGGTATCACTACTTGGTCTGGGTCCTGGGGTGGCACTACATTGCTCAACCCATGCATGGGAACCCTTGGTGGCTATAAACAATTATAACCAAAGCATTATCATGAAGATCCACATAATTTTAGCAACTACGGAAATGAAAGCACACAATAAGTTCAGATGAACATCTCATAGCAAGTTTCTGCAAGCTAAAATCTGTAAACCATCTGTGCTGAAAAGATGTAAGGCCATGTGCTGAATGATTTTAGCATAAACCACTCTAATTCTAATGTGAGAAATAAATGACTCCTTGGAACACAAATACATAGTTTTTCTCTTTAATACAATACCCTTCTAGTGTAAATGACCAGGGAATTTCGTGTAAATGACCAGGGAATTTCACATTGATCACAAAGTAGGAGTTTTCATTGCATCTACTTTCTGAAATCAGAACTAAAATGGCCCTTGCAAAAACCTTCAATACACTGACCCCCCCCCCAAAAAAAAAGATAAAAATTAAAAATAAATAAATAAATTAATTAATTAATAAATAAATAAATAAATAAACAAACATTACTTAATCCTGGAGACATTTGATTATGCTATCAGTATCCCTACCTCAGCAAACTCATTGCTCTGAGTGTCCGGTGACTGTGACAGCGAGGTTGGGGAAGAGGTGATACACCTTGGAAAGTCTATCAACAGACTGACCACGGAGGTGTGCCCACCTTTGGAGGCCTCGATCAATACCGTAGACCCATCCTAGAAAGAACAACCCAAAGCCTTTGTTACAGTTTTGGACATCGATAAAAAACAACCAAGGAAAGGTTGTTTTTTGTGTTAGCTGACTTGTATGGTTCTAAAAACCATGTGAGGGGAAAATGCACAGAGACCATTATACAGGTAAAACTTGATATAAAAGTCCATCACCTATGAAAAGTGAACAAAAAAGGTACAGGTGCCTTTAGCATGGAACCTTGCCAATGGGACCTTAATTTAAAATCTACATATTTTTTCACACCAGAAGATAAGTTCTTTTTGTAATATTCCAACCTTCAGCTTGTGTCCAGGGTCTCCCCCGTGTGCCAATAACAACTCCACAACAGCCAGGTGACCCCCTGCTGCAGCCAGAGACAGCACGGTGTGGTCATTATTGGTGGTCTGTCTGTTCACATCAGCACCTTAATCAATCAGAAACATATATTACTACTTGGGTCACCTTTCCACACTGTTACATTATAAAATAGATGCATCTACACTGCATGGTAAGTTTAACCATAATTTGCACTAATCATTTCTTTTGACAGTCATAAGTTCACCATCCTGCTAAGTGAACAATGAGTCCTTAATTTTTCAAGGAAGAGGATTTTCCTCTCTTTTTGTTTCTCCTTATGACTTCACGCATCAAAAAGACTTACCTTTGCTAATCAGAAACTGAACAGTACACAAATGACCAGCTCTAGCTGCTTTCATAAGAGGTGTCCGGCCACCTTCTGACTTGTGTTCCTGAAGTTTTACATAAGTAAAAACAATTTGCATTAAAACCACCAATGTAGCAATTATGCATCACAAAACAATACACACTTCAATTTTACCAAATCTTTTAAAATGTTACAAGTCTACAGAGTTTATAATTGTTTAATAGTAATCTAAATAGGAATATATATCAAGGCTTTAAATTAGACATTTGGGTAACTGGCATTAATGACATTCCAAGTTCTAAGGAGTGACATTTTCAGTTCTACACCTAATTAATGTTTAGAGCACCAAGCATTTTCAAACCCCAAATTCATTCCATTTCAAACCACTCACCAACTCAGATCCAGTTTGCAAGAGAACATCTGCCACATCCGTGTGTCCATTTTCACAGGCATAGGTCAGAGCAGTGTCCCCTGTTCCTGTCTGGGCATGGACATTGGAACCTGGGGAGAAAACGAGGCTTAACATATACGTACTGTTCACTGCATAATGTTTAATTTATATATTCATTACCACCTCACTATATTTTTCTTAAATTGACATGAAAGATGAATTATAATTATGCGATGCACTATATACCCATTATACCACCACTTTCAAAAGGGGGTTGCACTTTTCACCCACTATCAAGTGGGTCCTAAACTTAACAGCACAATAAACCTTAAACAATCAAAGTTCAAAAACTTACTTTTTTAAAATTACCTAAGAGATTTCAACCAGTTTTATGCCTACCAGATTTGAGCAGATATTTCACCAGCTCTAGATGACCCTCTTGTGCAGCCTCCATAAGGGGTGTACTGCAGCCCAGTTCAATGTCTGCTCCGGCCTTGATCAGGAAGTCTGCCACCTCAAGGAACCCACCGCAGCAGGCCAGTGTGAGAGCCGTCTCCTGTGTTTCTTCAGTCTGACGGTTGATATCAGCACCTAGCATAAAAACACAATGAGCTGTCACTCTCCACAACAAATCTTTTTTCTAACTGTAGTACCAGTAACTGGGGTCTTTTGTATCTGGCTATGAAGCACTTAATTATGAGTCGTGTTGGACAGAGTACCAGGTATATCACCAGATTAAGAGATACCCATAAGCTAGACTGGACAGAGATTACTAAACATCATTTATAAATCATTATACTTTCTAGGTGTCATAAGCCAATGCTGAAACATCTTCATCTTTCATAGGGGAAAGACTACGACTAATACATCAGCAACAAAATTGTGTAGTCCATACACACCATGTGCCAGCAAGAGTGCCACCATTTCCTCATGTCCCTCTCTGGCAGCCTCCATCAGTGGGGTATAACCCTCATCATTCACCTCCTCCAGGTTTGCCCCACGCTCAATCAGCAGGTTGGCCAGCTCTACATGTCCTCCACAGGCAGCCAGGGTCAGTGGGGACTCGAAGCTGTCAGCTGGCATATTGACCTGTGCAAATATCATCAACATTGCACAAATAGGATTCATATCTATTTACAAATATGGAAGCTGTGACAATTCTCTCTTGCTTTTTTTTTCTTTACTATTCTGTCCAATATTTGTGGACAATAAATGCTAAAATTATTCATAGAAAATGTGTCTTCTATGTTATTAAAGGTATATAGATATTCATACTAATGATATATATGGAGGCTATCTAAAATTGTGAAAACTTTGCTCCTAGATAACTTAAACATGTTAAATTCTGCTGGGAGTTTGAACTTACCTGTGCCCCACTGTCAAGCAACAACCTTGCCACTTCTACATGTCCATCCATAGATGCTTCCATCAGAGCTGTGTGCATTTCATCTGTTTTGTGTTCTTGGTCTGCACCTGCATCCAGCAAGAATTTCACCATTTCCAAGTGACCTGGACAAGAAAAGACATTTCTCTGACACACTGCAAAGGTGCTCCACAGCAAACTGCACCAGTTTGAAATGAGCCCTTTTCCAAAAACAGACATGGTGAAATCTTAAAAAAAAATAAATAAATAAAAGCTGTACATTTACAATTAACTGAAGGACTTTTTATCAAACTAATGGTAAATTTAAAATGGCAGCTCTTAGAATTGTTCCCAATCTCCTGGAACAGCTGACTAAATTTCTATCAATAGTTGCAGATTTTATCTGTCATGACGAGTCTTCTGACATTTCAAAATAAGTTCCACATCAGCCACTGGGTTGCAATAACAATAAAATGAACTCACATTTCACTACCTGTATTGCAAACTAACTATTACAAACTAAGCCATTCACTTTCTTGATCTCATTAGAATGTGTTAATCCAAGCCCTGCCATTAAATGCTTCATAATCATCTAGCTAACACCTGAATAATTGAACCAAATGCCTTACCTTTATAACAAGCCAAAGTAAGAGCACTTTCTTTGAACTCATTAGAATGTGTGTTTATCCCAGCTCCAGCCTCCAGTAACAGGCGTGCCACGCCTACATGTCCTGCACTGGCTGCCTCCATGAGTGGGGTGTGACCATTCTCATTGTGTACCTCCACATTGGCATTGGCCTCAATAAGCACTTTGACAACATCTTCGTAGCCTCCACAGGAAGCATAATGAAGAGCAGTGTTTCCTAGGAAAACAATAAGATTGGGCAATTATATCTAAGAAATTTTACAGAAATTAGAAATGCCTTTGCAAATAATGGCCTATCCGAAGAGTGATCATCATGGGAGGACACAACGAAGAGTCTCCCGAGATCTGAAATAGGTTGTTTTAAAAAATACATTTTGGGTGAATGATCCAGTCATGTTACTTAAAATACTCTTAATGGGAAAAATAAATAAAAAATATTTGTTACATGTATGAAACTCATTTTAGAAACCATATAATACAAAAATATACAGATGAAGCTGAAGAATTTCCAGATACATGATGACTCTACAAGTATAGTTCATTTCCAAGACATGATCGTCTTCCTAATGTCCGTAAACTTATAAAAACTTCATTCAAATAATTATAATAATAATATCTATAATTAAAAAAAAAATTAAAATTGGAAGGTGAAAGAAAGGATATCATACCTGATGAAGATTGTGCATTCACATCACCACCATGCCCTATCAAAAGTTTCACAATATCCACATAACCCCCACTGGCAGCCTCCATCAGTGGTGTGCAGTCCCCCTTGATGCCCCTGTCTTCAACATTAGCCTTCATGGCAAGGAGAACCTGAATAAAATATGTTATCATAATCATGAAACACAAGCTGAAATATTCTCACAGCATTAGCTTAGCTGAGGAAAATATGTTCATAACTTGTGAATTTACAATTTACACCCTGAATGAATATACTAATATATATATGTTGCTGTTTTCATAAGCTATAAAGAAACTTACTTAAGTAGTGGTTATTTATGTTAAACAAGCTTGGCATCAATGTGACAACCCATCAGCGTGAACATTAATAATTTTGCAGTTAAGAAGTAACAACATAAGGATTAAAGCTAAGGAGCAACTACCTGGTTAAGCCCATAGTACCAATCACCAATCTCAAAATATTCCATTCATTACTTACCTGTGCCAACTCATAGTATCCAGCAGAACATGCCAAAGACAACAAGCTCTCCCCTTCCTCTGTTGTTTCATGTACACTCCTGCCTTCATCTAAGAGTTTCCGTACTGTTCCAATGTCCCCATCACTGCAAGCTTCAGCAAGTGATCTACCACTGAAATTTACACAAAAAAATTATCCCCCTTACTGTATAAGGTATATCATAATAAAAAAAATATGCAAATAAAAAGAACTAACACAAGCTTTACTAGACTCTCAAAGGAAAACCTTATCAACCCCACTGGTCATAGCATTTGATTAATTACTTCTGATTTGGACTATGTTCATCTACAATGCTTTTTTATCTACTCTTTACATGACACAACATTTCGACCATTAAAAAGTTGCAAACAGCTTTGAAACCATATTCCAACATCTTTAATTAGAAGGTAAAAATTCAAAACATTTCAAGAACACTATTCATCAATTTGAAAAACAACTACATTTACCGTATAAATAATCAAGTTGACTTGTGAATGTGTGAATTTTTTTTCTAGAACTTACCCGTCTCCTTGTGCCAACTGTCCCTGCTGCTCTGCCCTCATCCTGGTCAGTGCTGCTGCTGCTTCATCCAGTGCACAGCTAACTGAAGATGTCAGGCGCCTAAGCACTTCAGGATCGGCGAAGGCCTTTCCATCAGCAGTGGACAGCTTTCCTAGTCCTGTGTGACATAAAAATACAGTTCATCATGACTATACTACCCTTCCATTTTTCCAAGAATGTGGATGGAGTATTTTTTCTCATATGACCTTTAAAAGACTGCAGTGAAATACATTACACTCGCTGCTTTAATGTTTATCTTAACTTATGAAAATGAAAAAACTAATCAAAATCACTGCACCAATATAACTGGTTTCCATGCATATTCAAAGGTATCTATTTCATCTTCAATACATATCAAATAAAAAAGATGATTAACAGCAAAATATTTCACCACTTAAAGTCTGAACCAGGATGTCTTTGTCTGACACATCTTAAAATAGCCCAAACATATTCTAAAGCTTAAATATTGACTGTACGTTAACTTGTCAAGACAAGCTTCAGCAACACATAGACTGAATATAATGAGCTGTTCCATACAGTAACATGGATTCTACTGGCCCAGTTGGAAAAACGTTGGGCTGAGTCCAGTGATATTTTTTACAATTTACCATGATTGACAGAAGAAATGAAAAAGGGAGATCATAGTTTTATTTTCCTTTGACAGTTAGAATGAAATACCTACCTGCAGCTTCAAGCAGTGCCTCCAGTCTTGCTTGGGTTTCTGGATCTACATTTCTTAAATCTGCTGCTTCCATACTTTCTGATGTTAGTAGAAATTTAGAGGCATCTAAAATGGGTTCCTCATCCTCAAACTCTTGGTCTAATATAAAGGATTCAACCTACAAGAAGTCCAACAAACAAAATTGAAAATAATAATAATAATAATAATAATAATAAAAAACATTGATCTGTATCAATGACAATGATTGGTAAATGCATTTAATGAACTACTGTAAGATTGAAACAGCTAATTAGACAGAACAAGGAAAGTGTGATTCACTATTTGTGTATTTGTAGCACCAGGTATATTTTTCCTATAAGTTGCAGTCCCCACTTGAAAAAATTAGTAAAACAGGTCTATTTTATGGCCAACCTTCCCAATAACCATATTGGACACCAATAACTGTGCCTAATTGATTAACAATAAATCAACATAAACAATCACACTTGTTCCCAAAATAAAAATACTTTACTCGTTAATTTTTTTAATAGAAAGAAGTTATGATCAGATATCCGTAGAAATGCCAAATACTAGTAGGTCCACAGGAATACCTGTATTTTTTTTTAACTTAAATAAAACGTCACTGACTCAATACCACAGTGATAAAATAAATCATCCTGGTGTGAACATATTTGTCCCACTAATATAGATCTTAGTATCCAAGTTTTAAATCTGTAAGCAAAAGTTAATGTATGTAAAGCAATTTCAGTGCACCATGTAATATGTAAGCAACATGAAAGCTCAGCAAATACCCTTTCAGACACTAACTTTGTAAAGTCTGGGGTCAATATAGAAATACACTAGACTAGGCTAACAGAGAACCGATAGCCAATTAAATTATTAGCATTAGTTCCAGAGAAATACAATCAACATTCATTAATATAGATGCTCAACACGTTAAATAAGCCCTGTAGACTAGGGAGAAGTTCCTGTGCCATTCTCAGATAAAATGTGTAGGATTTTAACATTTACTTCATAGAATCATTGGAAATGATCAAGTGGTCTATATTATCAGACATAAATGATCAAAGGAGAAAAAAGCTTTTTAACCGAATTTGTTTTTATTCATCTTGTCATCAATTTATTTTTTAAGCAACAAATGTCATATACATAACACTTCATTAAGCAATGGCTGATGATCTGTGATATTGGTAATTGCCTACATCAAGAGATTTCAGCACAGCCTTCACCTCATTACTGACTATTACTGAAAATAATCAAAAGCAAAACACCTTTGATCAAGTGAACATTTCACAGTAATTAAAATAATAATACGGATAAAAAGCATTTCAACTCCCACAGACAGGTCATGATCTGATATAAACATTCACATATCTGTGCATACTATATATATATATATATAATGTCTCTAGGGATTTGTCATCCTTATAAAAATTAAGTCAGCAATTTCTTTCTTTTTTTTTCCTACTGATAGTTTGGCTGTCGTGAGCTATTGAATAATAGTCCTGTTATACAGTGGAATTAAGAATAATAATAATATCACAACCAATGGCCTTGACAAAACAAACATACTTCCAGTTGGAGGTTTAATGGAAAAATGTTTGAACAGCACTATCAAATTTGCCTGTATATAATTAAAATTTTCATAAATGCAAAACACTCAAATAAAATACATATAGAAAACAATTTTGAGAATTTCTCTTCAATCCATATGTAAACCTTACCTTTTTCAGTCATTAAAAATGATGCATCAGAAAGTTAATTATCATGTATTTTTTTGCCAACAAGCAACTTAAATATAAATTCTGTTTTTCGGGAGCTTCAAATGGAATATCCACAAATACAAAGGACCTGAAAATGCCTCTCTACTACACGAATGCCATTCATTTCATGAACTGTTAACCAGTGCTTGTTAAGTTTTTCATTTATGAGATTTTAGTGTCATCTATTTATAATTTATTTACAGATTTTCATTTGGAATCTATACAAACCTTGACATTTATTGAATCACATATTAGAAGAGGCCATTTCATGTTATGGCAGAACAGATGTGATTCGAAAACATGTCAATAGAATGCTGTGAGTTTGCATTTGAAATTAACTTTATCATTCTTTTACACTTAAATACAATTCTATTTAGACATGCAAAAAACAAACTTTCAAATGAAATGACCTTTAAAGATGCTGCTTTCTGTTCAAAGGGCATAACTAAGTTGATTAAGTACATAAATTGACAAATAACTCAGTTATTACTACCAGTAAAAAAATTAAAATTAAACAAGGACAACTTTTTTTAGCAAAAAAAGCAGATTAGATTGAAAAAGTAAAGTCAGCTGCAACACAATTGCCAGGCAGAAGTTGAACAAGTTTCAGAAACATATCCAAGTAGCCATGAATCACAACTCCCAGGGTTTGAACAGATAGCCATCATTATCACACATTAAATACGTTACAAGTTGGCTGATAAGCGGATGTGTTGTATGCAATATACAAAGTTTGAATGTATCGAATCAATAAAGCACATGGTTTCATGACCTTGCAAGGATTTTTCGTTACATCCAACGTCGTATTGGACGCCATTTTGTACTACTTTAAGCTTATTGTTTTGCAAAATTATGGAACACATTGACGGTAAAATCATTTACCTCAGATACATCGTCTTCGTCACTGTCTGGGATGAAATTTTGAGGCGTAATAATTTGTGTCTTTTCCATCATAGGCGATGAGGGTCTCCCTCTTAATTTTAGAACCTCGACATCATTCAATTCGGTGTTGGACTCATCGTTTGATAAGCGGTCTTCATTCTGCATTTTAAGAACCGTCGATCATCCCCGCATTCCTTGTGATCATCGACGTTATTTTCACAAACTCACAGTGGCTAATTTTAAAATAATTCAAGCATGCTGTAGTAACCACCTAGACCGCCATTATGAAAGTTCGTCATGACAATGTCCCGGATGAACACCTGCGCGCACATGCTCCGGAAGTCTCAGAAAAATTTTAGATTATGTGTTCGTACAGTCTTTATTTGAAATAAATTATATCACATGAAGTAGTTTATAATGTGTCAATGTTTAAAATATGATGAACATTGTCCAAAATAATGAAAAAGTGAACAACCCTGCCCGAAAGCCCCCAGGGAGGATCGAACTCCCGACCCCTGGTTTACAAGACCAGTGCTCTAACCACTGAGCTATGGAGGCTTGTTGAGGTGGCAGGGGAAAAATGAATAATATAATACTTTATCGTAAAGAAGCTGATATACATCATAAATTGTTGAATTTTCTTTGCAAAACGCGAAAAGGGAATAGTATTTCATGTTACTAGCAATTTTGTTGCTTAGCATTATGCTCTTCAGAACTTCATCAAATGTTGATTTATTAAAAGTAAAAGTAGATTTATTAAAAGTAGATTTGCATGGCAATCAGTTAACTTTAACAAAAAAAAAAAAATTCATTATATACTTTGTCGTTTTTGTTAAACAATATTGAACAAAAATCGTAGACAACCAAAAATGACTGCTTGGAGCTCATTTCTGGATTCGACTCGGCCAACAGGTGATGGAGAAGTTTCACTGTCAACAAACAGAACACGTGGACACTTCGCACGCATGGACACACTATCGAGTGGGAGGGTAGTGAGGAATCACGTTGCTTGTGCATGAAACGGACCTGTGTTCTTACAACAAGATTTAAAAACCTTGAGTTTAGGATTTAAAAACCTTGAGTTTAGGTACACACATACCTGCCTTCCAGTTATGAATCATTCATTTATGACAAGCCTCCCCCACCCCCACATTAGTACCAAACACAAGCAATTATTTTTCATTTTAATAATCACAGTACAGCAGTCGATCGTTACTGCTCAAGTCATTACCAGATTAACAAGCCTCCTCGTTTCCAACATACTTGCTTTTATCAATGGTGGAATTTTACACATACTGTATTTTTTAAATCACAATTTCGCAAAACAATAACATTCCTGTTGAATGGTAGCAACAAAATTAACAGATTTTGATGAAATTTTCAGGAACTGTCAGAAGTGGGCCAAGGAACAGATGATTAGTTTTTGGTGGTGATCTGGATCAACAATCAATCAATAATCAATAATAAAAAAATTAAATCATTATAGAATGAAAATTTAGGGGTTAAATGGCATTGGGTAGAGACTTTGCTGCCTTGGCGGAGGTCTGCGCTCTCGGAATTCTTTTCTAGTTTATGTGATTGCATTCAGATAGAGAGTCTCCTCAGAGTCGCATAGATCAAAGTAGAACGATATAGTTTCATGAGCCCTTAGATTATATGGTAAACAGGTGAAAATGTTATTTCATGCTGACATAAACCGTTTTATTCACTTTCACAGATCGGTATCAAGAAATCTTACGTGAACTATTGATTAAAACTCATAAAAGTAATATTTGCTCATTCTTTTTGATAGTCTTAAGATGGATGTCAAATATATCAATTTTTCCTACTGAAAAAAATGCATATAGGGAATATTTAGCACCATACAACAAATATGGATTAATACTTTACAAAGGTCTCATTTATGCCCTGCGATAAGAAATAACAACACATTATATCAGCAACATTGTCATCATGTTGACATTTTATAAAGTTCACCATGTCCTTTTCACAACCCTGAATGTTATGCCCCACATTATGAAGAGTCCACTTCATTATCAACTTACACATCCAATAAGTCATTTGGCTAGCACAAATTTTCAGGGTGAACAACTTAGTGGAAACTAGCAGAAATTAAAGTAAAACATTATTTCTGCTGATCCAAATGTCAGTCATATTTTTTTCTTTCTTTATGTTTTTATGTATTTTTTCTTTTTTGACTGTCAAACAGGGCAATGATCTAGCAATTACCCTGACAATCCACTGTGAATGAAATCAAATAAGCAATATGTTAGATGCCGTATCACAGACCATGCTACAATTGTTTCCCCACAGCTTCCTCCTCACACGTCTGTATTGGTATATGTGATATGATGCTATGCATCTATCATAAAGAGACTTTGTTGAATGTCTTACTTTAGATTATAAAACTAAAGATTAAGTTATGCAAACTCCAACACATTACAAATGTAGATAGTGATTCAATAAAAATAATTCTGCAATTTAAACAATTTCTACTTTATGTAGTACACTAACAACTAACATACCCTTTCACAGGTCTGGCTTGCATAAAAAACAGATCAAATCTAATCACTGTGCAATACAGTGGTTGAAAAAGGCATCTAAATATAATCTGACACTTTTTTTAGATCTTTGATTCCCAAAATCTATATTCAAGATTGAAGGATTTAACAAGAACTTTCTGCATAACTTCTAAAATGCCAAATAAAAAAGTTCTCATAAAACTAAAATGATTCTTTCATTCCTTACCAAGAGAGTAGCCAATTTATACAAGCAGTTATTTTTGATTAGAACTATTAGAAAAAATTTCCAATAAGCAACAAGATTACTAATGAGTTCTGCTGCTGTAATGAAAAAACAATGGGCTTTCACTTTTTACTCAACTGTAGATGAACTGAAAGCTTTGGTATTAGAACCGAGTTCCCCCCTTCTCTCTATAAACATATATCTTTTTACACTGTATTTATATTCTTATCTGATTCCACAACATTCTATTTGGGTTTAAAAGATGAGCAGTTAAGGCTTGGTCTTTATAGAGCCTTGATACAATACACTAGTTGTGAATATTAACATATAAATCAGCCAAGAAAAACACAACAAAAACAGTGGACAAAAAAGCAATGTTCATGCTTTAAAAAACATCTCTCCAACAATACTTCATCCAGAGAAATCTCACTTTTTCAATTGCACCAAGTATAAATCCTCTTTTCTGACTGTGTTCATTACATATGTTTACCAAGTTAGTTATACAGCAATTAGAAACCATTGCATTTTTATCCAGCATTCACTTTGCTTCTTAATTTTCATCTTTTTCTTGGCGGTTACTTGAAAGACATGCGAGTAGCGACTTAGATATCCATATGGAACTGAGGTTCATCCCCTGAGGTTTCTGAAAAAAAATCTTCAATTAATTTCATGGTAAGGAAATAACTGTTGTTGATCTTTTCAAATAAATGTTTGCTTTGTTAAGCCTATTTGAAAAAAAAAATTTGGTATTTCCTGCACAAAGAAAACTTAGTATCGTTTATCTTGCAAACATTACCAATATTACCAGATAAACACAAAACTCTTTTGAAAAACTGCAAGAAATAAAACTTTCTTTTTAACTGAAGTCATTTTATTTAATAAATGGTGCACTTACACAAGCAACACCAAGCTTAGAATTACACAATTTCTTCCTAAATGGATGGGTTGCTAATGACAAATAAATCTTTGTACCTTTATGATTTGCATTCTCCTTGCCACTTCTTTCTTCCTTCCCCATACCATTTTCCTTCATCAGCTCTCCCTTTTCCTCTTGAACAGTAGTTACACCTGGGATCTTGGGAAGGTTTGGAGGAGGACTTTTGGCCAAGGGAGAATTGCGACACTGCATCAAGAAATGGCGTTCATACACTATTCTTGTACCTGTATAGAACACGACAAAACACATGATAAATGGTGAAATACTGATACTGTTATCTTAGCTCCATACAAAACATCACATTTAATTTGGCTAAAGAAGATTTAAATATGTTTAATTAGTTCCAAATAATTGTCAATGATTGGCATATTAATACAAATTATTTATATAAATATATATGGCTGTATTCCCAGAGCTTTTAGATCGATCTATCCCCGCGGGGAGTCTCACTAGATTACTGTCAGATAATCCGGCTTAAATGTCTGTTCCGCCTACTACAAGCTGTAAGGGGGTAATTAACTTTCGTGTCCGCTCGGCTGACAGCTATTTAGCGTGAACCCCCAGGGAGTTAGGTCGATCTAAAGTAGATCGATCTAATCTCTGGAAATGGGGTCTATGACATCAGGTTATTCTAACCCTGCATGTTTTTGTTGACATAAGGAAATGGCAGTTTTAGACTGGGTTCCCATGCCTGGAACGTTCCATCTGGATCAGTCCAACTCCCTGGGGAGTCTCACTAAATTGCTATTAACTAACCAGCTTAAATGTCTGTCACGCCTACCAAATCAGCTAGGGTACAGCTTTACCAGGTATGACAGAGATTTAAGTCAGTCAGGTGATAGCAATTTAATGAGACTCCTCAGGGAGACGGATCAATCCAAATATCTGTGGGAATGGTCCCTTATTCAATTTTTGTACTTATGGATATCGTTTTTCAAATTAAAGCACATATCTTGACAGCAATGTTTTAAACTGATTAATACCCCATCACACTGCCATCTGAAAAATACATAATTTTCAAATTCGAATTTCTGGTGAAAAATCTGATTTGCTTGGAGAGTTAGATAAATGTAATTTCAAACTGCCTTGTTAAATAAGTATGTGAACCTAACCAGCTGCTTTCAACTTTTAAGGACATCCTAAGTACTCTTCAAAGCTGTTATTAATGCATTCCACGATAATCAAACAAATATATATGTAGCTCAATAAAAACAAATACTTATCAAGATATAAAAAATATAAAAACTCCAGTTAAATATGTAAAAAACCTATAAATCATTTTCTACTGAAAAATTATTAACTGTACATATTCAACTGACTCAAATTTCAATTTTGATGTTATTTACATTCTGTCGGGCTATCCAGTCCTGCTTGACATAATGACCTGGTCCTAAGTACTAGCTAGGTGATTTATATCAGTAGGTTATGAATCACCTGAGTGATAATTTTTTTTTAATATTCTGTTTGACACATTGCCAACTGAGTGTAAATTATGATGGCTTTAATGATACATAACAGTAAGTACTGCATCATTGCAAAATTAGTAACAAAGCATGGTATTCTGCTAGATGTGGTGAGTGAATCATTTTCCAGGACATGAACCACAACATGGGATCAACGCCAGATATTATGCAAGGTCATTCCAGTACATATTTACAAAATTTAGGTGACTGCGCTGCATTGCGAATGAATATATCCATTGTCAATTAGAGATAAAAGAAACCAACTCATCTATCATGCAACATTTATATCATCTTTCACCATAAATTTGGTCGGTTGTTCAAATCATAAATGAAAACATAAACAATCATAGGTCACATGGCACGTAAACATGATGCAGGAGCGGCCATATTGAACGTGCTCTGCAACAACAAAACGGGGATTTCCTCAAATGCCCCTCTTTACACATTGCATCAGACATGTCATTACCATTCAATCAAATAACAAACACCGTTAAACATAATTATATATGACAAAATTACACTGATAAATATACAAACCTCCTGGCGTGGTCGAAAATAAAGTTCCACCAGGCGTTGTACTGTAATCGTGTGGAAGTTGCGACGGGTCATTTAAAAGTACCCGACGCGTTGGGATTGCTTGACTAGAGACTATTTGGCGCTGGACTGGAGAGGCAGACATTCTTGGCAGTGTCGCAGTTGTTATTTGTGGTCACGAACAGGCGATGCCTCTGCTTAAAGCTGACTTTTCAGTGGTGTTTACTATTTTCCCAACTATCTTCCACCATAACACACTTTCGGACGACAACGTGATGAATAAATTAACATTCGGAAATTTAAAGGTCAGACATTTTTTATTCATCGTGTGTTATTCTCAAAAATATGATTGTAAAAATATGTTGAAATAAACACATATTGATTAAAAGAAAGGGGAAATTAGAACTATCATGTTGATTTGAATTTCATTGTTCGGGCATTTCCGTCAAGCATCAGTACTACTGCCTCATTCTCGACACCAAATGCGTTTGTTGTGCTTTTATGCTAACTATGATTGTGTCGATATCGGCATTCCTCTTCTTCAACTGAGTGCAGGAAATTAATGAAATGTGGACGCACTTTATTGTATTATTTACAAAAAACATTAATGCCATTACTTTGTTAAGATATCTTTAACGGAGTAATTGTAATTTCAAAAGCAATAACCTTTTACTAACTTTATTTGGATGCTCCCACCTCCTTGGTACTGGAGGAAAACATTACTTCACCATTAGTCTTAAAAAGGGCATTTGTTAAAAAAAATATATATCTTGTTTTTTATAGATTATGACACCCCATCTTATTTCCCATCAGAACATCAACCTAACTTGTATAACGTGAGTTTTTCCAGTTTTCCATTTGAATATTCACTTATTAGTTAACAAAGGTCAGAATTTCTTTTCCTTATAGATAAACAAAGGTCAGAAATTTAGGGACCATTCCAAGACCCTATCGTACTAACTTTGGATCGATCTATCTCCAAGGAGATTCTCGCTAAATTGCTATCAACTTAAGTGGCTTAGATGTTTGTCTCGCCCACTGAAGCTTTTAGGGGTTAATTAATTATCTTTTAGCAGCTTCAATAAGGTGTGCCAGACATCTAAGCTGCTTAAGCTGAAAGCAATTTGTCAAGAAACCTCTTGGAGATGGATCGATCCTGTTAGATCAATCTAGGTATGGAAACCCATTCTTATTTGATATTATGACTGACTCAAACATGAAAAGGTATAAAAAATTTTAATAAAATTCACTTATAATGTATATTGAACAATGAATTATAGAAAACTTTTCAAAAGGATATTATTTACCCACTGCAAGAAACTAATCATATAATTCAAACTTGCTCACTAGATTCTGATTAAAAATGAAAACTGACCACCCTGCATGGAGTCCTGCAGCATTATAAAGTCCCTTCATTTTTAGTCACATAAGAAAAGTAAACTTAACTCAGTGTTTTTCTTTCGATACATATGTCATTTTTTTCATCAACATCAACCTACAGTGAAACTAGTGAACTATTTTGATTTAAAAAAACAAACTCATATTGCTTATAATGATCTAATGTTACAGTTCACATATTTCTCTCTTCTGGATTTTTGTATTTCATTCCTATATAGTCAAATATATCCTTCTCACTGGTGATGGGAAGGGGCTCCCCTGGAACACCTAGGAAAATATACATGCTTTAACTTTATTACAATTAAAATAAATAAGACGTACTTTTGGTTAGTTATATATAATATTGTTATAAAAAAAATGTAGTTAATTTTTAACCCCCCCCCCCCAAAAAAAAACAAATAAATAAATAAATAAACTTATTTTTAGCACTAGAAATGATCAAGGTACCATTCAGTGATCACATCTATTTATTGGATTTAGACAATGGTTATCTCTAGGCTCTGGAATTGAGGGTGAACCTAATGCCTGGTACTGTGAATATGGCAAAATATGTTCATTATCTCCTTTACGTAAAATCTTTTTTTTTTTTTGTAATTTAAAGAAAGTTATGTATACATTGTATGTTCTACCTGTACTTCCAACTGGCCTCAGTGTATATTCATTTAATGTAAATCCTTCTTCTAGAGCTTTAGCTCTCATGTTCTTATTGAAAGCATCACTGCCCGTAAAGTACAACAACGCAGGGTAATACTGGTCATGAGGTATTAACCTGCAAAACAACATGTAAAGTTATCAACATATCTCCAGCACTAAATGATGAAGCTAACGTTTTTACATCTACATATAAAAAGTGCTGACATTCAATTCAAGCAGGTTGTTCCAATGTAGAAAAAACTTGTGCACTTTAAGAGAAAATTGCTATTTCTGAAAATACTTCAAAACTATTTATTTATTTATTTATTTATTTATTTATTTATTTTTATTTTTTTTTTTTTAGCAAACTTCCTCATTGGTTACCTGATATCTATCCTTCTGAAGGGATGTTCTTTTCCATCCTTTCCCTCTGGAAGTCTACAAACACCCTATAAAAAGATTTTCAGAAAAATGAGGAATGCATTTATGTCTGCACCTGGCCTGCATGATTTTAGACAGAAACAGGTTGCCTTATAAAGTTAAATCAGGACAAATTGACAGTAAGTTAAGGGGACTAATAGTAAAAGGACCAAAGTCATAGAAACAAAGCCCTGAGCTTATAAGTTTTTATAAAAAATTAAAACAAATTTCCCAAAAGGCCAATTAAAGACGGGGATTAAGTACAGTATTCAACGGATGACGCTATAGCGCCAATTTTAGGGGGGAAATGCCGTTTTCAGAATTGGGATTTTCTCTATAACCAAGACAGCTATTCAGGTGATTCAAAAGGCCTCATAAAGCTGGGTGAAAGCACTTCAGCGGGGTACCAGGGAATTGTCTTAAACTATTTACTTTTGATTTTATCATCTTTTACGTTAAATCACCCCATATTTCAATGGGTTATTCATTTCAAAAGACGATAACTTTCAAACAAACAATTTCCTCTTAAACCCCTGACATCATGCTGTAGTCCACATTCCCAACAACAATAGTAACTTTTGTAACGATCGGTTGCTCAGATAGTGAGATATACTTGGCAGCGATTCACTTATCTCGTCAATATAGAAAGCTGTTAAAACAGCCAAAAACGTTCACAGGTTGGTTAACAGAGCTTATTAGTCAAATGCTTAGCTGGCAAATTTACCTGTTATCGGTTATACGATCAGATGGAACCATTGCTCATTGTCATTTTGTTTGGGTGCTTTGAAAGGGCAGAAAATCGTGCTTTTGTTACATTTTCCGACCACTCGTTAGGCTTGTAAGCGTGCTGCCATTTTGATTGACAGCTCTGGAGAGGGCCCTAGCCTAGTGATGCTCAGTAGGGTGTCAAGGATATGTAGAAGGAAGCGCTAACAAAGGCAATTACGTTTAACCACAATTAAGAGGTGTGAAGTTGCATTTGAACGTTTCAATGGGTCTGCCTCGGCAATCGAGTAATTTTACCTGAGAGATTCCTTTTCTGTTATCGGCAAAGTGATCAGATAAAACTGGGTGACAGTACTAGTTCTAAACTGATTATCCTGGTAACTGTGAACTCGGGGGTGGGGGGTGGGGTATTAATTTTTTCAAGAAGTCTTTTTGTGATTTTTATTTTGGGTACATTTTGAACTCTTTCTTCCCGCTTGATCTGTGATTTTGATATTGTTTTTCTCCAAACATCGCAAAATGCAAGTTAACATGCGTTTTTATTTTTATTGTTATTTTTTTAATCATGCTGTCAACCCTTGCTTGGATTTCTCTCGTTTGGCCATTCACATCAATTTTTTGCGTGTCTCTAAAGCTCCTTGATTTCATTTATTGGAGAATAAAATTATATTTTGTCAACATTAGTTTTTACCTTCTACAAACGGCGTCCAACAATCATTTCCAGTTTCGTAAAAAGTTATCGCCAAAATTAAGAGCTAGGCTAAAAGTATCGTTTCCAGCTTTTTTTCTTTAAGTAATAAATTTTTCGTACAAATACATTTCTCAATTAATTTAGACGATTCGATTTACTCTTTCACCCATTTGTTAGGTATACATAAAGAAAAAAAAAAGACGAATAATATTAAACATTTCATGATGCTATTATTTGAGCTGTACATGCGCCAGTGGCTGTAACTGTCTTTCGACCAACACAACGTCGCCGCCACACACACGACGAACACACGACTTGTAGGCACTTTCTAACAACTGTCCACTGTGCCAAAGCCTGTACCCAGTAGCTACTGTTTTTTCCTCACGATCACTGTCAGAAGACTCCGAGGGCTGTTCAAAGTCCTTCTAAATCTTACGACACTCACTCCAGGTAGATTCTCTCTCTCGTCATCCGACTGAACAAATACCGGTTTACCTCCAACTGCCCACATACTCTCTAAATTTTCTTTCTTTCCTCTAGAAATGGACTTTTAACACGAACTTTTCTCTTCCCCATAGCGTACTCGACTTGCTGATGTAAGACTTATGAGTCATGACCTATCACCGCACACGTAATCGGCTTATAACTCATTAACTATGCTCCGCCCCCCTCATGGCAACGGCCCTTAGGAACAGAGTTGTCAGCCTGACTGGGGCGCGTGCCGGTTGAAAAACTCATCAAAAGACACATTTTGCGGTGCAAATTCAAAAAAATTATTACATCCAACGTTAGATACTTT
This sequence comes from Lingula anatina, assembly GCF_001039355.2. The sequence continues at coordinate 342,729 of NW_019775445.1, forward strand.
TTTGATTAATATAAACACACAAAAAACTCAAAAACACGATTTTAAGCGTAGTTAACCCTATCACCGGCCTTAATAAGTACCACATTTAGGGAGTATTCAATGAAGAAAATCACTCGAACCAGGTTAACAGGTTTGAATATGCTGGATTGTAGATAATGAGGATGTGTTTCCAAACTTATCAAGACTACCCTCAGTGTGAGCTTACACAAACCACATTCAGTGGCTCTTTCTCAAGCCATCTTACCATAAACTTGGAATCTCCTAAGGAAAGTGTGTCTGTAATGAAGTCTGTTTCCTTCAGGCTGTCCACTATGTCATGCAGAAGTCTTATCTACAAAAAAACAAAATTTTAATCAAACTGTACATTGGTGTGCACCCACATGCATGCATGTGCTTATTTTGGGAAGGTTCTCCTCCAAGTCACAACTTAAGCTGAAAATTTATTTTCATTTTACTCAAGGTTTTCAGACAAGGTACACCTTAGTGTATGTACATTTTGAGGAATTTCCAGAAAAATTCTTCTTTTCACAAAGGGATCTGAGCCTGAGATATCTTGAGGGTGAATAAGTCTCAGTTTATTAAATGCATCAACAAGTAGTACCTTTTTCTTTGTCTTTGAAGTAAAACTTGGATGAGTTACAAGTACATCTATATCTCCACTGGAGTCAGCACCTAAAAGATGTACAGAAGACTCACATGTCACTGATGAAAGTATGTAGGCGGAATTTCAAAAGTCAAATTAAAATGGCAAAAGTCTCATATTTCAAACAGCCTCTGGATATTAGTTTTTAAACCAATTTCATCATTTCCCAATGGCTTCTTTGACTAGTAATTCCATTGTTAATTTTTTTGCCTGATTGATTCTGCAGAAAAAAACAAAAACTTCACTTACCTCTCCTGAAGCTCCCACAAACCTTAGCTTCATAGTCTTCATCTAGTTCGTTGATTACTTTAAAAGCAATATCCTAAAAAAACAGAAACAGAGTTTTACACTATCATGTTAAAGATGATTCAATTGGCTTTAGACCATTTTGTCACATCAACTGTTAAAATAGTACCAAAGAATGAACACCCAAAGTTTCAAGGGTACTGATTGTGACTTTTCTCTTTGCAGCATATCCTTTCAGCTTCTGGAATTGGCACTAATATGCTTATAAATGAACAAATTCCCAAAGGACTTTGACAATCAAGGTTTCATAATTTCACAAAAATGTTTCCAAGAGCCCATTCAGAATAGAAGACCCGAGGATCTTCTGGGCTCCGTAACTCGAAAGCATTGCAAATTGCAACCGAGCGCAAGCGTCTCTATTCCATAACTCAACATTTACTCACCCCATATAATATAATAGCCTCGAAATGAAAGGTGATATTGCTATTGCAATTTGCGTTGCCTTCGAGTTATGGAGCCCTGATCCACATAACAAACATGACAGACCCTACATGAAAGAAGAACCCACTAATCCGCTGATGGTCTCCCCACCTCCACTATTAAATGGATCAAATCATGGCTCCAAGGTTTAATTGCTAGACCCCGAAAGGACAGCGTGTGGAAGACCATCAGCGGATTAGTCAGCTCTTCTTTCATGTAGGGTCTGTCATATTTGATCAGAAGATCCTCCGATCTTCTATTTTGAATGGACTCTAAGGAGTTATTCAGTATTATGTTTACATTGCTAAGTACTTACTTGTAATTTGATCATTTCTTCTCTAGGTATACGCTTCTCAAAATCTTCAAAGTGCCTTAAGTTGCAAAACAGTAAGTAATATGTGCACTGATCATAAATATTTAGAAAAATTCATATTAATTTTTTGCACTATCCATTTAAAATATGTTTATCCCAGCTCTACTGGGCAATAAAATCCCATCAAACATTTATTTTTTCACAAAAAGAAGACAATGCTATTTCTTTTAACCAGGTTAGATTCTCATATAAAAACTTCCTTTCAAAAATACTTTATGTATCTACCTATGTTTCAAAAGTAATGTCAGGTTTATGAGCAAAAGTATTAATAAGCTTGGTAGTTGGATCATATATGATAATTATCAAATGCAATCCTAAATACTTTTATACAGTTAGCTTACAGCCAACAGTGATAGTAGACCTTCATATGTTGTTATTCACTGACCGCTAGGTGGTATAACGACCAGGACCCTCTCAAAAATGTCATGTAGTTCACCCCCTCCTCTAATTCAAGGATCTTGGTTGAATTCTAGTCTGCCATTTCTGGACATGTAATAGAAATCAGCCACAGTATTGACTGGAGTTCAACCAAGATCCTTGAATCTGAGTCATCTATCCCTCACAAGATATGACAGGCTGTCAACATCACCCGTCACCAGCCATTCTTGAATAGGGATGGGGGGGGTCGATCTACCTGACATTTATAAAAAGGTCCTGGCTGTTATACCACCTTGCAGTCAGTGAGTAACAACATCTACTCACATCAGTCTGATAAAGGCCTATGTCTAGGTTTGATAATTATAATATACAATGTTAAGTAAGAGGAAACATAAGTGTTTCAAAAATGACTCTGTGAAATCTCCTCAGCATTCTACAGCATAAAAATCACCTACAGAAACAACCTGGGCTCATGCACAGTTATACATTTTCTTTATAAAATTTTTGGAAAAAAAAAAATTTTTCTACCTGAGTCCAATTTGTTGATGGTGGTTAAGCTTTTCTGGGTGTTTTCTTAAATCTGAAAACAATCGGAACAAAAACTTCAAAATAAAAACTAGTCATTGTAAATGATAACACTGTTCCATTGGGCTAAATAAACACCACAGGGATTATCAGGAAAAATATGATGAACCAGTTCACAAAAGGAAAAAAATATATATTCAGAGAAAATATGTTTAAAGTATTTATGTTGTAGGTTAGAAAAAGAAGCCAGTCAACTTATATATTTGATCCAAGGAAATGGCACATGGGTATACTAATGTGAAGGATTCATATATAATTATAAATAGCATCAAAAGATGGGCATTAAATTTTTACATGTGAAAAAAAAAAGATAAATCTGTTTAACTCATGACAATAATCACACAATGATACCTTCTATTGTCGATATCCCTTCCTGTACCAGCTTTTGAGCTGCAGCTGGGCTAAAATAGAACAGGAAAACAGTAACAGCTGCTGTGGCGGAAGTGGTGTGTTAACATTTAAGAGGAATGCTTATACATGTGAGCATATTTCTGAATATCAATTCTAGTTTCTACAATAAAGAATGAAAAAACAACACCATTATGTTAACCCTTTTGCTTTCATTTGAAATATATGAAACAGGAACCATCATCCAAATATATACACAGAACTCTTTCCTTTCTTACTTGAAAGGAATAATAGCAGCAAGGTTAAAACTGCTTGATTTTCATTACAAAATTTGTAAACACTTTTTAACTGGATGATCCCAAACTTTTCCAATTATAAACAACCATTGCATCTCAATCATCAACCCTCTTTCATAAATGCAACCTTAATGCAAATTGTAAACCACATGAAGAAAACTGAGGCTATAAATTTCAATCTGTAATTAACATTTAAATAAAGGTAAATGTGTTTAACCATGTGCGGCAGACAGCACAGTTCATTAATTATGTGAAATGCAGGTTTGTGACATGAGATGACTTACCCTATCCCCGTCACTCGGGTCAGTAGGTTTATGGCAACATTAGTGTCATCAGCTCGGATCTGCATGAAGTTTAAGTAACCTATCAGTGTATGTCAACATCAGGAAAACCACAGAAGTTAATTAAAGACACAAGTTTTCTTTTAATGCCACTTTATAAAAATGAACAATAGAGAGTGAACATGAAATTTGTCCAACATAAAAACAAATCTGAATAATTGTATCATTATTAGAAGAGATAGAATTTTGTGATTTAATACTAACCAAAAACCATTGTTATGTTAATAGGGTTCAAACCAACAAGCATAAAACCCACTGGCACATATAAATAAGTAATTTAAATTCCACTAGTGTTTTATTTGTATCATACACTTTTCATGTCATTGTACATTCCTATACTTTTGCTAATGCTATCATATACCAATTACTAAAGAATTATCTTTGACTTAAAAATAAACAAAAAATATTGAAAATTACCTCTTTGATTTATTGATATGTGGCATCGATTTTCAAATCAAAAATAAAAGTTATTAATATTTGGCAAAATACACTCAAGTATACATTTCAGATGAAACAAATAAACAAAATTTGGATGGACACAACAACAGAATATATTATTCTGTACCTTTTCAAGTTTTTGTAGTTTGCCAGTAGCAATTATCTCATCTATTTTCTTCCCAATCTTATCACCAATACCATCCTGTGAATAATATNTAATATAATATATATATATACATACTGTATATTTTTTATATCTTTTCTCATTTTTACATTCAAGAAGGATTGCAAAACATTCTCAGTAAGTGATGTCTATTAATCATATAATGTCAAAAGTGTGTCATGAAAAAATATTTGTAAAACAACAAACAAAAAATGGGAGTAAAAACAAGAAAAAGGAAAAATTTCACTTAAAGGGAATACTAGATGTGGATTAAACTAAATATTTCAAGACTGTTTTAAACTGGTCCTCAACGTTATAAATTGGAGACAGCATGTTTCTGTTTTCAATCACATAAAAAATGGGATGTTTATACTTTACCAGTCTTTTAGCTTCTGTTCCATTTTTCACTCTTGTTGGATGCTTTGAAAGTACTGATGCAGCTTTTCGATAAGCATTAAACTTATGCATCTGCCTTGTAACATTTTTCTCATAGTCAGCAAGCTCTGTAAAATGTAACTTAAATTAAAAAAAAAAGTGCATTGTTCTCATGATGATGGATTTTTAATGTGAGGCCTATTTCATTTATTTACACCAATATAAATATTCCATGTATATGACATATAATCAGCCAAAAGGTTAACTGAATTCAATATGTAGCCACACTGATCAGATGGAGTAATCCCATTCATTTATCCATTACACTAACCAAACTTGTGGATATAAGTGGTCCAGACTAGACTCTTAAGATACAAAATAGGATTGCCAGCCTGAATATGGGGCTATTCAGAATAGAAGATCTGAGTATCACCTAGTCCAAGGCTCAAATATGGCGGACCTTACATGAAAGGAAGATCGCTTAATCCTGTAATGGACTCTCTGCCTCTCACATTGCCTCCACATGCGTCTGGTCGAATGGAGTCGAGATTTAATTACTGTGCCCCTGCAGGGTCGACGTGTGGGTAGGCGTGTAAAAGGCAGAGAGACCATTAAAGGATTAAGTGGACTTCCTTACATGTAGGTCTGCTATATTTAAGCCGTGGACCAGTTAGCACTCGGATCTTCTCATTCTGAATGGGGCCTAAGAGTTACTAAAAAAATTCCCGTTCATAACATAAAAAGTGATCTTAATTTTCAATTTCATATTTATATGCATGTTTTAATTTATTCTTCCTATCTTTGTACTAAATGTAAATGCAAACTTTGAGGATCATTTTGGATTTTCTAAAATGTACAAGTATAATTGCTGGATCTCCACTTATAATTTTATCATTATTTTCGATACAGATTAAAGGCCTAGTCTATAGTAAGTTTTACGTAAATTGGTGGACTATTCTATACCTAGCAATACTTCACATAAATCAGCATTTGGGTTTTCATCTGATGGACCTGCTTTTCTCTTTCCCATTATTTCAAAAATGTAGTAAAACACTGGAAATGCAGCAACCGGTGGAACTAGATAGATAGATATAAACAAAGCAGGCTGCGGCATGAAAGTAGACGCAGAACTGGGTCAAATTGTCCCATAATCCTTTGCGGGCACGCCTGAATCGATTTCATAAAAATAATTTTAGTTAAATTTTACTATTTGAGGGCTGAAACAGTAGATATTAACCATCAATCGAATAATTAAGGATACTTTACTTTTTATTAAAATAAGATTGTTTGGTGGAAGGCGTGGCTTTCATCAACCGGAAGTAAAATCTGAGGTCAGAGGTCACTGTGTATATACAAAAGGACGTGGCATAGCTATTTACCACACTTGGGCTGTCTAAAACCGAAGTGACAGAGAAGATGTGTGGTAAGTATATGGGACAATGTTCTGAGTGTTACGAGGTATAGTAGATCAGTGGTATATACGACAGGATAAGCTTTGACCAGATATATTTTCCACATTCACTGACGTAGAGTAAGCATCCATTAGCTTTTGGTTATATTCGATTGCCTGGTTGTGGTAAATGCGATCGAAATGTTGTCACTAAGATAAACACGCATGAAGTTGAAAACGAAACGAAATGATGCAGACCTGTGTATTTCTCGGAGCAGTTGATATCGTCAGTAGTGATGTCTACATGAAATATAAACGTTAAATGTACAGGGAACAGAATTATTTATTGTAGAAACAACATTTAATTCGATATTAATGAGTTTTTAATGAACACGGATATGAGGCAACTTCCCTGTATTAAGCAATGATCTTGGTAAACAGTTATGCAGAAAGCATTTGATAGTATCTTTTAAAGAGACAAGTCAGAAAGTTGGGATTGCCCCATTGCTTCTAAGACTTGCCAAAATCATATTTCAGCATGAAAAGATGTAATTTAGTAAGAGATCGAGAAAATACAGCGATTTCTCATTGAAAGGGTTCGAGTCCTTTTGACTGCCAGTCACTGGATAAGGTCTCTCTTCTTAAAATCACAAATAGTTTTTCTTCTTCTTCTTTTTCTTCTTCTTCTTCTTCTTCTTCTTATTATTATTTATAATTATTTAATTTCAGTAGTTTTAATTTAATATTTGTAGCTCTTGAAAAATAAAAAATTTACATTTTTGACATATTCATGCCTTTTAAATTATGAATTAAGAAATTAAAATCCTCAAATGTGAGATAAATGATTTTTGAACTTGAAATTAATCAAGTTCAGATTTTATTTAATCTTGCTACTTTACAACATTAAAACAGATACCTGCCTGAATGAAAAGCAGACCTTGATAAACTTTTAACAAAAAGTAATTTTCATGTTAAACATATTCAGGTAGATGCCCTCACTTAGCAAGGGTGTGAATAGAAAATACCTAATGAAATCTGCTAATGTGTCACATTGTAAATGTTAATAGGCTTACGGGCAATTATGATATGCATATGGTCTTAGCAAACTGCCGCGAAGTAAATTTCTTATAAAATAGTGCTGTTTTGATTGTGAAATTTTGTTATTTGCATCCATGCACTAGCTGTATATGAGAGGTGTTAAGTAAAGTCTGTACTTAGTGTCTACACATTCTTGATAGGGGGTTGTTTTCAAGCTGCCCCAGATTTAAATTAATCCACTGCTCTATTTGCCTTATTTAAGATCTGTCACATTTGTATGTGGTCAGTAAAGAAAATAATACCTTTATATTGTTAAACTTAAATAAGGTGAGCAGTGTGCTATGTATACCTATGTTCTTGTCCACCGTACTCCCACTGTCTGCTACTCAAATTATATGCCAGACAAGTGGCTTTTGTATTGGAAGAAGCCAGCTCAATGGCCCAAAGTCAGCGTTCATGACGACAACCATTAAGTAGGCTCATCAGGGGACTTAACAGACAGATTCATCACTCTGCCTTGGTTAGGCCGTTAATCAGTGGTCTCATCTTATCATGGGGTTGTGAACATAACCCCTAATCAAGGTTTTACTCGTGTATTAGGAACAGTTGAGGACAACTTTGATAATTTTAGTTATGTGTATCAGGGAAGGATGGTTGTAAATGCCCTCATGTTTCTTCTTTTAAAGATGGGTTCACTCTAGCATAGAAAATTTTAGCTAAATGCTTAATATAATATTCTAATTTGGTTTAAGACAGTTAAAATTGATTTAAAAAATTGCTTTTTATCTCATTTAAGCACATTCACTGAAATCTGAAGCCTAAAAAAAAAGTAAAAAAAGTTTCCCCCTTGATATTAAAGTACAGAAATCTGTTTAGATACCATGTGCGACAATCTCTGTATGTAGCACATGTGAGAGCAAGAGGGTCTAGCCCAGTCATATTGTCGACAATATGCAAAGAGATGCGCACCTCTCCCAGGTGTCATGTTGTCTCCATGGCAATAAATGGCTTGCTGCATGAAATGGGCTGTCTGCTAATTTGCTGTTTTGGCAGTCTTTTCATCTGTTTAGGATGGAAATTTCAAGATATCCTTTATCACATGCAATTAATTATGTACATAGTATAATTAGTGTATGTGGTGCATCAGTTATCAGTTAATTCTTTTAAAATTGTGTACTAGTAGTTGCAATCTTTCCTGTAAGGAAATGTTGGATAATAACCCCAGCAAGTTCTTTTTGAACTTGATGCCACTGTGTATATATCTATATATATGAAGCTGTTAACATTCTCTCACTGTGATTCCACACAATGAAGAACTTCACCTCTGTCTACCTTATTTATCTATTTAATGGCTGCTCAACCAGTAAAGCATTTTTGATTTTGCTCCTCCATCTCATTTTGGTAACGTTTTTATTTTACGGACAGTGTTTAAGGGTCTTAAGGATCCACTGATCAAATATGGCGACCCACTAAAAAGCTTGATGCTGAATAGATTTCCTGCGGGGATTACGCAACAAGCATTCAAATGGGTTGGCCATATTTGACCTGCGGATCCATTAGTCCCCTGTTCTGAATGAGGCCTAAGTTGAATTTCATAGAAAACAAGCTGCCATTTCACAGGTTTGCAACTTTTCTTTTACCAGATGCCCAAAGTAATTTTCTCACCTCAATTATATTGTTGTAAGTCGGGTAAAAAGACACCTTACAATTCTGTGTTGAATGGCAATTTTGGAAGAGCCATCTTTTCAATTCCTTCCTCCTTAATTTAAGAGCAGAAACTTAATTATTGTGCAAAAGAATGCAATGATTGCTTGAGGGCTGGGCTGTCACCAATAAATCTCTAATGATTATAGTTTCTAACACAGGTGTTTAAGAAGCCACATATTACCTTTTCTTCCTTCAGCTTTCTTTGAACAACACTCACTTGTCAGCTTATTCATTCCTGTGTTGTATAATATATAATAGAATTACTGTCTGCAGGAGGATTCTGGCTCTTGCCTTACTTTTTGATTATGTAGCTTCCATAGGACCTAGTAAATGATGGCCCTAAGGATGTCTCATTAAATGTGTTACTCCAACTTTTAATTATATAACTTTTAATATCCTTGCCAAAGAGTTTTTGCCTACTTGTATGTTTGTTTGTCAGTAAACAGTCTATGGAAGGATGGATTTTGTTAAAATTTTTAAGATGGGCCTGAAATAGGTTACATTAAGATTTTGATGGTGATTAATTAATGATAAATAAATAATTGTGAAAATTGATCTGTCTTGGCAGAGGTCTGTGCTCTATGAGTGTTTTTCTAGTTTTATGTGGTTTGTGTCTCAGTTAGTCAATACACAGTTGTTATCTTAAAATATAGATTTGTTGATGAAATTGAGTAAGAATCTTGTGATTCCAATTACTGTCAACTCTAAAAGTTTTTGGAAAAAAGAACAAAAAGGTGAGACCACAAGTTGTCAGGTTAAAGTTCACAAATCAGTGGCAGTTGTAAATACTTAGGTAAAGAAAATTAAGAAAAAGCTGAGAAGATTAAGAAGTAACAGAATGCACAGTTATTCCGTTTCACCTGATAAGGTACTTTAAGACCTGGCAGTGGCTTGGTCTTAGAACTGTTTATGTGTTTATGCTTCCTTGACACCATCACAATTGAACACCACAATTCCTGTAGGCTGTAGCATTTAATTCACATAAAATTGTATAACAAATGAAGTACTAGTAGGTACAAAGCTGAATACAAATTCTTTCCTTATAAAGAATGAGCTTCCAAAAATAGCATATGCAGTGCAATTTGCTTGAAAAAATGCAGACAAATGGTCCCTTTAAGTTTCAAGTAGATAGTGAATTTGCAGTTGACCAGGTAGAAAATCACAAAACAGACACCCTTAATGGGTATTTAATCGACTTGTGTTCCTGAGTTGGGTACTAAAACTTAGCAAAAACTGTTCAACCCTATTGCCTATTACTGCCAACAAATTTTACTAGTGCCTGCTTTAGCATTGGATGACTTTATCATTCGAGTTTTTAAAAAATTTCTTCTGATTCATAAGCAGGGGACATCCTCATGATGTCCACTCATGCTTCAGTTCTGCTTTCAAAAATTTCAAAATTCATGACTCATGTACATTGATTCTAAGAACTGGTGTATGTCATTTACAACATTAAAGATGATATTCTTTGCCAGTCGTAGAAACGAGTCAATGTTTTTAACCCTTTAGAAAGATATACATTGGGGATAGAGAGTAAATGTATTCCCTCTGGAATGTCATTCAACACCTGGAGATAAGGGCACATGGATAACTTGTGCAAAATCGAAAACACACTTCTTGTTTTTAAAGTGCCAATGCCATTTTACACAAAAGAAAAACCCCAATTAAGGTTTGAATGGATAAATTATGGTATTTGCTTTTAGTTCTTATAATTAAAAAACAAGTAACACCTTTACTTTTTTGTTACCCTTTATAAAGAATGAGATACTTAGCAATTTCATTTGTAAGTAGGAGCATTTTTTGTTGCAAAGTTTGTCTCGTTGAGTTTCATAGTTGACGAAGGCAATAACAGACTTTATACTGAAGTCAGACCTTCTCATTTTCCTAATATACACTACTTAATTTAATGATATATCTCTCAATATATATGGTGTTCTTCCAAATTCCATCCGATCAAGATATGTGACTATAAACAATATTTATATGTGAGAATGTCATTTACTACTCTTTCCAAGTCTGTTATTCCATTACCATTATAGAACAATTCACAGTAGTAATTTTTAATCTTCTATAGTAACTAAATATGATAAATGGGACTTTCTTTATTTATAAAAGGAGGGTATTGTTTGAATTACTTATTGAGAAGATAAAAAGCATTCTGTTGATACTCACACTGTTGTTCAATTTTAACATCACACAGGAAAAAAAGTAGCAGCTAAATGAAAGTACCTAGCTGTTTTGTGTGCAGTATTTGATATTGCATGTCAACCTGAAATACACTTCTGTCTAATAAGTCCTGAGTAACTAAACTTGATATGTATTGTGCCATTGTCTATGCAGATCTGTCGCATCTTCCATTTATCTCCTCTGAAGCTATTCTACACAGAACAACCTGCCTTTTGATTATATTTTAGTAGCCTGTAATAATCACACAGGTATTAGCTCCTAGGCCATTATTTAACAGATATATATCTTCTTATCTCTTGAGTAGCCTGTAACTTGGGTTGTTTAAATTTTGAGTTACGGCATCTGTTTTATTACCCTGTTATTTTCACTGTTGTTATCTCCCTTAATCAAATATTCATTTTCTACTCCCACATTTTCATTGCAGTTCTATGTCTAAGTAAATTGTGTATGTAAAGACAGTTCTTAATGAATGTAACTCACAGATTCTGGACCCTTGAAAAAATGTTTTATCACATCAAACTCACAAAGCATTTTTTACCACTAGTAATGACTGACACTTCATGGTCAATTATCTAAAACATATTTACATAAAGCCTTCTCTCACATCAAAAATATTTTAAATATAATATTTTCAAAATTTTCAAAATTTTACATTTAAATTTTCTTTTAGTGCTTTTATCATTAACTTGGCTGGTAATTGCTATAGAATGGCAGTTTATATTTCCATTGAAAAAAAACTTAATTGATGAATTCAAATTTAAGTGTAGGTGGCTGTAAATAACATTCCAGTAACATCCAGGATATCAGTGTTTGATTAAGATGATTTGGCTGTTGGTTCAATTTGCCCTACCTAATAAATACTTCATCATTTTGTTTGCTGGTATTATGTATTACTTTGCATGTAATGACTGTGCTATAACATACCTAACCTACGTCACTGGAAGTTTCTGTAGACATAGGGAAAAAGGGATTCAGATATGACGTTAATGCCATAATTATTTCTAGAGCTATAAATCTAGGACAGACATGTTCCTGAATTGTAGGAAGTAGCTCTTGAATTTGTTATCATGCCATTTCCAAAATTTGGGTGCATTTCTGATAAAGCCTGTATGTTTTGGAACATTCTTTAGTTCTAGATGTTTGTTTTATAAACTACACATAATATGAACTTAGAACATCAGCAGTTTGCTCTACATTCCAAGTTCTAAAAGCCATATATACAGTAAGTGTCTTCCTCTTGCACAGAAACTAATACAACTAAAACTTCACGTAGCAGGCTTGTAAAATAATGTGTCTGGTACGAGATTCCTGAATGACAAAGATAGAATCCCTCAGGTAGATAAATGCATCCTTGCACTTTGTCTGTTTTATTTGCATAAAGTGCTTGAATATGTAGTCAAAGTCAGATTTAATCATTTCATCTGTATTGAGATAATTTTGAGGGATAACATAATCTACATTTGATGTTATCTTATAGTTATTTTTCAAAATTTATTCAGGAATCTTTGCCTACCTGAACTACCTTGTGCCGGCCAAGAGAGAGGAGATCCTGAGGATCCTGATCAAGGGACTTCAGAGATTGGAATACAGGGGATATGACTCAGCAGGTCAGTGGATTTGAAGTGGCAATTCGTGGGTATAAAATCACAAAGGATATTGCTAGTATCTATTACAATTTTCAGTACTTTCTTGACCTGCATAAGTATTCTAAACTCACCAACTCTATTGTTCTGCCCCCTCCCCCCTTCAAATCTAATACATGGATTCTAAAAAAGGTAACTGTATTTTTTATTTAAAGTTCATTTTGCCTTTGTGTACATAATGAAATTTATGCATGGATGTAAACACTTTTTAAGTTTGTTGACTTAAAAACATCAGTCTCTTGTTTTTACAGGTGTTGCTATTGATAGCAGCAACAATGCTGAAGATTCTGTTTCTGACATTGCCATCATCAAGAAACGTGGCAAGGTGAAGGCACTGGAAGAAGAAATTGCTGGTAAAATATTTCATTCTTTCAGCATTCTATCTAGCATCAGGATATATACCTTCTGTCACAATTTTTGTCTCCGTTCTTATTAACCTTACTGATTGACAGTTCTGATTACCAAATTGATTAAAATTTTCATTACAGTATATATTATATTAGTGTTGNTAATATAATATAATATAATATAATATATATATATACTGTATATTTTTTATTTCTTTTCTCATTTTTACATTCAAGAGGGATTGCAAAACATTCTCAGTAAGTGATGTCTATTAATCATATAATGTCAAAAGTGTGTCATGAAAAAATATTTGTAAAACAACAAACAAAAAATGTGAGTAAAAACAAGAAAAAGTAAAAATTTCAGTTAAAGGGAATACTAGATGTGGATAAAACTAAATATTTCACGACTGTTTTAAACTGGTCCTCAACATTACAAATTGGAGACAGCATGCTTCTGTTTTCAATCACATGAAAAATGGGATGTTTATACCTTACCAGTCTTTTAGCTTCTGTTCCATTTTTCACTCTCGTTGGATGCTTTGAAAGTACTGATGCAGCTTTTCGATAAGCATTAAACTTATGCATCTGCCTTGTAACATTTTTCTCATAGTCAGCAAGCTCTGTAAAATGTAACTTAAATTACAAAAAAAAAAGGGCATTGTTCCCATGATGATTGATTTTTAATGTGAGGCCTATTTCATTTATTTACACCAATATAAATATTCCATGTATATGACATATAATCAGCCAAAAGGTTAACTGAATTCAATATGTAGCCACACTGATCAGATGGAGTAATCCCATTCATTTATCCATTACACTAACCAAACTTGTGGATATGAGTGGTCCAGACTCGACTCTTAAGATACAAAATAGGATTGACAGCCTGAATATGGGGCTATTCAGAATAGAAGATTCGAGTATCATCTAGTCCAAGGCTCAAATATGGCGGACCTTACATGAAAGGAAGATCGCTTAATCCTGTAATGGACTCTCTGCCTCTCACATTGCCTCCCCATGCATCTGGTCGAATGGAGTCAACATTTAATTACTGTGCCCCTGCAGGGTCGACGTGTGGGTAGGCATGTAAAATGCAGAGAGACTATTAAAGGATTAAGTGGACTTCCTTACATGTAGGTCCGCTATATTTAAGCCGTGGACCAGTTAGCACTCGGATCTTCTCATTCTGAATGGGGCCTAAGAGTTACTAAAAAATTCCCGTTCATAACATAAAAAGTGATCTTAATTTTCAATTTCATATTTATATGCATGTTTTAATTTATTCTTCCTATCTTTGTACTAAATGTAAATGCACACTTTGAGGATCATTTTGGATTTTCTAAAATGTACAAGTATAATTGCTGGATCTCCACTTATAATTTTATCATTATCATTTTCGATACAGATTAAAGGCTTAGTCTATAGTAAGTTTTACGTAAATTGGTGGACTATTCTATACCTAGCAATACTTCACATAAATCAGCATTTGGGTTTTCATCTGATGGACCGGCTTTTCTCTTTCCCATTATTTCAAAAATGTAGTAAAACACTGGAAATGCAGCAACCGGTTGAACTAGATGTAAACAAAGCAGGCTGCGGCATGAAAGTAGACGCAGAACTGGGTCAAATTGTCCCATAATCCTTTGCGGCACGCCTGAATCGATTTCATAAAAATAATTTTAGTTAAATTTTACTATTTGAGGGCTGAAACAGTAGATATTAACCATCAATCGAATAATTAAGGATACCTTACTTTTTATTAAAATCAGATTGTTTGCTGGAAGGCGTGGCTTTCATCAACCGGAAGTAAAATCTGAGGTCAGAGGTCACTGTGTATATACAAAAGGACGTGGCATAGCTATTTACCACACTTGGGCTGTCTTAAACCGAAGTGACAGAGAAGATGTGTGGTAAGTATGTGGGACGATGTTCAGAGTATTACGAGGCGTAGCAGATCAGTGGTATATACGACAGGATAAGCTTTGACCAGATATATTTTCCACATTCACTGACGTAGAGTAAGCATCCATTAGCTTTTGGTTATTCGATTGCCTGGTAGTGGTAAATGCGATCGAATTGTTGTCACTAAGATAAACACGCATGAAGTTGAAAACGAAACGAAATGATGCAGACCTGTGTATTTCTCGGAGCAGTTGATATCGTCAGTGGTGATGTCTACGTGAAATATAAACGTTAAATGTACAGGGAACAGAATTATTTATTGTAGAAACAACATTTAATTCGATATTAATGAGTTTTTAATGAACACGGATATGAGGCAACTTCCCTGTATTAAGCAATGATCTTGGTAAACAGTTATGCAGAAAGCATTTGATAATATCTTTTAAAGAGACAAGTCAGAAAGTTGGGATTGCCCCATTGCTTCTAAGACTTGCCAAAATCATATTTCAGCATGAAAAGATGTAATTTAGTAAGAGAGAAAATACAGCGATTTCTTATTGAAAGGGTTCGAGTCCTTTTGACTGCCAGTCACTGGATAAGGTCTCTCTTCTTGAAATCATAAATAGTTTTTCTTCTTCTTCTTTTTCTTCTTCTTCTTCGTCTTAATATTATTTATAATTATTTAATTTCAGTAGTTTTAATTTCATATTTGTAGCTCTTGAAAAATAAAATTTTTACATTTTTGACATATTCATGCCTTTTAAATTATGAATTAAGAAATTAAAATCCTCAAATGTGAGATAAATGATTTTTGAACTTGCAGTTAATCAAGTTCAGATTTTATTTAATCTTGCTACTTTACAACATAAGACATTAAAACAGATACCTGCCAGAGTGAAAAGCAGACCTTGATAAACTTTTAACAAAAAGTAATCTTCATGTTAAATATATTCAGGTAGATGCCTTCACTTAGCAAGGATGTGAATAGAAAATACCTAATGAAATCTGCTAATGTGTCACATTGTAAATGTTAATAGGCTTACAGGCGATTATGATGTGCATATGGTCTTAGCAAACTGCCGTGAAGTAAACTTCTTATAAAATAGTGCTGTTTTGATTGTGAAATTTTGTTATTTGCATCCATGCACTAGCTGTATATGAGAGGTGTTAAGTAATGTCTGTACTTAGTGTCCACACATTCTTGATAGGGGGTTGTTTTCAAGCTGTCCCAGATTTAAATTAATCCACTGTTCTATTTGCCTTATTTAAGATCTGTCACATTTGTATGTGGTCAGTAAAGAAAATAATACCTTTATATTGTTAAACTTAAATAAGGTGAGCAGTGTGCTATGTATACCTATGTTCATGTCCACCGTACTCCTACTGTCTGCTACTCAAATTATATGCCAGACAAGTGGCTTTTGTATTGGAAGAAGCTAGCTCAATGGCCCAAAGTCAGTGTTCATGACGACAACCATTAAGTAGGCTCATCAGGGGACTTAACAGACAGATTCATCACTCTGCCTAGGTTAGGCTGTTAATCAGTGGTCTCATCTTATCATGGGGTTGTGAACATAACCCCTAATCAAGGTTTTACTCGTGTATTAGGAACAGTTGAGGACAACTTTGATAATTTTAGTTATGTGTATCAGGGAAGGATGGTTGTAAGTGCCCTCATGTTTCTTCTTTTAAAGATGGGTTCACTCTAGCATAGAAAATTTTAGCTAAATGCTTAATATATATCCTAATTTGGTTTAAGACAGTTAAAACTGATTTCAAAAATTGCTTTTTATCTCATTTAAGCACATTCACTGAAATCTGATGCCCATCAAAAAGTTTCCCCCTTGATATTAAAGTACAGAAATCTGTTTAGATAACATGTGCGACAATCTCTGTATGTAGCACATGTGAGAGCAAGAGGGTCTAGCCCAGTCATTTTGTCTACAATATGCAAAGAGATGCGCACCTTTCCCAGGTGTCATGTTGTCTCCATGGCAATAAATGGCTTGCTGCATGAAATGGGCTGTCTGCTAATTTGCCGTCTTGGCAGTCTTTTCATCTGTTTAGGATGGAAATTTCAAGATATCCTTTATCACATGCAATTAATTATGTACATAGTATAATAAGTGTATGTGTTGCATCAGTTACTTCTTTTAAAATTGTGTACTAGTAGTTGCAATCTTTCCTGTAAGGAAATGTTGGATAATAACCCTAGCAAGTTCTTTTTGAACTTGATGCCACTGTGTGTGTGTGTGTGTGTGTGTGTGTGTGTGTGTGTGTATATGAAGCTGTTAACATTCTCTCACTGTGATTCCACACAATGAAGAACTTCACCTCTGTCTACCTTATTTATCTATTTAATGGCTGCTCAACCAGTAAAAACTTCTGATTTTGCTCCTCCATCTCATTTTGGTAACGTTTTTATTTTACTGACAATGTTTAAGGGGCCCATTTAAAACAGTGGACTAACAGATCCACTGATCAAATATGGCGACCCACTAAAAAGCTTGATGCTGAATAGATTTCCTGCGGGGATTACGCAACAAGCATTCAAGTGGGTTGGTCATATTTGACCTGCGGATCCGTTAGTCCCCTGTTCTGAATGAGGCCTAAGTTGAATTTCTTAGAAAGCCAGCTGCCATTTCACAAGTTTGCAACTTTTCTTTTACCAGATGCCCAAAGTAATTTTCTCACCTCAATTATTGTTGTAAGTCGGGTAAAAAGACACCTTATAATTCTGTGTTGAATGGCAATTTTGGAAGAGCCATCTTTTCAATTCCTTCCTCCTTAATTTAAGAGCAGAAACGTAATTATTGTGCAAAAGAATGCAATGATTGCTTGAGGGCTGGGCTGTCACCAATAAATCTCTAATGATTATAGTTTCTAACACAGGTGTTTAAGAAGCCACATATTACCTTTTCTTCCTTCAGCTTTCTTTGAACAACACTCACATGTCAGCTTATTCATTCCTGTGTTGTATAATATAATAGAATTACTGTCTGCACGAGGATTCTGGCTCTTGCCTTACTTTTTGATTATGTAGCTTCCATAGGACCTTGTAAATGATGGCCCTAAGGATGTCTCATTACTCCAACTTTTAATTATATAACTTTTAATATCCTTGCCAAAGAGTTTTTGCCTACATGTATGTTTGTTTGTCAGTAAACAGTCTATGGAAGGATGGATTTTGTTAAAATTTTTAAGATGGGCCTGAAATAGGTTACATTAAGATTTTGATGGTGATTAATTAATGATAAATAAATAATTGTGAAAATTGATCTGTCTTGGCAGAGGTCTGTGCTCTATGAGTGTTTTTCTAGTTTTATGTGGTTTGTGTCTCAGTTAGCCAATACACAGTTGTTATCTTAAAATATAGATTTGTTGATGAAATTGAGTAAGAATCTTGTGATTCCAATTACTGTCAACTCTAAAAGTTTTTGGAAAAAAGAACAAAAAGGTGAGACCACAAGTTGTCAGGTTAAAGTTCACAAATCAGTGGCAGTTGTAAATACTTAGGTAAAGAAAATTAAGAAAAAGCTGAGAAGATTAAGAAGTAACAGAATGCACAGTTATTCCGTTTCACCTGATAAGTTTCTTTAAGACCTGGCAGTGGCTTGGTCTTAGAACTGTTTATGTGTTTATGCTTCCTTGACACCACCACAATTGAACACCACAATTCCTGTAGGCTGTAGCATTTAATTCACATAAAATTGTATAACAAATGAAGTACTAGTAGGTACAAAGCTGAATACAAATTCTTTCCTTATAAAGAATGAGCTTCCAAAAATAGCATATGCAGTGCAATTTGCTTGAAAAAATGCAGACAAATGGTCCCTTTAAGTTTCAAGTAGATAGTGAATTTGCAGTTGACCAGGTAGAAAATCGCAAAACAGACATGCTTAATGGGTATTTAATCGACTTGTGTTCCTGAGTTGGGTACTAAAACTTAGCAAAAACTGTTCAACCCTATTGCCTATTACTGCCAACAAATTTTACTAGTGCCTGCTTTAGCATTGGACAACTTTCATTCGAGTTTTTGAAAATTTTCTTCTGATTCATAAGCAGGGGACATCCTCATGATGTCCACTCATGCTTCAGTTCTGCTTTCAAAAATTTCAAAATTCATGACTCATGTACAGTGATTCTAAGAACTGTTCTATGTCATTTACAACATTAAAGATGATATTCTTTGCCAGTCGTAGAAACGAGTTAATGTTTTTAGCCCTTTAAAAAGATATACATTGGGGATAGAGAGTAATTTTATTCCCTCTGTTATGTCATTCAACACCTGTATCCCGTTGCTGGAGATAGGGGCACATGGGTAACTTGTGCAAAATTGAATACACACTTTTTGTTTTTAAAGTCCCAATGCCATTTGGAATGTCATTTGCTCCTCTTTCCAAGTCTGTTATTCCATTACCATTATAGAACAATTCACAGTAGTAATTTTTAATCTTCTATAGTAACTAAATATGATAAATGGGACTTTCTTTATTTATAAAAGGAGGGTATTGTTTGGATTACTTATTGAGAAGATAAAAAGCATTCTGTTGATACTCACACTGTTGTTCAATTTTAACATCACACAGGAAAAAAAGTAGCATCTGAATGAAAGTACCTAGCTGTTTTTGTGTGCAGTATTTGATATTGCATGTCAACGTGAAATACACTTCTGTCTAATAAGTCCTAAGTAACTAAACTTGATATGTATTGTGCCATTGTCTTTGCAGATCTGTCACATCTTCCATTTATCTCCTCTGAAGTTATTCTACCCAGAACAACTGCCTTTTGATTATATTTTAGTAACCTGTCATAATCACATAGGTATTAGCTCCTAGGCCATTATTTAACAGATATATATCTTCTTATCTCTTGAGTAGCCTGTAACTTGGGTTGTTTAAATTTTGAGTTACGGCATCCGTTTTATTACCCTGTTATTTTCACTGTTGTTATCTCCCTTAATCAAATATTCATTTTCTACTCCCACATTTTCATTGCAGTTCTAGATCTAAGTATATGTATGTAAAGACAGTTCTTAATGAATGTAACTCACAGATTCTGGACCCTTGAAAAAATGTTTTATCACATCAAACTCACAAAGCATTTTTTACCACTAGTAATGGTCAATTATCTAATACATATTAACATAAAGCCTTCTATCACATCAAAAATATTTTAAATAAATGAATTCAAAATTTTACATTTAAAATTTCTGTTAGTGCTTTTATCATTAACTTGGCTTGTAATTGCTATAGAATGGTAGTTTATATTTCCATTGAAAAAACCTTAATTGATGAATTCAAATTTAAGTGTTGGTGGCTGTAAATAACATTCCAGTAACATCCAGGATATCAGTGTTTGATTAACATGATTTGGCTGTTGGTTTAGTTTGCCCTACCTAATAAATACTTCTCGATATTGTTTGCTGGTATTATATATTAAGTACTTTGTATGTAATGACTGTGCTATAACTTACCTATCCACTGGAAACTTCTGTAGACATAGGGAAAAAGGGATTCAGATCTGACGTTAATGCCATATTTATTTCTAGAGCTATAAATCTAGGACAGACTTGTTCCTGAATTGTAGGAAGTAGCTCTTGAATTTGTTATCATGCCATTTCCAAAATTTGGGTGCATTTCTGACAACGCCTGTATGTTTTGGAACATTTTTTAGTTTTAGATGTTTGGTTTATAAACTACACATATAATGAACTTAGATCATCAGCAATTTGCTCTACATTCCAAGTTCTAAAAGCCATATATAAGTGTCTTCCTCTTGCACAGAAACTAATACAACTAAAACTTCACGCAGCAGGCTTGTAAAATAATGTGTCTGGTACGAGATTCCTGAATGACAAAGATAGAATCCCTCGGTTAGATAAATGCATCCTTGCACTTTGTCTGTTTTATTTCCATTAAGTGCTTGAATATGTAGTCAAAGTCAGATTTAATCATTGCATCTGAGATAATTTTGAGGTATAATATTATATAATCTACATTTAATGTTATCTTATAGTTATTTTTCAAAATTTATTCAGGAATCTTTGCCTACCTGAACTACCTTGTGCCGGCCAAGAGAGAGGAGATCCTGAGGATCCTGATCAAGGGACTTCAGAGATTGGAATACAGGGGATATGATTCAGCAGGTCAGTGGATTTGAAATGGCAATTCGTGGGTATAAAATGACAAAGGATATTGCTAGTATCTATTACAATTTTCAGTACTTTCTTGACCTGCATAAGTATTCTAAACTCACCAACTGTATTGTTCTGCCCCACCCCCCTTCAAATCTAATTCATGGATTCTAAAAAAGGTAACTGTATTTTTTATTTAAAGTTCATTTTGCCTTTGTGTAATGGAATTTATGCATGGATGTAAACACTCTAAGTGTGTTGACTTAAAAACATCAGTCTCTTGTATTTACAGGTGTTGCTATTGATAGCAGCAACAATGCTGAAGATTCTGTTTCTGACATTGCCATCATCAAGAAACGTGGCAAGGTGAAGGCACTGGAAGAAGAAATTGCTGGTAAAATATTTCATTCTTTCAGCATTCTATCTAGCATCAGGATATATACCTTCTGTCACAATTTTTGTCTTTGTTTTTATTAACCTTACTGATTGACAGTTCTGATTACCAAACTGATTGAAATTTTCATTACAGTTTATATTATATTAGTAATGTTATTTTATCTCTATAGCTTCTACCCAAAGTTTGGATTTTGACCGTGAATTTAACTGCCATATTGGAATTGCTCATACTCGCTGGGCTACTCATGGAGAACCCAGTGCTTGCAACAGTCATCCACAAAGATCTGATCCCAATAATGGTATGTTAATATAGATTTCACTATTTCTCTCACTAAAGTGACTTTCTAAAGGTCTGAATATGGTTAATTATTTTTGCGAATTGGAGTTTTGTGTAGCTATAACTATGAGAATAGTTTATGCAGAAATTGGTTGACAATATTGTTTTATTGGCATAGAAAAAAATAGAATAAGACCTAACTGGTATGCATAAGAATAAAATTTTAATGCTTATCACCAATAATTATTTATTTTTGAGTGTCATATTTATTCTCATTTTTAGAATTTGTTGTTATCCACAATGGCATCATTACCAACTACAAGGACATCAAAACCTTCCTGGTAAGCCTATCTAATGAATTTAACTGAGGAAATATTTTGGTATCCCAGGTATACTTGTTTGTTTTAGCATTTAATGGTACCTGCAGAAGATAAAAAGAAGCATTTGACTTAGTTTTCTTTTCTTTTTTTTTTCCTGTTTTACAAATGGGTGACGTGATTAAATGCAGAAGTCTGTTTGTCCTGAAACTGAATTCTCCTTCATATATTATTAAGTCTATAGGTTGAAAATATGAATTATAAGAGCATTTTTTACTGGATCATATATCAGAATGCAATTTTTATAGTGGAAATTATTTTGTTTTAAGACAATCTAGGCAATTTAATAAATATTAAGGGGTAAATATTGTACATAAGATAATATATCTTTGTGCCTGAGACAAGCACTGAGACTATTTGCCAAGCCAATATGAGAAATATCAAACCACTATTCAACCAATAAATGAACATTTCTCTTGTTCTTTCCATTGCAGGAAAAGAAAGGCCATGTGTTTGAGTCAGAGACAGACACTGAGACTATTGCCAAGCTAATTAAACACATTTATGATACCAAGAATGAGGTGAACTTCAGACAGCTGGTAGAGGCGGTCATCCAACAGCTGGTATGTGTTCAGCTAATTGTAAAAAAAAAAAATACAATCTCACACAGCTAAGGGAAAATGACAAGCTTTTTTTAATCAAAGATATTTTGTTTCCATCGATTTGGACATTTCTTATATGTTTTGAAGCAATATAGGTCAGTTTTAACATCCTGGTTCATAACAGGTTCAATATTTATTGGTTCAAACCAGGAAGTTAAATACACTTTAAAATGCTGTAAGTCGATCAAAACTTTGATTAATGCAGTTTACGTGTGCTACAGTGCTCTCATTATTTTCAAAGGCTATTCAGAAGAAACAATAAATCAATGGTTTTTCAACATGAAAGTAACCTTTATTATTATACCAGTTTTAACCCTTGTTTCACATCAGACATTCTTGTTAAAACTGGCTCAGTGATAATTCTTAGTGTATAGTTCTTAGTCATTTACCAAAAGTCTAGATCTTATTACACAGAATTAGCTGTGCTATTTTTGCATTTTAGATATTGATGGACCCAGAACATCACTGTTTAATATTTATAATCCATTTGATAAATGATATCATTGTCTTGAGAATATTAATATGATTTCAATATTAATGACATGATTGAAAGAGGAATATTTCTGTGGAAATTATTTTGTTTCTACATACATTGCATTATTTGTTTGAGGGGAATTCATTTTTCTTTTTATTTATTTCTAGGAAGGGGCATTTTCCCTTGTCTTCAAAAGCAAGCATTTCCCTGGGGAGTGTGTTGCCACAAGGTAAGTACAGGCATGCAATGGGCTTGAGAATCAACTAAAAAACATTTCCTATAGTACATGTCGTGGTTGGGTTTGTAGCACTTTTGAATCTCTTGGCTTAAAATGGTCTCCAAATGACTGTTAGTGAAAAATAAACATGGTACTTGGAAGAGTTGGTCACAGGTGTAGTGCCAGAGTATAAGTTTTTACATTTCAGAGGTCGTTTATACCTCAAGGACACAAAGAGAATGCATCATTCTTTATTTGATACTTTGAGATAATGTTTAGTCTTGGATATATATGTCTCATAAATGCCAACTTTACTTGTAAATAAAACCCATTGCAGGAGAGGCAGCCCGTTGCTTATTGGTGTTAAGACCAGATATAAGTTATCTGCTGATCATTTCCCAGTGTGCTACAGCAAAGGTAAGAAGTGTGCATGAAACTTGGTGTATGTTAACAGCATAATGATATATTCACAACTCTCCGTACATTTACAGTTGTTTTTATTTTTAAACACAACTGTATTCAATGTAATTGTGAATGTTAACTTTACAAGGATCTTATTTATTGATTATGATAGTCAAAATCAACGGTAAGATGCATTGTAGGTATGCAACTAAATCCCTGCTAAACTACCCCCAGTTACAGGGATAATCTGCTCATTTTCACTTTCCGGTTGGTATAAATTGTTTACTTTCATTTAGAGTTGAAATTCAAGTTATAGCAGTAAAATGATGTAACATGGTTGGGATAGCACAATTATGCAATGGATATTTTTCACTTGTTGATATTTCTCAGATTGTATAACATGCTATCACATCATTATGCATAAAATATATCATTCGGAGCTGTTACAATAGAAACCAACAATCCTGCATTCACTGTGTGACTTCCAATGAGATGGCTTCTTCCTATTATGTCACCTGCATATTTATATATTTGATGTTTTATCCTTTGCTTTTCCCCATATATCTATCACAGTTCTTCTGGACTGTTCTTTTCCTTCCTACAGCTGATCATGACCACAGACCTAACTTGATTCCCACTACATCTGAACCACAAACCAGTGGTAAGAGTTTGTAGGGTCGGAACTTATATTATCTAACCTCCAGAATCCTTTCATATCTTGGGTTTTCTCCACCAGGCCTTGAACTCCCCATGGGAATTGTTATGCATTTGGAACTCGTCATCCAAAATAATTAGAAGTTACAATTTGGCCATCTTGTACTTTGTTCTCGATGCTTTGATTTGAGTCATTAAGATCAAATTTTAAAATCAAGTACTGATTTGAATTTAACTTGGCGTTCCAAATGCTCCGACATTGAATAATACCCCAATGGTCTATTATAACTAAGCTTTATTCTTGTATCATAAATCTTTTAAAGCATAGCAATTTACAGCAGTCTTAATTATAAAATACAGCCAAATTGAGGTGGAGGCTTTTTTTTTTATTCTCATTTTCTGTTGCAATAAATCTTGTTTTCCATAGAAAAAAATAATTTAATAGCAATTTTACTGGTACCCACATCAGTATCGCAAATTGAGTTATTTAGAAGCAAATGCAGTTGGTTATTGCCATTTAAGTTTGTAAAGCACTAACTCAATAGTGGCTGTATTGATTTGTTTGATTAAAAAATCACACCATACTATATAACACACATAGGCATTTCTTTACCTTTGGTCCTTAATAATTCTATAAAATTGGGAAAGCATTGGGCCTAGATGTCATGTCCACATTTCTTTAAGTGGATAACAATTTGATTAACAGACCAACTTCCCTAAGATCTTATATTTTCTTTTTTCACAAACAAAAACTTTAAACTCACCTGAGATGCTCCGATTTATGTTGAACACCTTCATCAGTCAAATGCAAATATAAGATCTTATAACACTTTACCAAACTTATTACAACGTGCTCACTTCTATAACTGTGATATATTGAAAAGGGTTTAATATCATTTTAAAGATATAAAAAATGGCATGCTTACTTGAATTAAATAGCAGAATAGGATATAGGTTAGTTAGAAAATTGGTTTTGAGGGAATCGATGCGTTTTGCTGTGAAATTCAAAGTGAATTAATTTAACAATTGAATACTTAGCGCATGTCATTCCTGAATGGCAAAATATGAATGGGGATATGGTGATTTTGTCAATTTTGCATAATATTTATATTAGTCTCTCATTTTACCTAGTTTAGAAGTCAATCTTATTCTCACGTTGCAAAATATTTATTGTTTCTGTCTATATTTATATGGTGAAGGGTAGAAGTTTTTAAATATAATTCTGTTTAAAACTTCTCATGCCTGTTGATATGATTATATATTTAGAATATTGTTATATTTTGTATTCAAATTTATTATTATAAGCATTATTTGAACACATAAATGTTTTGCTTCGTCTTTTTAATAAGTAGTCGTGCATGTTGTAGTTATTCTATTTTTAGTGTAAAAAGCTCAGCAGTCCTTGTCTGTTTTAAAGATTGTTTCTCTTTAAAAGTTAACTTAGTTCTCATTTATAAGCATGCTCATCGTATGCTGTTTCTTTGTTTGTTAACCTGAATTATTTCTTGTTTTCCATCTATTTCCCCTCTTGTGTTGCTGGTAGATAAAACTAATGAAAAGTCAAAAGGTATATCACCACTAACGTTTTCTACTTTTTTGTGAGTTCTTCTGCATATGTTTTATTATGTTGCTTATGTAGAACAAACCTGCCTTATTTAGTGCATTAATATAATAATTATCTGAAATTTGAAGGTGTGAATTTTTATGGTTTTTAAGGGTCATTCTTTCACCTTTTGAAAATATATATACAAACCTTTATTTGGATGGTACTGTAGATAAAAATTGTGTTTCATTGTCTTGCAAAACAGTTTTCAGTTAAATCATTTATTCAACTAGCACTTTTATCACTGACAAAAGAAACTGGATAATATTCTTTTCTATTTTATGGGAAATGTTTATTAAGGTTGGGTTGTAGGAGAAACTGTTATTTGTGGTTTTTATCTTTATTTACTTTTATTGATATCATATTTATTTTCTATCAGTTCCT
>NW_019775445.1:369231-383374 GCF_001039355.2 Lingula anatina
TTTCTTTCCTTTTTTTTTTTTTTTTTTTTTTTTTTTTGTGGAGGGAGGGGATAAAATCACATTTTCACACTATTATGAACTTCAGATCATATTGATAAAAATAAAGAATGAATGTTTTCCAGTTAGTTCAGAATAAAGGTCCTATAATATTACTTCATATCTGTCAACATTTTATGAATGGGTACATTAATTTGAAAATGGGAGTTGGTGTTTTCATTGTCTTTCTCAGTAAAAATTAAAGCTTAATGAAATAACAGGACAGGATATGTACATATTTTTTATAGTTACATTAATATAATTTTTTCCCAAATTCCGGAGGTGGCTTGTTGCAGAATGTGTTTAATTTTTTCATCTGAATCAAGATTTACAATCTTAGTAGCTGACAACCAGTAAATTAATGAGAGAAAAGATGTGACTGGAAATTCTGCTTTTTGTGTGAACATCAATGCTTTTTTCTATAACAGGACAAAGTGGGATATTTGCATATATTTATATTCTGTTGCCCTTAATATGAAATAATAATCCACCCATTAATATATATCTACTATAATAACCGTTACAGGTGGATGGAGTATTCCTAGTCATGATTGGGGTAGGCGCATGCCAAACTGTGGTGATGAAACAAAAAAATTTAAAGTGCACTTTCCCAAATTCATACATAGTACCTACCAGCAGAATGAATGTATTTGGCATATAATAGAGAAAGAAATCATTTTTTGAGGATTGTTCTGTATTTAGGATTTATTTTAGCTTGTTTCCAGGTTTTGCTATTTTGTGGCCATTGAATGAATGGTTGATTCCTGATTGTTGCATAGTGTGATTCAGAAATTTAGACACTCCATTCCATGTATTTGAGCTCATCCCAATTCTTAAACTCAAATAACTTGATAAGAAATGCACAGAAAATGTTGAGTTGATGGCAAACCAATCGACTTTTTGAAAAATGAAGGGCATGTGTTCTAATAAGAAATGTTAGAGATTTTTGCAGGACTTTTGAATGAAACTTTAGGACTTTGGATTAGAAAAAAAAATGAAAATAAACAGCATTTTACACTGTAATATTGCTAAATATGTGCTGCTTGCATGTTCTCCGTGCATTTAATCAAATGAAGCTAGACTCAAGTCTAGCCTTGCTTTTATGCAGCTTGTTAGCAGCATGGATATTAATATTTCTTTATTGTATAAATGCTTGACTTTTACCTCTGTCTTCCTGTGTTATTAACAGCATGTTACTTACTGGATCAATAAAAAATACCAGACCAGGTTTTAATCATTTTGTAAGGTAGTAGAGGTTTATTTTTATTTTTAGGCAGGGCACTATATAAATAAAAAGTTGATTGAATTTAGCAGTGAAGGCCAAGTCTGCATAACTTTCGATATTAAGCATACTTTTTTATTTTTTCTTTTCTTCCACATGTAAATAGTTGTCTCTCTTTTGCCTGGTCTGGCATCGATTTCATTTCAATTTACAGACCTTTTTACACAAGAATGTTATTTATTTATTTTATAAAACAGATGCCCGCCACTCGGATAAATCAACAAGCAACCTGGCTCTTCAGAGGTCTGACAGTACAACAGAGTTTCAGCCTATTGGACCAAACCGTGAAGTGGAATATTTTTTTGCTTCCGATGCCAGGTATAAGTTACATACATATTTCCACTTCTCATCGTCAGTATGAAGGTAAACTAAAGATCCATATCATCAATGTCACTTATTTCACCAGCATGTCAAGATTGTTGCCAGAAGTCTGTGTGTTTCCAAATCTGCCAATTACTCAAAATGTTCAAATTCCTCACTGTATCAATGCTTTATTTTTGTCAAGATTTATCTTTTTCAGATACTCACAAAAACATACTTTCTGGCATGATCTTCATCATCCTTATTCTGTTTTTAAACTTAAAAATTCTCTTTATCGTATATTAGCAAAACAATTTTAGGGGAATATCATAAATCATTTTTTTTTAAATTTTAGTGAGCAGTAACAATATAGTAATCTGTCTTTCAACAAATATGCGTCAGTGTTGTTGACTTCAGTATTCTTTGCTGTCCCTGTTTTCAGTGCCATTAAGATAAAACTTACTTTTAAATATTTATGTCATCCTGGTACAATCTAGTATTGTATGTGTATGAGGTGTATAATAAATTATGCATATGTATGGATGTAGTATTGATATATTGTTTAACCTTGATTTTCAGGAGCTCTTGTCCAATTCAAGAACTTGGTCTAAATGTATATAACATGGTCCATGTCATTCTTTGAAAGAACTGTACACATGTGCAATGTCTTTTTTGCCAGTCATTTCAATGTAGTTATGTGCATTATTCATCTGCATCTATGTCAAACAAAAACAACCACTTCAGTCTAACCCCAATAAATTATCATAATAAGTGAAATTGCACAGGGGGTTGTAAACAAGTATAATGTTTCCAAGCAGCTATTCCAATTTGTTGATGATTTTTTCGACTCAAATTTTGTTCACTGAGCCTACAACATAGTCACATGTTTCTGTTTTCAGTGCTATAATAGAACACACCAACCAGGTGATCTACCTGGAGGACGATGACGTGGCTGCTGTCAGTGAGGGAGCTCTGTCTATCCACAGGATCAAGAGATCCATTGATGAGTCCACTGTGAGAGAGGTGATCACTCTCAAGATGGAGATTCAGCAGATTATGAAGGGTGGGTTTAGTTTTGTGCTCTTATTTATTAAAGGGATAACAACTCTTTGTATGAAATCTTTATTTCACAATAAAACATTGTAAACAACTCAAGAAAATATAAGATATTCTATTTCACCACCAAAAATGGCAGTTAAAGCAATTATTCTAAGATCTGTGCTTGTCATCCAACCGTGTGACCTCCATAGACAGCTATAGTCTGTAATAATCTCTTAAGAGATTATTACAAAAAAGCAAACTTTCTAGAAAAAAAAAACAGGGACTAAATTTGAATGTAGAAATGGATTCAATTACCATTGGTAAGAATGGGAACATTGTTGTTTACCCCAAGAAAATTCATTTTTTGGCCAAAATGAACGATTGTTATCCCTTTAAGAACTTTGTAACTTCTTGTCCTGTGAGGCCACAAGTCCAGCTGGTGTTTGAGCGCATACAGAACAAGCTAACAGATTCGCGCATCAAATATGAAAGCTTGCCCCTAATCCCTTTGTTGACATTGAATAGATCCCAGTAAAATGCGACAAGCCTGCAAGTGGGTAGGCCGTATTTGATCTGCTGATCTGTTTGTCTGCGGATCATGAATGCGGCCTCACTCATGTTTTTTTGGGTCTTTCACCAATTGAATGATAATTCTTGACAATTTGCTATAATGACAAGCTGTATTGATTTCTGGAGTTAGACAATGAAGTTTACAAAATGGAAACAAGTGGAAGGAAGTCGGCTAGTATAAAAGACAAAAAATTAATTTCCTGCAAACATTTTTGAAATATCATCACTTTTTATGTAAGAACATGTCCATTTATGTGTCTTAAAACAAAATGTAGGCAATGGCTTTGCCATGGCCGGTAGTAGATAAAATTTGTTCAAAAAGTTCATCATTTTTGTGGACTGAATATTCAGGTGGTGAAACATACCCAAGTCTATCTTTATCTCATTTTTTGCCTTTTTTTTACAGGCAGCTTCAGCAGCTTCATGCAGAAGGAAATCTTTGAGCAGACCGAGTCTGTTGTGAACACTATGAGAGGACGTGTGAACTTTGAGACAAATGAGGTAGTCCTTGGTGGCATCAAGGACTATATGGGAGAGATCAAACGTTGCAGACGTCTTCTTTTCATTGCATGTGGGACCAGTTATCACAGTGCAGTTGCTGTAAGTAATACTAGCTGTGGTTTGTAGTGTTTTAGATCTACTGTTTTGAATACTGCACATGTAGTATGAGACACACCCTCTTCTAAAAGTGCAGATTAAAAGTAAACTGAGAACAGCATGACCTGTAACTTGAATGCTGGTACACAGTATGATAAAATCAACAACCAAGTCATTTTCAGTTCTCTTTTGATGCTTACACTGATTAATTGCCTTGTAATTTGCATCAGTAAAAGCTGCAGGACCTTCTGTTTCAATTTTTTTCTTTTTCATATTTCACTTATATATATATTCTATATATTTATTAATATTGGCATTATTTTTAGACAAATACTGAAAGTATTTCTCCATATCATTATGTGTTTTATTTTCAGACTCGCCAACTTCTGGAGGAGTTGACGGAGTTGCCAGTCATGGTGGAGTTAGCCAGTGATTTCCTGGACAGAAGTACACCTGTGTTCAGAGATGACGTCTGCTTCTTTATCAGTCAGTCAGGTAAGGGGGCAGAAAACCGATTTCTCTTTAAGGTTTGATTGAGGTTGGATTGGAACTCTGAAACGTAGGGCAAAGATTTATCAATAATGTAAGATTAAACATGGGGTATATTCTCTCTAAAGGAAGTATTTTTGGTATGGGATAGTACCAACTTATTCAGTAACTGGCCAAGTAGACTGAAAGAGAAAATTCCTGTAGGAAAAATTCAATACAGTAGAAAAGGAAAAGGATTCAAGACTCCTTGAAAAAAAACATTTTCCACATTTCATTATTTGCATTAACCTTATTAAAAAAAACTGTGGAGTGAATGTTCACAGGTTGTGTTGTTATTTTTTAGGTGAGACTGCAGATACTTTGATGGCTCTGCGTTATTGTAAGGGAAGAGGAGCTTTGATTGTTGGTATCACTAACACAGTGGGCAGCAGTATTTGCCGTGAGTCTCACTGTGGTGTTCATATCAATGCCGGACCAGAAATTGGTGTGGCCAGTACTAAGGTAAAGATGGTGAAAACAGTGCTTGAAAATATGCTTATACAAACATTGATATGATGAATTTATTTTGAAGTAATGCTTATTAATCTGTGATGTGATATTACAGTAAATTTAATTGAGTTGTATTTTTAGTAAAAATTAAAATAGCTTGTTAGTCATAAATCAGAAAAAGAAAAAAAAGGTCAGAAAATATGTTTCTAGAAATTTGTTTCAAGAGACATTGAGTTTAAATGAAATCAGTTCTAAAATATTTCAGTGGAGATGAGGTGGGGTGCAAAATACCCTCATAGTGATTTTGCTACACTGTTACATGTTACATTTCTAGGCCTACACTAGCCAGTTTATCTCTCTGGTAATGTTCGGTCTGATGATGAGTGACGACAGGCTGTCCATGCAACAACGAAGAAAGGAAATTATTCAAGGATTGCAAAAGCTTCCAGGTGAAAGAATATCAGATTTAAATAGATCTCTCTGTGGGTCTTCTTATTAGTGGACAAGTAGATATGAGTTTTTTTTTTTTGTTTTTTTTTACGATAGACAATATTATTAGTGTAATGTGCAGTTTTAAGGACTCTAGTTTTAGTTCGCTAGGTAGTTAGTTGATTAATAAGTTCTTGTCTTTTTATTTCAGTATACCATTTGTAAGACAAAAAGGCATATTTATAATTATTTTTGGAAAATCACCTGTTTTGACCGCATGGAGTTGCTAAAATTTCCCCTCATATTTAATTTCTATATTTATCAGAGCAAATCAAAGAGGTTTTGAAGACGGATGAGAAGATCCATTCCCTGTCCCAAGAGCTGTACCAGCAGAAGAGTTTGTTGGTGATGGGCCGAGGATACAACTATGCTACATGCCTGGAGGGTGCACTGGTGGGTTGGAGGAGATCTTAAGATTTTTTTTCATTTCTTTTTTTTTTTTTCTTTTATTTTACCTAAAATCTGTCTTTTTAAGTAGCTTACTTTGTTACATGTAACACCAGATTTTAAAAATTTGGAATTGCTTTTTTATCAAAATTTACCTGATTTAATTTATTTAATGTAATCTTACTCAAAAGGTCATATAAAGTCCTATAAATGCGTGCCTATTTTAACTTATCTACCAATGAAATGGTTCCAGCAATAAAATATGAACTTTATTAATTGTGTTGTTCTTATCTTCAGAAAATCAAGGAATTGACTTATATGCACTCAGAGGGTATCTTGGCTGGTGAATTGAAACATGGGCCACTGGCTTTGGTAGACAAAGCTATGCCTGTCATTATGATTATAACAAGGGACAACCTGTATCCTGTAAGTATAATCTTATCTAACACTGCTTTATCTGTGAAATATGGCCTATTTAGAAGGCTGTGTCAGTTATAAACACTTATATTGTAGTTTTACCAAGTGTTACAATGTTTAATTATTAATTCAAATAGTACTTAAGTGTTGTTGATGTTACCAATTACCAAATATACATTATTAGGAGTAATATGTTTGTTTTTTCGTTTTCAGAAATGCATGAATGCATTGCAGCAGGTTAAGGCCAGACATGTAAGTATAGTGTGTGCTTGCCAAGAGAATTGGCTGCAACCTATGTCTGTTAAAGATAGATCAAAACATAAAGATCAGTTGAATAAAAGTAGCATGATTTTGTGCACTTCCACATTTTTTAATACGTTATTTAAGTACTTTCATTTTATATGAACTGTAATGTATATTGTAACTGTGAAAATTGAATACCATATAATACACAATTAGAAACTGAAATATTGAAAAGTATGCGTTTCATTGACTTGTTGTTTCTTGCATTTACCTTGATAATTGCTTAACTAACAGTTTACATTGATTTTGTTTGCTTGACTACTGAGATAATTTCTATTAACATAAAAGATTGTGTAAGATTGAACACTACATTTACTTTACATTATTGAAAATGGATGTTGTTTAATGCTTGCCATGCCTCTTTACCCATTTGAGTGATATTATTTTGCGTTACTCCTCACAATAAAGTTTCATTGGGATTATGATGTTGCAAGTGCATGACTTAAACTGTAGCCTGAATGATGCCCTGGGCTAAATTTGCAACCTTGTGGCCTCTGACCTTTGCACCTTGTGTGACCTATTTTTCCTTAATGTCTCACTTACTCCACTGTTACTAACTGAAAAGTGCATGAAATTGTGCATGAAGTGAAAACTAACAGCCAAATGCATGCCACTACTATCTTACCTGGTATTAACCCAACTGTTACTTGTTGAGAGCTGCAGAAAACTGAGCATGAGGCAAAAGCAAAGAGCCAAATGCAAGTGAACTTTTGCAGAATGTGTAAAGGTTTTTAATGTCCTAATCCCTATTCTCTTATTAACCTTCTTTGTAGAGTAAGGTGTTTTTAAAAATCTTTAGTTTACATGTAATTAAATAGCAACTGGTGTCTTAAGTAGTACTTTATTGAAAAAATAGTTTGCCTTCGAGGTGTTGTTCTTCCATTGATAATTTCTATATCTGTGCCTCTTATGTTCATTTCTTTGAAAGATTTGATTTGAAGTGGATCCAAATCTCATTTATTCTTTTACCCATATTTGACATTTTTCAAACAAATAATCTGTCTGTGTTTTCTGTATCTGTCCTGTTTACTATGTTGTCAGTGTACTGTGCTGTAGTGTAAAAGGTGATAGAAAGTTTAACAAGTTCCATGGTGTGATTCTCTGCATTGGTCATGGTGTTGGACTCTTTGAGGTTAGGGGAATCTAGATAATAGTTTTGGAGGAAAAATCAGTTCATTCAAAAAATGTTGGACAAGTTGACATTGTTAATGTCAGATTGGGACCTTTTCTTGTAGTGACATAGCACTTATTCTCCTTGAGTTTCTTAATGATAGAAGCTAACTTTTTCAAAGTTAAAAGGAAAACTTATGGTACCAAGAAAGGTAATTGTTTACTATCTTATTTGTAAAACTACTTAATATATACTGGGACGATGGCGTAGACTATTTGAACATGCCCTACTAAATTTTGTTGGATTATAGACAGATAAAGTGGTGGTGGTAACTTAAAACATTCCCTTATTGTGTGTAGTGGCCATTAGTTAGTGAGAGGTCACACAAGGTGTGCAAGTTGAAGAAGTGGCAAATATGACCCTGTTTTTTTTTTACATCCATATCTTGGGCCAACTCTTCCTACCTTCAAAAGGAACTTTTGAATTGAGCCATTTGTAGGCATAAAAAATAGCTCAGTTTTACTTTCAAACTACTAAAAATTAATAAAAAGCTCAGTAGTTACAAAACTTTCAAACATGTTATGATGTCAACATGGAATTTTTTTATGAAAAACGTAGAAGTTATGATTACATTTTTGACAAAAGAGAAAAGATAAAACAACAAAGAAAAAAAATCACTGCTTATTATGAACAATCCTCTCAAATTTCCCTTTTCTTTTTGTCTTGTGGTTCTGCTTCAGCTTGTGTTTTGCTAATTTTGGTGTTAATAATGCTGCATGTTGACTGCAAAATGGACCTTGTTTTTAGGGTCAACCAGTGGTTATTTGCAACGAAGGTGATGAAGAAACAATAAGGATGGCATACAAATGTCTTGAAGTGCCTTTAACAGTGGACTGTTTACAGGGGATTATCTCAGTTATCCCCCTGCAGCTCGTGTCGTACCACATTGCTACCTTAAGGAACCTGGATGTAAGCAATCCAACATTAGCTGTAAAGGGTCACATCATGGCAACACCTGAGGCAACACACTGCTGCTGCCCCCTATTTTGTTTTGTGTGTTTGTATGTTGTTTTCTCCTCACATTGCTTTGCAAAGTAGAAAATTTGTGGCCATCTGAATTCACACTGTGATAGGATGTTTCACAATGGATAATTTGCATTAATTTTCAAACAGGCTGTCTGGCAAAATTTTGGTATACGGTGCTTGGAACTTGGAGTGAAAACTCTCCTGTCACTATGTAACCACCTTTTCTCATGTATGTGCTTTGCTTATGGATAAAAAATGATTTATCAAAAATATTAGCAACAAACAAAATTCCTCACCCAACTGCCCATACACCCCTGTATGATAAAAGGCAGCAGCAGATTGTTGAAAGGACTGTGAGAATGTGAGTGAATGGGTTGTTGTTGGTGGTGTGATGTGCATGTCTGGGATTACATTCCCTGGTTCACGTTGCAGGGAAGGCCAATAGTCGTATGCAACAAGGGGGACGCAGAGACTCAGTCCCATGCATATAAAATAGTGGATGTCCCTTACACAGTGGACTGTTTGCAAGGAATCTTAACAGTCATTCCCATGCAGCTTCTCTCCTTCCATATTGCTGTGCTCAGAGGATATGATGTAAGAACTAATAATGCATCCAGCTGCGGAGCAGTTTAGATGTTGTGTTTTGGTTTTCTGTTTTTGGTTTGGTTTTTTGTTTTTATTGAGGGGCGGGGGTGGATTTCGCCTTCAAGGAGTGTCAAATTTTAAAAAGGAAGGATGATGAAAATTTTTGTGGGAAGAGTGGTGGGGTACATTGGAAACACCAAGAAACTAAAACAGAGGGGTTGGAAAACTTCAACCGAAAGTGGAAATTTAAAGAAGAGTGCATGCTGGCATGACTATTTATTTTCAACCATTGTCAACAAAGTTCTTTGTTGACACATGGAGATGTATCAGCAGCTGTATACAGGCCAAATTAATCTATTAAACCTGTGCAAGCTTGGCAGGTAACTGTGAGTATTGTGTAATGTGAGATGCCATGCTTGGTGAGGGACGGTGCATATCCCCCCAGGTGTTGGGTGACATGTGACAACGGGTGACAGGTAAGTGACAAAATGTCTGTCATGTCCATCTAGTTGTGTCTGTCATTCATGTCTGTGCTGTTTGTGGCAGGGTCAGCCTCTGGTTATATGTGAGAATGGAGACGAGGAGACCAAACACATGGTCCATAAAACCGTGGAGGTGCCCTCCAATGTGGACTGCCTTCAAGGCATTCTCACTGTGATCCCACTGCAACTGTTGTCTCTTCATATTGCTGAGCTCAGAAAGTTGGACGTGAGTTTCCTACATTACAATATTATAATCATTGGTTCTTTGTAATTATGTACACTATCAAGATGGAGTATTGCACGTGGGGTTGATTTTTTAAAATTTGTTACGAGTATCAAAACGGCCATAGTGGTTCTAAGTGTGATGCATTATTATTATTATAGTGTAATCTCCATTCCTAGAGAGGGTATTACCAGAGTGTATATAAATTGGTAAAAAGAGAATATTACCCAAATATATTTTAGTTGAACAACTAATTTTTTATTTATTTATTTATTTATTTATTTATTTATTTTTTGGAGGGGGGGATATCTTTCCAATGTAATTTGCACCTCATTTTAAAAGATTTTGGAATAATACCTAACTTGTACCCACAACTGAGATGCATCTGGAAAGAATGTGAGTTTGTGTGGATATATGTTGTGATATTGTCTGTAGGTTCTTGTGTGAGTATGTGCACTGTGTTATTTATCATTGTTGGGACTTAAAAATGCATCCTGTTTTTGGAGAAGCAGTGTGTTTCTGTGTATATGTGCATGCATGTACATGAGATGCCTCCACAGTAAGTATGTGTAATATTAAGTAAATAGTGAAATGAAAATAGAGGTCAATCAGTTATCTCATTAAGTGTAAGTATATAGGTTTTTGACTAGTAAAATATTGTAAATATAACTGTTTTTGTTATTTTTATTTTAATTTAACTTTGTTGGTTCCATTGTTTACAGTAGCACATTTATGACTGAAATAGAGAGCTTGCAAACTGTCTATTCAAAATTATTTTTATTTTCTGTCTCAAAACCTGTAGTTACTATAGTAATTTTATCATTGTGCTTAATTGAAAAAGTGAAACAAGCTCAGGCACTGATTTAAATGGAATTTTTTCCTAGTGATCCATTGCTCCTGTCATTATCTTATCAGAAGACTTGACTAGTAGTTGGCTGATAGGAGGACTGACAACTAGTAGTGGAAAATAGAACCAAATCGGATCTATACTTTTTCAGTACAAACATGCCCTAGGAATGAATGTCTTCTTGCATGATACACAGTCTCTCTCTTTCTTCTGCTTTTACTTTACCATGATTATGCTATGCTTACAGGTCGATTGCCCAAGAAACTTGGCTAAATCTGTGACAGTGGAGTGAGTGGTAAGTCCATACAGTGCTGCTACCTATGGTCCAGCATGGCAATTACTTAGTGTTAGTTTTCTGGTGCAGGTTCCTATGTATCCTCTGTATTGAACACTTCAATAAGAATATTACCGTTGCCTCCAGTGCCTTTTATTACTTAGTAGTTATATTTGAATGCTTGCCCCCTCACTATTAATTTCATCAAGTTTAATATGAATTTAGATTTTTTTTACACTGAGGACTTCCTCTAGCAGTCTTTTCCAAAGGGATGTTGTTCTCATAATGGTGAAGACACTTTTTAACATCTATCTGGTATTGCCCTCTGTGCATAAAACTTTTTTGACTTGCCAACCCTACCTTCCTGTAGTAACTTCCTGCATCCATGATGTTTCTCCAACCACTTTGTCACATTTCCCAATGGTAATTTTGAAAACTTATATTCTGTATATGAGAATCAGTAGTTTTATTTTTTTAAGACATTATGAATATAGCTTTTCCAACATCCTGTTATGTCAACCTGCGTTGTTCTGTAGAAAGACCATACTGTGCTAGGGTAGTCAGACTGAGACCTCACAAACGATTAGTATACAAGAACAGGCTTTTTCCAGGATGGCATATTCTGCTAGCAATGGCTGACCTTGTGTTAGCTTTTTTCGCTTTTTCACATACTTGTTCAACTGTTTGATTTCCAGCTATGCAAACTCTGTGTCTTTTTCTTCCTTGACATGTTCTAAATAAGTTTTTTGTTAGGAAATGCCTTTCAATAAGTTCAACACATTTCTCAATGATGGAACCAGTAATTTAAAAAGTTTAATTTCTATTCAATTCTTCGGTGAGGTAACAATAGTCTGATAATTTTCTTATTAAATGAAAAGATGTGGTTATTTTTCACTTTTCATTTTTTAATTATTTATTTATTTATTTATTTATTTTTTTCAGATTGAACATCCAGGGGGTCTTCTTGAGGTACATACATCCTAAGGACAGTGTATTACAATTTGGACATACACTGGAATTATCAAGAACAAGGCCGACAACTCCCAAGTTCACAGACCAGCTGGAATGATGAAGTGTTATTCTAACTAAAGTGTGATCATGAAAAGACATTATTTTAGACCATATTTTTTTTCATTAATGTATTTACTAGTCAAATAGTCTGACACTTGATGCTTGTAAAAATATAGCTAGAAAAATCACTTTTTGTAGTCTGTAAGAATAAAATTTGATGAATTTGAAAAATGAAATTTACATGGGCATAAATATTTTCTTTCATACAGGCAGCAGGTGAATATGGTCTTTTTATTGTGTATAAACTTTATGCCCCTGAAAAAAAAAGCTATGCACAAAAAAAATTGGTGTGTGTGCAAATCTCTAGAAAACCATCGCATTTTCAATCAGTGTACAGGCAGATGGATAAATTCATTTGTCCATTATCTTAATTGTAATTTAATATATATTTTATCCAAGGAAGGGTTTGACAATTTACCATATATTAGAATCTTAGTTTTAGATAACATAATTAAAGTTACCTTAGTTTAGTTGGTGTTGCTATACCATATATTAAAAAAAACATTTATATCACCTCCACGCAGTGTTTGATGCCAGCTTTATCTAAACAAACATTTTAACCACAATGCTGCCAATATTTGAAGGTCAGATTGTATATTCCAGACTGGGTCCAGAGTCGATATCATCCAATATTGAAAAAAAAGAACTTGCTTGCTTTGAGATAAAGGAAATAGAAACTGGCCTAAGTAGTATACTTGTTGTGTGCATTTATTTTGTTTATGATGAGTGAAAAAACATGGTTTTCTCAAAGGACATTATCTAATACTATCAAATAAGTAGAGAATAGTTCAGCTGCCTTTTTAACTAGAACTGTGCAATGTTAGTTTCTTTTGGGCTTTTTTTGTTAAAGGTAAACTTTCAAAATATGTCCAAAATACTGTGTATTTTGTTATGAAAGATATATTTCAAACCCCTGAAGTGCACTCTGGTCATTATGAAAGTAGACATTTAAACACATGAAATGATGTCATCTGTTCAATATATGCCAAGGATAAGGGGTCTCAATAAAAAATTATATCATGAACTGTCATACCCATAAACACATTTCTTTTTAGAAATTTGCATTTAAAAGAATGCTAGTCAATTATGAAGTGTTTGAAAAATTATGTAAGAGAATGCCACTCAGCAAATTGAGTTCACATTCCATATTGAATCAGACTTAATTTATTGCCACCATGGTAATGGAGTGACATTTTTGTTAAATATGAATTGTATGTAATGTCAAATAATTGTTCTGAGCCTTAATTGCATGGTTGTCTGTTTGTATTTTCGTAGTACAAAATCGATCTTATGCAATTGAACTAGGATTATGTAACAAATGTGCATCGACCAGCTGATATGCAAACTAGATTTCTGAATGGAAACTATTTATGAACCATTCATTTTATTATTTCTTTGTGTGTAAAGTATCCCTTGATGTGTGATCGCTTTTAACAAAACTTATATACTTGGTTACAGACAGTGAGGTAGTCATATTTGCTTTCAATTAGCATGTAAGGATTGGTTGTGATGTGACTTACTTGAGGAATAATGTCTGGAAAATAAAAAATAACCATGGTTATCATTCTCTGCATTTCATTTACATTTTCTTCTGACAAATGGAAATTGATTATTTAAACTTTCTGAATCAAAATTGACTTATTTTGACTTGTAAAGTCTTCAGTTACATTTCACCAAAAATCCAATCAAAAACTTAACAACCTTAAATGTACGTTTTAATTCTCTCTCTGGGTTGGATGATATTACAGAAAAACTAAATTATCAGTGGACTCAAACACCCAGCTTGCCATATGAAACCTCCATGCAGTGTCTTAAATCATGTTTATAACAAAAAAGATATGCATAAAATAGGAAAAAACGGACATATTTACATAGCATTTCTTCAATAACATAAAGTGAGGTATTATATCAGTTTAGCACTTTTTTTCTGACTCTTTGTTGTCTGCAACTCTATCCTTTGTTCACCCTCTCATTCACAGCCTAACTGTTTGATCTGAGGACATGTACTTATCCTCCTTGTTCATCCTCCTTATTGGTGTCTGTGACCTCTGATTCTCTGGATTTGAACACAACCTGGGGACTGTCTTTGATATATGGTGGTGGCATGAACTTGATCTGGGGTTT
>NW_019775445.1:393608-405662 GCF_001039355.2 Lingula anatina
GTTGACCAAATTTGTGTTTTAGTTTTTTAAACATATGTACCATATGCTATTTAACCAGCATAGCTGGTCATATATTTACTTAAAAAAATTGTAACAAACCTCACTCACCAATCATTTTGGCATCTGCCCTCTCTGACCCAGGCACATAGTTCTGTGGGATACCCAAGTGGAACACTTCCTGATACACGCTGCCACTGTCTGGAACATTGAAAACTGATTCCTCAGTGCTTACCAACCTCTTATAGTTGAGATTGTCAGTGCAGATAACTAAATAAAAGTTAGTTTTGATTAAGCAGAAAACATTTTACTATGTGTAACGGCAAGAGATTATTCTTTTTATGTACCTTTCTTTTTCCAAACCCTGAATTCTCCTCTAGATCCACGGTCTGTAGAAAACCCAATATATTTAGCTACAGGAGTGGTCTGCAGCTGGTATTCCATTATAATACTGCCATTTTGGGATTTCTCACCCTTTCCAACCTATAATTTATTAAAGAAAATACATGTTTTCTCAACTGTAACATTAGAAATATAAAAATTATTTCGAATCATATGCTTGGTGCATTTTGTGAAGATACACGTATTAAAACTGGTACTCTTATTTCAAAATTACCTGAAAAAATATTACACAACTATAGCCTAGTGACTGCACAACATGTAATCTTGCATTTACCATCACGACTGATTCTGAAACCTATAACAATAACCAACTTGTAGTCATCTTTTGGTGCCTCAAAGCCAGTTACCAAATTTACCTGCACAAGAC
Organism: Lingula anatina; assembly: GCF_001039355.2. The sequence goes on from NW_019775445.1 coordinate 394,375, forward strand.
CATCTGTCCAACTTATCCAGAAGGATGAAAAAACGTCTGCTGAAATTATCTTCCTTGTAGAAACAGTAACATACTTTGCTCCTGTAAAGAATAAAATTACACATTTTACAATAAGAAATACGGGATAATGAGGATAAAACATGACAGGCAAAAAATATATTAGGCAGTGTAAACTAAAAGAATTACAAGATTTTTTTTAATTCACAAAGACAGGAAAAAGTATTCTCAAAGCTAAAGCATATTGTAACACAAGTCAACGTACATATCAGAGAATAAATTCACAAACTAATAACATCAGATGTTGTTTTAACTCGTTTCACCACCTTGTTTTCCCTCAGCTATCCAAGACAGAGTATTTTCTTTTCCCCCAAGCACTATCTCCAGCAACTGTTTATTGTCAGCTGGTATGGCTGACAAGGCAATGTGGGCACTGTGCCTTGCCTTGACAGAAAAACTAAATGTGGTGAGGAAATCTGGCTTTTTCAAATACTGGAAATGGAATTTGTCAGGGGTGGATATGTGTATCCTTTCTAAAAGAAAATGTAAAATTAAGTGAAAAAAATTTTAAGGTGCCATAACATCTCAATGGGTCAAGAGAGTATGTATTAAAAGTTTTGTAAGTTTTTTGAAATGATCTAGTATTATTTACAATATAGTCTTGAAGATGAGAAACCTAAAAATTGTAAAAGCTTTTGTTGTATTGACATTGTCAAATGAAAGCTGTCCCTGCCTCCCTTTTCTCAGTCACAGAATACAAAGCAACAATCAAAGTTATTTAAACACCGATCTCACCATTTGGGCAGAAAAATACAGTGTGTGTGTAAAACTTTGGCACACCCTCTGGTTCACAGAGTACATGTCTTGCCACATAATCTGATGCCAAAAGTGACCTTTCCCCACTAGAAGGCTTTCCTGCACAGCAACCAGTATCAGCATATGCCTCAGCATGGACTGAAATTTCAATGATAACCAAATCATTCACTAACCCAATATTCCATGCATAATATTATACGTAAAATATTTGAAATTGCAATATTGATATAAAGTAATAAGTTATAACCTACCTGTTAAATTAAGATACCCTAGCTTATTGACTTGCATGACAGTGGGAATAGTCTTGATTTCGCCACTGCCAATACAAGTAGACAGTGAATGTGTGTGGTGCTTGGTGGCCACAAACTTTATCCCTCCTGGTCCTTTTAGTTTAAGATAAATCTGGAAATAAAACAATAAATTTTTAACCAATTTTGCTGCACTTTTATGCAGTAAATTAAAACCAACATTACAGAAAAAGTATGTAGTATATGTATATAATCCCCAAAAGTCTTAGCGTACCCCACCTCTAAAACCTAACCTTTCTAGTTACCCCTCAGACCATGACTGTTAGACTTTTTCAAAAAGTTTAAAAACATCTTTATAAAAGTACTCAACTAAATTTTTACCTGAGCACAAGAATCCTGATAATTGTAAACAGTCAAAGGCAAAGTTACTTGCTCTCCTCTAATCACCGAGTAAGGTAAGGAAAAGTCCACAAAGAAAGATTTAAATGTCTTAAGTTGTGCTGAATCAGCCACAGCAAGCCCATATTTCTGAGAAATAGATATGGCTTCAATGTTCCATGTTGTCACACTGTCTGGTGCTCTAACTCTTAATGTTTCCGTGTGCTTTGAAGAGCTGAAAGAGTGCACAAATGTTCAAATAAGCCAAATAATAATGTTTGTTGGAGCTCTTATTACAATACTGAGCTATATTATATGGTACAATACTAGAAAAGTTCAGAACTGAATGTCAGTAAAGAGTTCATAGCAAAAAATACTAAAATGTATTAACATGTTGGCATTGATTTGGACAGTTCAAATGCATTGTTAAATGTGAGCATCTATAATTATCAAAAGCTTTTGCTCTCTGCATGTTAATCCCTGTCATCTTAATAACTATATTCATGTTTAATATTTAACCTGGTATTGAAGCAACTCCAAATCCAGGTTTCTGGAAAATAAGTTCTTTTCCTGTGTAAGACCCTACGGTTGTTTCGGAAGGAACTTGTGAGGGCAGCAACTGAGAAAGTACCTGAAAAGGAAAGAAAATTTACTCTCACATCAAAGATTTCATGTGTAATTTTTCAACCACCACAATATTTAGGCTTTTTTTTTAAAGTCTACTTGGTTATACATTTTTTAATTCCATATATTAATCCATGAGATTGAGACCATACCTCCAAATGGACTTTGAAACAGAGGACCCTGAAAATCCCTTGGATCTTGTTTATGATTAAGTGAAACTTTGTCAGTCAAGATTATTAATCCAGCCTCCTACAAAATAGAAAAAATAAAATTACAGGTTTTATTTTCAAGTGCTCTGATTGAAAGCAATGGTCGCTGACACTATATTTTAAGACAACACTAATAATTTGATTTCAACACTGAAGAAAAAAATGAAAGTTAATCTAGACATATATCCACTGACTTACAAATAATAAGCTTTACCTTTAAAAAAAAACAATTTCTCTTCCCCTTTTTGTCACGTCTTTTGTCCCTGTTTGCTATCTTGTACAGCAAAAATTTGGTAAGTATCAATTATATTTTTAAGTATCACGTGATAAGTTAATCTCCAGTCAGAATAACTGTAAATATTCTAATAACTTACCTCAAATGCATACTTCGCATCACGAGATCTAAAGAATGTCCACCAGGGAAAGGTGGACCTTTTCTTACGCCGCCTGGAGATACCCCACCAATAGGTATCATCAGTTTGATCTGCTGTGACATCAAACTTTTTCAACTCCTCAAAGACCTTTAATGTCAAACAATTTTCTAAAGAAATGTCTGTAAATTCAAAGAATCAATTTATTTAATCATGGCATTTCAGAATAGTATTTCATTTCTGCTTAGTTTTGTGAATTTTACCTTTTTTCATGCAGATCACAACATAATGAATAATAATTAATAATTCCTTTGGGTCCAACGATAATTTCATCGAGACATTCATTGGTCAATTGTGGGTCTCGAGCTTTTCATTACCTTTGCAGTAGTAAGCTGGTATCCAGGCTTGAGTAAATAGACACTTCTGTCCACAGCAGCCAAGCACACACAGCTGGCAGGCTTGGTACTAACTCGAAGTCTGGTAACATCTCCTGGACCCACTTCAGTCTTGGGGAGTGCAAGCGATATCTGTTGTAAAAGATTGTTCATATACAACAAAAATGCCACATCATTTTGAGATTTGGGAGAATAATCTTATTATGTTTAAGATTTGCTAAGGAACAATGTGAGTGGCTATTCAATATCTTTGATTAAAAAAATCTTCATTTGAAGCAATCAATTTTATATTTCATATTGCTCTTTACTAAATTTGCATCAAACACTTCTGATATACTAGGCTGTCCATCAAACACATTTGAAAATTGTGGATCTTAAGAATTTTTAGAATTACCAAAAAAATGACAGAAACAAGATACTATAATGCAGCTCCATTGTACCTTATTTTCATACCCTGGCTGGACGTCAAATCTGACGGTGTCTGCCACTCCTTCACCAGTGTCCTTGACATAATAGACGAGCAGACGACCAAATGGAGCCATGGCTGCCGTGATGGGAAAGGTTAAGACCGCATGGCAGTTGGTGGATATAGGGGTTGGATCTGAAATGATAATGTCATTGAAAACTATCATATGGATTACAAAAATCTAAGCAAATCGAGCACCTATGTATCCAGAATAGATTAAGAACAATTTAAAATCTACCATTTGGCTTTGTTGGAAACCTAAAGAGTGACCCTTATGCTTTTTGAAATTAAAGAATAATTTTAAAATTACTGGACCAAAACACACACACACACACACACACACACACACCCTCCAAAAAAAAAAATTATTATTATTATTATTTAGTAAGATTGTGTGTGGTGGAAGTAGTTAGTCAACAAGTCAAGGAAAGAACATCCGAAGTGTCATACCTGGTGACTTTGACTGGAAGGTGACCAAAGTAACATTAGCTGCTTCTCTACTATGCCTAGAAAGTGGCCTTTTTACTTTGTGTTTTCCTGAGGTAACAATATTTCCTCTAGATAGAACTTCATAATACAGCATGAAGTTACACTGACAGGTGGACCAGATTTTAAATTTAGCAAGGTCTCCAATCTGAAATGATATTCATGATAAAAACACACCCTGTTTATTCAAAATTTTATAATTTTCAAGCAATAAAAATAGCTTTTATATTCAATAACAAAAAAAAAAAAGCACTTCGTGAAAATATATCTATAATTAAAAAAAAAAAAAGTTGCCTTTTAAACATTGAGGAAATTTACTTAAAATAAGTAAAATATAGTAATGAAATTCAAGCTGTATACCTTGTAAGAATCCTCCCTGCTCTCTACAAGCAAATGACACTTACTGGGAGAATACCAACTTGTAATAGACAAGTAAGAAGAAAAGTAGGAATCTCTGACATCTTTTCCATAAACCTTTATCACCTTTGCCTAGGAAAATAAACATTTGAGATTATAGACAAATGTGCATTTTAAAAGGGTCCTACTTGTAGAAATGTAGGAGAGTAAAAACAATTGAGAAAAAAATGACATCTATATTACCTGATAACACTTCATATGGTTAAAGCACTGTATTATACACCTGTTAAGATGTTTACACTAATGTCATTTTTTAGAATTTCAATTAGAAATTTAAAAAAAAATTGACATTTAAAGACTGTGTCTGGCACGCTAAATTTACCTAGGAGATGTTACTGGACTACACTTACATCTATCCATACTGATTGTGCCATGACAGGAAGAGGTGGAAACTCAAAGAAAACTTGTCCATTTTTACTGACAAGTTCTTGTTCAGAAAATCTATCACCATTAACGTCTGCTGCAACTTGCACAGTGATGTCATCTCCTGGAGAACCATCAGGTAAATATACCAAAACCTAAAATGAAAAAAAAAACAAACAAGAAAGTGCACGTTTAACAGCATAAGCAAAATGCTTAGAAAGTTTGCAGCGAAAAATTTTTCAGTAAGCAAAATTGTTGCTGCATATTTGCTGCTACTTTGCAAAAAGTATTCATATTTTTTCAAATTTAAAACATATCCTTGCAAATTTAAAACAGGACCTCATTTGCGTGGTAAAATTCCTTCTTGCAAATTTGTGCCAACAGTCTGCAAGAGTCCTAAAATTTTGCTACGGGATGTTTGATTGATTGATTGACTAATGACATGTAATTTATTAGTCAGTTAAAAGACAGGTGTCCCATATTTTAACAGCTTGAAATATATATATGTGTTTATCACTATCCCAACAAAGATACATAAAAACTTGAAAAAGTTTGTAATAAAAAAATATTATTTTCTTATTTACCTTTCCCCTATATGGCAATCCAGGTTTAAAGTGTTTGCGGGTGTCTTGAGAAAATTCTAAATCAACAAGTTGCTTATTGACTGCACATGATTCATCAATGGCCTCGGCAGTGTTTCCATCCAATGCAGTAACCACAGCCCTGATGCTGAGAACACCTCGAAAGTATGATCTAGAGTCATAAGGAAAAAGGTCACTGACACATACATTGAGTGCCACAACTCCACGGATCTGAAAAGTTGAAATTGCTGCTTATTAGAATTAAGTTAGTTTTAAAGAAAATGCTTATTTGGAATGAATGTGTAAAACCTTACAACAAAAATATAAAATACGAAACTCAATGTAGAATTTTTTCATCAAAAAAATCAAGATCTGGTGGTTTTAGATTTTTTAAGATAAAACTTACAAGCAGAAGTTGAATTCAGCAGTATTCCATGCCCAAGAAAATCATAAAAATACAAAAGGGTGTTCAACTGACCTAAATAGTATGTTTTACCAATAATATATGAATCCAGATGAATATCAGAGATATAATTCAATTTACCATAGAATTTGTCACAACTTTGAGTCCTTTGTAGTCTTCATAATACCCTGTTCCTTTGACAGTTACACTTGAAGAAATATTCCCAATAACTTCTTTACCATACAAATACCTAAACAAAAAGTAAAATCTTGGAATGTTTTAGGTGAATTGTATTGCAAATTCAATGGCAACTAAAAATAAACTCATATAAAGTATGGTGAAATTTTCAAATGTGCCAAATAAAATAAACAATTTACACATGAAAGTGCACAAAAATTTGCATGATTTTTAAGATCCATAACAGATGTTACTGTGACTTGGCACTCCATACCTTGCTCGTATTTTAATAGCATGACATTTGGTCCAGTCATCAACATAAGGTGGAGCCTCAATGATAACTTCAAATTTGGGTGCAACTGAAAATATGTCAGTAAAAATCATCATAATATGATGACTTTTTATTTTTTATTTATTTTATTTTTTTAATTTTAAAAAACGAATTTAACAATTATATCTTTACAAAGTAAAATAACTTCTAAATACATTTCTTTCTTTATAAAATTTGAAAAATTACCATATTTCTGGACTTCAAAGGTCCTGTTATATTTAACTCCTTGGACCTCAGCAAATATGGTCCACTTTCCCAGGGTTGGTTGGTCAGAGAGGGGAAATGATGTGTTCACAAGACCTTTAAAAAAATTGAGTAACTATCTATGTTAATCTTAAACAAGACTGAATCATATAGCCATAGGGGTTCAGGGGAGGGGAGGGGGGGGAGTGAATGAACTCCCCTTTTTTACCTGAAAAAAGTCAGCTCTGGGTAAAATTTGATCTACGTACATGAAGGTTTCATAGTAAAAGGTCCACTTTTTCTGAAATACAGCCCCCACCCCTTTGGAATCACTGACTACTGGCCTGTATATAACCATCCATGTATCAAAATTGGAAGCAAAGATTATTATGCATTCTCCTAGATATTCAGTTTTCACATTAACATTGGATTTTTCTTTGGTTAAAATAAATTTGTACATTTCAAAGATTTATTTCAGACAGGTGTCTAAGTTTTTTAGGCATACTACACTTTTCTGTTTGACAGATTTAGAATAATTTATGTGAATAGGCCAGACAAAATTGATAAGTTGGTTACTCTCTTTTGACAGGGTTGTAAGTTGCTTTTGTTTTCTAAAGATATGAAGTTTAATAGGCATGACAGCTAAATTTTAGGCTTGGGCAGTGTTAAACATTCATTTTCTCTTGCGGGATGTGAGAAATATGCAGTGTGATTTTTAATTATAAATGTGATAACATTAAGGTTTTTCCCTGTGCCAATTGTAATTTCTAACTATTACCAAACCAATGTCCAATGCATTATTTTCCATTAAAAATGTCTTATAGGTCTTAAAAAAATCTGAATTATTCAAAAAAAGGTGTTGCTCACACTTGTTAACCAATTTATCAGTTTTGTCTGGCCTGACTGAAAAAAAAAGGCAAAAGTGAATCACATGTACAATAGAGACTGTTTTAACCATTACACTTCTGCATTAGCCAATAAAATCTCATACTGCTACATGGGTGATGCTTGAAGCAGGCTATAATATTCAACTTACCACAACATAAAGGCTTTAAATCTGCCCATTGGATTATACGAGAACCCTTTGGCTCCTGAAGTCACATCAAAAACAAAACTTTCAGTGTTTACATCAATACCTTAGTGCTTAAGTATTTCAACATACTGTAGGTCAATACACCATAAACATATCTGTAAAAAGACAGCTATTCTAAAATAATGATTTTGAACTTTATTTATTTATTTATCATTTACTTATTTGTTTGTTTGTTTTCATCTTTAATTTTGGAGGTCAGTTATTTTAAAATAATGATTTTGAACTTTATCTATTTATTTATTTATCATTTACTTGTTTGTTTGTTTGTTTGTTTGTTTGTTTGTTTTCATCCTTAATTTTGGAGGTCACTGAAAACTCTCCTCAGCAGGTGCATTTTGATAATAATGCATTCTGAAACTTGGACTGTTTATTTCAGTAGTCTTACCATAACATAAGCCAACATTTTGTCATCCACAGGCTTAAGATCAGGCCCTGTTGTTAAAATATTGATATACACTGAAATAAATTAGATGAAGAATATGTTATGGATAATATACATATATACACAAAGATTTTAAATAAATAATTTAACAGAATGAAATGTAATATTCAAATCCCATTCTGTTGTAATACGTGTTTGTATATTGACTGCATGAAATAATTAAAAACTGAGGCAGGGTATATTATAGGATATAGCGGTCAAAGATAGGCCTACATGTATTCCCTTACCTCTCTGTCCAGGTTTATAAATAGGTTTATCAGTCTGGATAAAAACCGCTGTACCCGAATCCTCAATATCTATCACTGTTGAATTATAAAAACTGTATGTCCCTTCCTTCGGAAACTGGCAATTTCCACATACTTTAAGTGTAGCACGCCCTCGTGCATCTCGGGGGACCTGAAAAAGGAGCGAGTTCAAGTAAGAAAAAAACAGATTAGCATACCTTTATCATATCTTTCCAAAGCGTGCGTTGTTAAAAAAAAGGTTTTTCATGCTAGCCTTCAAACCCTTGCAAATGCCGTCACTGACGTTACGTCAACCTGTATGGTCAAGGGTTCCGTTCGATAAAATCGTATACGGTTTTTTCTTGTGGTTTCATCGTACGAGTCGACGAGCGTGTATGTTTACTTGCATTACGTACCGCAAGGGTGCCGTGCCATTTCTTTGACATGACCTTGGGGTCAGGTAGGAAAAAAGTTTGACAGTTGAAAAGTGAACATACACTTTTCCAGTTTCAGTACACTTCCCCCACACCCTCTGTACACCCTCTGTGCGGCTTCATTAACGAGTGATAGGCCTACGTTGTCGGTTCAGGCCCCTCACGTTATAAGAACCCAGTGGGAAGGGGAAAGAGACAAGTAACATCTTATATTAAACCATCATCATGATCACCCTAAGTCTACCGAACAATACCAGGACAAGAGCTGTGCAATATGCCATATACATTATTACTACTGAATTATCATTTTGAAAATTACCATTTTATAAAAACTGTCGAAATTTTTAGGTTGGCAAAATCGTAGAGGCTACGGTGAATCCGTGCAATCTCGTACGACCGCCACCTGCCTCCACTCTGCGCGATTAGGGATATGACCGGTTATGCCCCTATTTCACACAGACCACGAATCCCACGAATGGCCATGAATTGACAAATTTCAGGATTCGTGGTTGAATTGTAATCAGTTCGTGAAGTCCTTAACAGATTCGTATATATTCGTAGTCAGTTCTTGCACTTCTTGACCAACAGGAATTGGTGGCAAAAACTTTGATGTCCCTATTTCACACAGTTCACGAATCCCACGAATCGCCAGGAATTGAAAATTTCAGGATTCGTGGTTGAATCGTAATAAGTTCGTGAAGTCCTTAACAGATTCGTATATAATCGTAGTAGCAGTTCTTGCAATTCTTGATCAATCGGAAATTCGTGGCAAAAAATTTGAGCTGTTCAAAGTTTTGGCCACGAACTCCAGATTCCAAAAAATCGTTGTGAATTTCTGAACAACATTCGTGCGATTCCAGCCGAATCCCACGAATATTCGTAACACTATCGCACCTGTATCGTAACTGAATCGTAGAGCGTGTCGAATAAGACCAGAAAATTGGCAAAATCTCACGATTCCAGCCGAATCCCACGAATATTCGTAACACTATCGTACCTGTATCGTAACTGAATCGTGAGATTGTCGAATTAGACCAGAAAATTGGCAAAATCTCACGAATCCTTACGAATCCTGAAATTTGTCAATTCCTGGCGATTCGTGGGATTCGTGGTCTGTGTGAAATAGGGGCCTTAAAGGCACAGTTCGGATATAGCATGGCAAATGTAATTTAGTAATAAAAAAATAAGAAGCGTTTTTTTTCAAGAAAAAAAAAAGCGAAACACAGTAATTCATGGGTTGAAAATAAATATATCTATAGCTAATCCTCAAACAAATTTCATAACAATTCTTAGATTTATTTGAACTATTATCGTAGAGGGGAAATTATCGGACAAAAATAATCATGCGCAAAACAGCTCCATCGACCTACCAAATTGTGGCACTAAAAATAATCGACTTTATAATTCTTACCTGAATCCTGAGTACTCCCTTACCTGAAAGAAATAAAATGAAAATCAGATTTTAGAGAACAGAGTGCATAGTGTCAATTATAAAATAACAAGTTTATAGCATTTATTGAAAGTCTCAGGAATGTGTTGGCCCCCTACTCCCACTTGTTACGCAGATTTGCTTTGCGTTGGTAAATTCATATCTGTTTTCAATAAGCGTAGATTTTTTGTGAAAAGCGTTATTTACTACCCTGAGTTTCAAATTTGGTCTAACGTTTAAAGTCGTTTGAGAAAACGGGGAACGATCAAGCGTTTTGGTAATTCAGGTTACTATTTTCGTGCCTGCATTCAGATTTGAATTGAATGGTGGGTTACGTCGATCAGGAAGCACTCTCTTTTCCAAATTGAGTTAAAAGTACAAGTAGGTTAATCCAATCAGTAGTTCGAAAGAAAAAAGCGTTTGATTTTTTTTCTTGTTTTTCTAAAATTTATTTAAAGACAGCTTTTCAGAAGTTTCAGTAGAAACATGGACAAAATTACGATGTCATTATGTCAATGCTGCTACCGACCCCGTCACCCATAAACCTAAAATTAGTAAAACTAAAAGGAAATAGATTATCTAAATAAAAGAAATTAGTAAAATCAACGTACCCATAATTTCTTCCGAGGCTTTAGCGAGTAGTTTGCCGTCTTCTGTGTACAGTTTGGCCAGTATTTGAATAGGTTCTGTGGGCTGGAGAATGGTCACACTCACCACTTCCTCAACAGCTGGCCTGAATACACTGGGGCATGTAACCAGGTACCCGCTAACCAGGGAAATAATTGGTATAGAATTCAAATAATGTTACTTGGCAATAATGTCAGAGAAAGAATCACGAGAACTTAAATATATTACTTTTACTGAGCTCCTCTTTGAAATCGAAGATATTTAGTAGCGGCCAGTCACCCGTAGCCTACTTGAAAAATAAAGCGCAAGTATCTCTCAAAAATTGCATTTTTTTTCATTGTTACAGGAGAGACGTAAATGACTGAATTATAATTTTTTTTAGCTTCTATCGCGTTCTTTTCTAATAAACTTCTCTTTAATTTTAAGCATCGTGGTATATGCTATGAGAATTTTTCGTAGAAATTATAGGAGGCTCAAACTTGCAAAATTGATTTTCAAATAGCACACAGAGAAGTCTTTCTTTTCATATAACCCAGATATTATATTTTATTATATCTAAACATAGATAACCAGAGCCTTTAGTGTAACACCTGG
>NW_019775446.1:3834-59110 GCF_001039355.2 Lingula anatina
ACAAATTTTGGGCAGGGCTTTGATTTACAATGCAAAAAGAATAAATAGCCTAGACCTGGCAGATTTTTTAATACATGAGGCATATTAATTATTTTAAAAACACTGTGTACTCTGATATTTGAACATGCAAGTTAACTATAGTATCAACAGCAGTTTGGGATGCCATGGTTTATGTTATCAGCGTGGTTACTAAATGTTACTAGGTGAACAGGCATTAACAGTGGTGATGAGGTCCACTGAAAGTACAGGCTGAAGTTTACATTAAGTCATATAATCATGTATCCTTTCTATCAAAAAAGATATAAAAATTATTTCAAGGAGGCAGGGGGAGGAGAATGAATAAAATCTTATAGTTGAATTTTGCCTTGAATGAGGATATTAAATAATGAAATATATCACAGTACTTGGTTATAACCTGCTGTTATAAACAGGTGGCTAAATGTACAGGTTTTGGCTTGTATCAACACTTAAAACTGCATAAGGACAATGCATGCTTGATAATCATCTTCAAATGCTGAATAAAATATCTTTCACCCCCTTCTCTCTCTCTCTCTCTCTTCATCGATGCCATATACTTTCTACCAGGAGCCATTTGGGAGATAATAATATCAATTTTGTTTATTAATTTTCAAAATTTCTTGCTGGACAGTACAAAAATGTGCCTACAGAAGAATCCAGGGAAACACCTGTGAATTTCTAGTAAACAAATACCTCTGCAGCCTGGTAGAGGTTATAACAAACACCGTTTTAACTTTCGCCATACATAAGTACCTGTAATCCTAATCTTAAAGCCCCCCCTTCTCCCTCCAATTCCGCGTTAATTACCAAGCATGAATTGTTCACCCTGGAGTTCAGGTGTGCTCAAAGACCAGTTACATAACAGTGTAACAATAAACCTTGTCATTTAGGGGAAAGACACACACTGCTAATGGCCAGCTTTATTGCTGTGGTCCAAAGGTCAGTTTCACCGCACTGTATGTTTTGTTGGTATCCAACCTGGCCAGCTAAAATCACCCCGGTAAGCTGGGGACGATGTTTGGTTTGTTTACAGTTTATTTTCAGCAAGCTGTTCCAGAAACGTGAATTCCGTGCATGTTTATCAAATCCAGTTGCTATAAATGATTTACGCATTAACCGGTTTATTTGGGCCAGAATTGAGTATGTTGAAAATTTTACGTCAAGGTTTGTTGTTGTGCAGTGTCATTCGTTTCTCCTTGAGGGTCGCTACATTATTCATCAAGGTCACTCCTTGACCAATAGAATTGCTTCTTACCCACACACCTCCACCGCCCAAACCAATCAAATTCCTCCATTTGCGTCACACCTCCAACAGCCCATGCGCGGCTGTATAAATTGTTGAACTTGCATCAGCGACAAATATTCTTCGTTCGCTGTGAAACCTTGAGAAAAAACCTGGAGGGACCATCAAGACAGTAAAAATCTTTCTATTATTCCTTTAGAGTGTTGTGATATCGTTTTGAATCACACAACCGGACCAAAATGCCGCCAGCACCACCGGAGAAGATGTAAGTAGACTGCAGTGATTCTCTTGGTTCGTACGTTCATTCATTCGGTCACCGGCACAGATATTGCGCGGCTCGACGTATCAAGGGCGTGGCACGATGTGGCCAAAGATCCGTTTTGTAACGAACAAATCTGTCGAGCTGACATATCAAACTTTTACGAGCACAAAGCTTAAATATCAGAGGTCGGCTCAAATATATAGAAAATTAAAATTACCGAATAATTGCACGGGGAATTCAAATCCGGTTTCATAAGAAAGTTGATCTTCTTAAGGCTGGAACAATCACAAATCCGTTTTGAGATTGAGTCTTCGCTGAAATATTCCATACTCTTTCAATATATTGTTGTTGTGACTATATATGACTTTGACTTAAAGCTATAAACGCCGACTTTTCATATGCGACTCAAGGGTGCGGTGCGTTTTAAAAGCGCCTTTATCCATAGCGTAAAATCCTTATCATAAATTCACAATACAAGTCAGGAGATAGAAATATCGGGCCTCAGGTACTAATTTTCATTCAACTCTACAAGCTATTTGTCATGCTCTGTGGCAGTCAATTATCAGTGTCCTCACGAAGAGAGGCAACGAGCGGAAAAATAACTTCAGTGAGATGACAATATTGACTTCCGCGTGCATCTGTGTTAATTAGAACCGTAAGAGCTAAATAGAGTTATACAATAACGCCTGGCGTGTATGAATGTGTATTAAATTAATATTTTATGAACGCGCAGCACTTATTTATAATGTATGTGTTTGGTCTTTTCTATGACGAGACCGATCTTCTTAATATATTGGCCTGCAGATTTGCACAGTGAGTTGTCGGCGGACGCGAATCCTGAAAACAGCTGATCATAATCAAATGCAGATACGCATACGGCGGTAATTGAGTACATGTTGAACTGGAAAATGTTGACTCGTGTGGTCTGTGTATACTAGTAACCTGTAAACATATTAATTCTGGACGAAAGGGTCACTTCTACCTTACAAAGGAAATCGATATTTTAGGTATACCTCTGACCACATATGCGCGTAAACAATGCGTGACGTCATAGGTGAAAAGGTCACATGTTTGATAGGCGTCATTGTCACGATTGTCTGCTCTCAGCCAATTAGATCGTTTGTAGGCCGCCACACCTCCAGACAGCTGCGGTTGGTGTCCAATGGAGTTGACATAGCATGTGTGACGATTGTGCAGATAACGAGTTAGTTACTGGGATTTTTTAAAAATCATCACTGTTATTATTATTCAAGAATACTAAGTGGCGATTAAACAAAACTTTATTTTTCTTTTTTGGTGTTATTCTTATTTTACAAATTTTGACATTTTCTAAACCAGTTTTGACATTGTTTATTTTTTTANAAATAATAATAATAATATTTTCTAATCGAGAGCCTTGACACAGTGAATTGCTGCTTAGAAAAAATAATGGAATATTGGATTAAGATGTTGATAGGTTACATTTTTATTTCAGAATTTCTTTTGGTGAATAAAATTATTTTGACCAATTTCTCATTTGTACATTAAATAACTGGTGATATTTAAGATCTTTTTAGCATGATGCCCTGGTTGTACTACAACACCATGTGCATAAACAGATTTCGCTTAAACCTTTTGTACTGATCCAGAATATAAAACCTGTTTTCGTTAAATGGATAAAAAAATTACCAAAGTTTAACTTATTACAATTCATTTATATTTGAATGATTTTTTATTTAAGGTGTCCTTATTTCTTTTTTTCAGATCCTCTGTAGGGATCTTGAAACAGATTTCTTCAGGAATTGGACAAAAACCTCTCAATGGCTTCACAGCAACGACAAATTTAAAATCAGTGAGAACTTTGTCGGTAGTTCAGGGAGATATCAGTAGACTGCCCCAGCATGTAACAGAGTATATCACAGAAAAGTCAAAGATTTGTCAGCCATCAAATATTCATATCTGTGATGGAAGTGAAGAAGAAAATAAAAAACTTTTAGACATTTTACAAAAAGATGGGATGATCAAACCCCTGAAGAAGTATGAAAACTGGTGAGTGGAAATGGAAGGTTTTATACCCCCACCAAAATGTGTGTGTTGCACGGATTCTTTAAATGATCCCAGCGTAATCAAATAAATTCATTTCAGTTAAGCAATTGCAAAAATTGACCAGTTTTTCAGTTCTGTTATGACAGCTTAATTAATGATACTAATTTTTCTTACTTTCCCTTTGCATAAGTTATATAACTTATAAACTTATATGCATGATTACTGAAATCCATTCCTAAATATATGGACATTAAGCATTATTTCTCTCCAGCTGGTTGGCGTGCACAGATCCAGCAGATGTGGCGAGGGTGGAAAGCAAGACTGTGATCTCAACCACCAACCGCAGAGACACCATTCCCACGACAGCTGAGGGCGTCAAGGGTCAACTAGGTCAGTGGATGTCACCGGATGACCTACAGAGGGCGCTAGGGGAGAGATTTCCAGGCTGTATGAAAGGTACTACATGTGTATTATTCATTAATTATTATTATTATTATTATTATTATTATTATTATTGTGTGTGTGTGTGTTTTGAGTTTATCCTCTTCATTAATGTTTTTCATCATGCAAATTTACAGTTGTCAGTAAGCTTGTTAATTTTGTTACTTAGTTGTGAATACATAAATATATTTATTTGATATTTCAGGCCGCACAATGTATGTGATTCCATTCAGTATGGGCCCAGTTGGGTCTCCCTTGTCTAAGATCGGCATACAGTTGACAGACTCACCGTATGTTGTTGCGAGCATGCGCATCATGACACGCATAGGCACAGCTGTGATAGACACCCTTGGCAACGCAGACTTCGTCAAATGTTTACACTCCATTGGTGCTCCTCTGCCTCTTACCAGTAAGGAAAACATTTTTACTCATTTTCTTAGATTAAACTCTATATTACTTTGGCAACTATTTCAGTAGATTATCATTTCTGTTTTAATATCAATTATTTTCTAACATCACAAAAGCCGTTTAGTATAAATGCTTCCAGTTGGTTATGTAATTAATAATGATTTCATCTCAAAGTACTTATTAAGTCAGACATAAATGTACGTGGCAAGATTAATGATAGTTCATAATTGATCTTTTGGATTCAAAAATACATACGCATTTCAAATTAATAAACTCTTTCAAGTTTATGTCTAATTGGAACATTCTTTGTCTGATATTTCATTTTGAAATTGTTGAGTACATAGAGTGCATACATTACTATAACTGGCATATTGTCATATTCAGGACCTCTGAAGAATAACTGGCCATGCCACCCTGAGAAGGTACTGGTCTCTCATCTCCCAGATAATAACGAGATCATCTCCTATGGCAGCGGCTATGGCGGCAACTCTCTCCTGGGGAAGAAATGTTTCGCCTTGAGATTGGGCAGCATTATAGCTCGGGATGAGGGCTGGCTGGCAGAACACATGCTGGTCAGTGGCGAGATTTATCTATTTATTTATTTATGTTTTTGTATGTAATAAAGCAAAAGTTTTTTAATGCAGTTGGGTATTCAGAAGATTTTGTATAAGATTTGAGCACATGTCAACACACAGGTTCTAATATTTCACATTCCTGATAAAATTAAATATTTGTATGAAAAACGTAATCGATTGATAAAGAAGCTTAATTAGCAGGTGTTCCATCATATTTGTGTTTTTTTTCTAAGCAATGCACTTTCTTATGCACATGTTAGGAATTAAAAACGTTCCCTTAATATTTTTTGTTATGAGCACCATTTGTTTATATTTCAATATAACATAAAGGTGCGTGATTATTTTAAATGATATTTCATTCATTCAACATTTTTATCACCGATCAGATTCTTGGCATCACCAACCCTGCTGGGAAGAAGAAATACATTGCAGCAGCATTCCCCAGTGCATGTGGTAAAACCAACCTGGCCATGATGAACCCTACACTCCCGGGGTACAAGATCGAGTGCGTGGGTGACGACATTGCCTGGATGAGATTTGATGACCGGGGGCAGCTGCGTGCTATCAACCCAGAGGCTGGCTTCTTTGGTGTGGCGCCCGGTAAGATATTGATAAAATTTTGATTTATTTTTGTCATTTTAACCTTAATGGTATATGGCATCTGAGATAATTTTGTGAATGGATTTATAAACCTATATTTATTTTTAATGTATGATCTATGTAAATAGTCCTTGTAGAGTAAGTTTTTTTCATATTTTTTACATAGCAAAATTATCAATTTTTAAAACAAGAAAGAATGTAGTTTTTTTTTTCAAAATATGAAAAAAACTTTTTTATTCATCTTAATGGGTTTACCAATACAATTTTGTCAGAAATTACCTTGTGTATTTTTGACATTTAGTAGCAAAATTGTTCTGTTATTATTTTCATCTGTTTGAATGAATATATAAATGACAAAAAATATATTGATGACCGTTTCAGGAACATCCAATAAAACCAACCCCAATGCTATGGCAACCATCAGGAAGAACACAATCTTCACCAATGTCGCAGAGACCAGTGATGGTGGTGTCTGGTGGGAGGACATCAATGAGGATCCAGCAGAGGGCGTCACAATCACCTCCTGGCTAGGCCAGGAGAACTGGACAAAGGAAAGTGGGAAACCTGCAGCACACCCCAACTCCAGGTAAGATTGTGTTCATGGGCACACCTATCACAATGTTGAGATTGTTCATTGACACACATAACACAACCTTCATTTTTCCCATTTACAGTTTATTGCAACAAACGGGGAAAACAACTCTCTTTGTGACAGAAAAAAATGTATCGGAACTGATAATCTTAAATAAGTTCAGTTTAAATCAACTAATAACAGTTGTTGAGATTTACAGGAATACAAACACAAGTAAAACTCCAACATATTGAAGAAATTCAACCAGTTCCAATTCAAATATTTCCAATTTTATATCTTTCTGTTAAACTGACATATTCCAATAAAATATCTTTCAGGTTCTGCACCCCTGCCTCCCAATGTCCCATCATAGACCCCAACTGGGAGTCTTCAGAAGGCGTACCAATCGAAGCAATAATCTTTGGTGGAAGGAGACCAGAAGGAGTTCCCCTTGTGTACGAGACCTTCAGCTGGCGCCATGGAGTATTTGTGGGCAGCGCCATGAGATCAGAGGCCACAGCTGCCGCTGAACACAAAGGTGAATTTAAATTAAATTAAATTTTGTCATCTTTGGATGTCATGGTTTAATTGTATGTGGAGCTGAATATGCCATAAACAAGTAGGGAAGCATTAGATGCATTTGAGTTTTTTGTGGAAGTTTGTTTTCTATTAAAGAGTAGTGTAGAACATTCAACTAAGTTTTAGGAATGCAAGAGAGAAAATTATTTTCAGCCAATAAAATAGAATTCCAGTCACAGTTAAGATAAAAAATGCGTTGATTTTCCTGATTGCACATCCAGATTGAACTGAACATCATATTAAATATTTCAAGTAAAAAAAAATTATTATTAAAAATACTAAAACTAATAATTTTAATTTTTGCTTCCAGCCAAGGTCCTGATGCATGATCCTTTTGCCATGCGTCCATTCTTTGGCTACAACTTCGGCCATTATCTGAAACACTGGCTCAGTATGGAGCAGAAACCTGGTGTACATATCCCAAAGATCTACCACGTTAACTGGTTCCGTAAGGGACAGGACGGCAAGTTCCTCTGGCCAGGATTTGGTGAAAATACCCGTGTTTTGGACTGGATCTTCCGTCGTCTGGATGGAGAGGACTGCGCCATGGAAACGCCTATTGGTCTGGTGCCAAAAGATAACTCTCTAAACCTTGAAGGCTTGAAAGATAAAGTCGATTTGGATGCCCTGTTTAACATCCCGCGAGAGTTTTGGCTAGATGAAGTGGAGGCCATTCGTAAATATTACTATGAGCAAGTCAATGATGATCTTCCCGATGAGATTGCAGAAGAGCTGAATGCTCTGCATGATCGTGTTTCAGCCATGCGTGAAGCAAGCGCTTCTCAGCTATAGACATAAGTGATCTGGTTAGACTAATAGAGAGGAAAGTGACATTTTATTTTGCAGTCTCATTTCAGCTTGGATTTGCATTATAAAGATAAATGAGCATGGCATATTTTTTATGGAAGGAGTTCATGTCCTTATTTTGAGGATTTATATATTGCACAATATAGAACTTAACATGTTGAACACAGAGGTGAAACCCTTCACTCTATGTGGAGATAGAAAAGTTCTTGTGTGGATCCTTTGGATACCAAATTTCAGGGCTATATATTACAATTTTCCATGAAAAGTCAGTTTGCAGCAGAGTGGAAAGACGCATGGGATTCTTTTTATGTGATACTAGTATTTTGAAAGTGTTTTAACTTTTAAGAAAAGTGTGTGTTTAAGATTTTGTGCACCTGAACATTTTGTTTTTCAGTTTTAAACAGATCCAGTTGTGGTCTTATAATAACAAATTTTTAGATTTTAACCCCAAATCATGAAATCTTCAACACAGACTGGGTTCATATTTTGAGAGCAATAATATTTTATTAAGATTCCAAATTTATATATCTCTGAATATAGACACACATAGACTTCACACATAAATTCTTACCTTTTATACATATGAATATAAATTTATATGATACATTATATATATTTGTAAATATTCCATTACATTGTTGAATATTGATTGCAATTTGAGCTGCTTGTTACAAGTTGGAAATTTTAAAATATAGCATATATGTATACGGGGATGGAGAGTAAATTAGGGCAGCTTGAATAATTTTTAAATAAATATAATATGTGTACAGTAACATTTCAATGCAGATACTTACATCAAATATTATCATGTAAAAGTCAACTTTAAGACTCAGAAGGTACTGGGAAAAGTTACCTTGAAGCTTTTAAATAGTTCATCAGACATGTGGAGCAATTATTTCTACTTCTCAGTTTAGTGTCATGCACCAAGGGAAAGTTTGTTTCTGAGGAATAAATCATATTTTACATAAATATTTTATTTGTTGTGGCTTACTGCAAAGCTGGTAGAACCATACTGTGTCATTTCAGCAGTTTTCATTTCAATGGGGAATCTCACAATCGAAGTCTGCAACTCTTATTTACAAAGCACCTTTTTCGTATGGCTAAAATTATAATTGATCAAAATATACACATAAATTTTGGATTTGCTGGTAGAATCAAACTGCACCATTCTGCAATTGAAGATGCTAGCAACATAAAGCATATTTTCCAACTGATGTCCTATGACATATATATATATATATATATATATATATATATATATATATATATATATATATATATATATATATATATATGAAAGTTCGATTCCATTTGGCAAATTTTTTACTTTGTAAAATGTAAAACTAACACATATATTATCTATCTACAAAAGTAATTAAGTAAAATGAAAGAAGGTGTACAATCTATCTAATCAATAAATTAAGTTAAATAAAAATACTGCACATTCCTCCCATTATGCTATGTGCAACATCTCTTGAGTGTGAAGTAACATATGTATACAAAACGAAAATGAGATGCTGACCAACTCAAGAACATCCTGGACTACTGTACATTTATCAGTATGAGATGCCACAACAACAAAGAAACCAATCTAAATGTCAGCTGTAAAAGTACATACCATTAAGTAGACTTTTTTATTGCACTCTACTTGAAACCAAACATGAAGACTGATTCTTCTGGTACACGTTTCGGTAAAAATCCATCCCATTGTTCATTAATTACATCATTTGTAATTGTTAAACTGGCACAGTTCTGATACAATACATGTACCAAGACAGAGAGCAGAAGTGACCTTGAAGGTCACAGTCTATTCCAGTGGTGTCATGGACAGAGAGGCCACATAGCCCAGAGCTGTCTGAAGTGATGTCAGACAGTACCCTTCCTCACCCATTAAATAGCTGGAAAATAAAAAATACGTTCATAAATCGACAATCAAGAAATTTCTCATCTTACCCTTCACAAATAAGACGTCCATGGCAAGCAACAATTCTGTTGCAGCTATTGAACATATTACTATCAATCCAATACAATGCCTCATCTCTTGTGAATGGACTCTCACAACCAACCAGGGGATGTCTGGGGATGTTTCTATTATAAATTAACTCTAATATCTCACTCAGGCCCATAGCCAGCAATTTCAAGAGTGTGTTTTTCTTTTTTGAAAAAGTGAACCTTTTACAATGAAACCTTTGAGTACCTAGATCAAATAATACCCAGAATGGACCTTTTCCTGACCATAATGGCGGTTCTTTTGAACCCCCTGAACCCCCCTGGCTATGGGCCTGTCACCGCTTATGAAAGATATATATTTCTCTGTGGCAATGAACGAATTATCTCTGTCAAGCATTAGTTCTGAACAGCTGTTAGTAAACATATTACATGACACTTTGTACTATCAATCCACTACAATACCTCACCTTTCATGGATAAATTCCTCCATAGCGTACCCCTCTGACACTATCTGGGGTATCCCAGCATGCAATACTACATAGCTCAAGATTGGCAGCAGATCGTCTGCTCCTCTGAAACAATGACGTTTATAATCATAAATATTAAATAGTCTTTAAAACATCACGAAATAATGCACTTCATTCAAAGTATAACACAATACATTGTTTAATAACACTGCTTAATCCAGCCTCAGGTTTTTCCAGCATTCTGGTATACACAATGCCAAGAAAAGTTATGTACTAAAAGATAACTCCCTTACCCCATATCCCTTATTGTTTGTAATGAAATTCTTCCAAAGCCCTAATGTCAAAAGGTTTAACAGGTTTATACTTAAACAATAAGAGACTCTAATCTTTTCAGGACCACGGCTGTACTAGTAAATGCACCAAAACTTTCATAAAAAAAAGCAAACTCTTGTCCACATTTAANAGAGGCAGTACCGGTGGCGGCCCGGCGGAGCCAAGCGGAGCGGGCGGGGCCGACGGAACGGTCCGGACGGGACCGAAACCATGTGTACCGCCAGCGCTAACGCTGGTGGTACAATAATACCCAGAATGGACCTTTTCCTGACCATAATGGCGGTTCTTTTGAACACCCTGAACCCCCCTGGCTATGGGCCTGTCACCGCTTATGAATGATATATATTTTTCTGTGGCAATGAATGAATTATCTTTGGCAAGCATTAGTTCTGAACAGCTGTTAGTAAACATATTACATGGCACTTTGTACTATCAATCCACTACAATACCTCACCTTTCATGGATAAATTCCTCCATAGCGTACCCCTCTGACACTATCTGGGGTATCCCAGCATGCAATACTACATAGCTCAAGATTGGCAGCAGATCATCTGCTCCTCTGAAACAATGACGTTTATAATCATAAATATTAAATAGTCTTTAAAACATAACGGAATAATGCACTTCATTCAAAGTATAACACAATACATTGTTTAATAACACTGCTAAATCCAGCCTCAGGTTTTTCCAGCATTCTGGTATACGGAATGCCAAGAAAAATTATGTACTGAAAAATACCCCCCTTACCCCATACCCCTTATCGTTTGTAATGAAATTCTTCCAAAGCCCTAATGTCAAAAGGTTTAACAGGTTTATACTTAAACAATAAGAGAATCTAATCTTTTCAGGACCACGGCTGTACTAGTAAATGCACCAAAACTTTCATTTAAAAAGAAAGCAAACTCTTGTCCACATTTAAAGAAGGGAAATTCACTCACAGGTTTGGCACTGGAGAAGCCTGGTCATTCTTTTTGGCATACGACTCCTCAACACACTGACAGATCAATTTTGACACTTTCACTATAAGACAAGATGTACAATATTCAATATGGATTTTTATAAATTTCCCAAAAATATGTTTAAAAAAAAAGAGACTACAAAACCAATGAACAACAGGTGACTACTGGTACAGTAAAATTAAGAAAATTGTACATTTTATGAGAACATTTGTGCTTTGACAGCAATTTTTAGAATATCAACTTTTATTTTACATCAGAAGTTGCGACAATAAAAAGCAGACTGAGAGGTCAGTTGACCCATCTAAACTGGAAATACAACTTGGGATTAACCTACCCAGACTTTCTAACTTATTAAGAGGGCAGACATGTTGGAATAAAGCCCTCAGTTCCAGTATAGCAGCCTCATATGGCACATCCTCCTCTGGGAGCTGGAGCCTAGAGGCCACACCCAATTGACCTGGGCTGACATTGATGTACTGGGTCATTGCCTTGGCAACCTTCACCTCTTTCTTCCTGTGCACAATCCTGTACGATAGATAGATAAATATGTGGTAATACTTATGTGAAATTTTATAAATAAAAGAGATTGAATTACTTCAAACCATCTACATTTTGAAAGCTTGAGAGTTCAGTTTCTTCACAACTTTCTGATGAATAATCAAAAAATATTTCTGAATTCAGTTCTTCAGGTGAGGTCCAATTTACGAGTTCAATGAGTTAAATTTATGGTGAAAATCCTGTTTATGCATTTCTATGACTGGGAACTGTTGTCTGACAACAGAATGACATCCTTCCTACCTGAACAAAGAGAGCAAGAGTGGCCAGAGAGGCTGGAAGAAGGGCTCCTCCATGGAGGCCCTGCACTGATCTCTTCCAGCAGGAGAGTCCAACTCCTCGTAGGCTACAATGAACAGAGACATCAACTGGTCCAGACACACATGGACATCCTTGGTGATGTTATGCAGGTGCCTCTCTAGTGCAGCGGTCAGTTGCTCTGGACTGTCCATCACTGGAGTGGCCTGGTCTTGGCTTGCTGTGCTGTCTGTGCCAGGGGGCATCTCATCATCACCATCATCTGAATCTTCAAAAAGATCGTCCATGTCGTTCACATCATATTTTTCTCGACTAGGATCTAAGTTGTCCTTCGCAGCGTCTTCACACTTTTTAACCACTTTTGGAACGTTTGTGTTCTCAAGTGATTGGCTTTTGAGCTTTGAGGAAAGCCTTTCACCTTTCCTTATTGCACTTTCTAAATTCCCTTTCACATCACCGGAAATATCTCCCAAGTCCTTATCACAGCTGTTTTCTGATTGGTTAGCAGATGTGCTCTCTGAGGCACCAGATTTCTCCAGTTCAGTATTAGTGTCAGAAGCATTGGTTGCAAGACTGTCGTAGTCACTGGTTTGGGCTTCTTCCTCCTCCTCCTCCTCATCATCATCATCTAGGGGCCAAGGAACAGTAACAGGCACCATACTTTGGCCATGTCTTAGAACCAGTGGCTCGATCTTGAGTTTTATTTGCCCTTGGTATTTTATAAGCAATACTGTGATTGGATGATCTGTGGAACTGAAACATCAAAAATTATGTAAGTGTTGGAACACACACACACGCACACACACACACACACACACTCGAAAAGCAAAAATTGAGTATTTACTTTTTTCGGTTAACAACTGTGGAAAAACTACATTCAGCTTGGGCAACCCCATTAAAAATAGTTTTCCAGCATCATATTAGTAGATGCATATACCTGAGAATTTGTCTCACTAGACTGTGAATTAGTGAGGCATCTTGAGGAGATTCTTTCAGCTTCTCTCTCCATGGCAAAGTCCACTTCTGAAATATGTATATGATGACCTTAATCACATAAATAAACTGTGAAACCTCCTGTGGCACACAAACTAAAACAGTTTTTTTTTCATATTTCATTTAAAAAGAAGACTACTGATAACAAATGAATGTAATATAAATTTACTTTTGAACTAGAATACATGTTGGTAAGAGAGTACAAAATTTTTTTAAAAATTAATAATTTTAAAAATATGATTCCCAGTATATATATTCCATTTTTTTTTCTTTTGCTAATATTCCATGAATGGTGTCTTAACACCCCCCCCCCCCCAACCCACCACCACCTAAATGGGAGAATTCTTACATTTTGTTCTTCATAATTCAACACTTGAGTGAAGAATGCTTGTTTTTCTTCTTCTCCAGCAAAGCGCCTACAAAACATTTATATCAAAACCAATAGCTAAAGACATTATTTTACAAAATATTCCCCCGAAATATCTCATGAGGAAAAATGCATTTTTGAAATGGATCAGAGCTAGGGTAAAAGAATACAAAATTTTCCATCTGGTTGATCACAAGTCTTATGTTTTATAACAATCCCTTTTACAGTCCTTTGGCTTTGTATCAAATGTGGTAAAAAATAACCTTTCTTTAACTTGTGACTGTAAATCTGACAGAGAAAGGCATGTAAAATAACATGAATAAGCATCCACAATAAAAATATTACATAACCCTTATCCTACCTTGCAGCAATGTCTTGATGTCTCTGCTGCCTCTCCCTAATCTTCCTCTCAAGCTGTATCAAGTCAAGGAGAATTTTTCCATCTTGGAAAACAAGACATTTTTTGATAAATTCGGTAAAAATAAAGCAAGGATCAAAACACAAGCTCTCGCTTGGATCAAACAGCACTTCTCTTCTGTTAACACTAAAGACCAAAAAATGATGTTCTATTCCTAAAGCCATATAGCCATTAACCTGAAGCACAGTATTAAATATTATATAGCAGATAATAATCATTTCAATGTTATGTTTATATATTATTTAATAAGCTAACCACAAATTGGTTGAACGGATATATTGTACATCCAAAAGTAAGATATATTCCTCTCAATGTTCACCAAGTTTCCATCTGCTCCCCAATCAGCAGCCATAGTCAACCTGCAGGGAATTTCTAATATCATTACCCATTTTTTTCATTAAAATTAATACTCATATTCATTCATAACTAAAATGTGAATTTTGAATAACCTGCACATTTTGTATGCGCGCGCATGTGTATGTGTGTCAGTAAGTCATAAAATTTAGCTGTTACACTATCACAAATTTAAACTTGCTAACTGTGTAAAAAAAATAATAATAACAATGCATAAGACTTCAGATGTCATATTTCTGTTGCTTTCACTTTAAAATGATTTCACATTTTGTACAAATCAGACTTACCTAATCTATACATGTTTTCAGATCTCTCTTTAGCACTTCCCTTCACTGGTCAACATTGTAATAGCATCCTACCATCTGTGCTATCTTTAACTTTTACCATAAAACTATGCTCCAACAAAATTAATATGGTAATGTTCAGAGCACTGGTATAAAGTGCTAGTTCACAATGTTCTTTTGGCACATCTCGTCTTTGCCTAAATACATGAACAACAGTTGCTGAGGAGAGTGAACTTAGTATCCCAGGGGAAATCAAAAGTAAACAGAAACTTGACTGCCCTAGTATGGGGCGTTAAATTATACTGAGTGATGTAATCTCATTAAATGACAGGTTTCTGAACCCTGGCAAACATACTTATCTACTACATATGTATGCACATTAAATATGAGTTAAAAACATCAACAAGTGCATGTAAATTAATCCATTCTGCCTACATACAATTATGCACACAGTACAGTGTACCTACCATTAAAATGTTGCATATAATAACTATGCAACCTCATCTTAACAATCTTATCCCTCAGTGGTTAATTTTGCTTTCACACACTGTAATTAAGATTGAGGTTCTCTTTGATGCAGTACTTTATCACTCCCCAGAACCTCCTACATCTCCTATCTACCTATGATATGCCTTCTTATCTATACCTGTGCTAGAAGAGGCTGATGTAGAGGAAGGGGGAGGAGGAATCACAGTAATCACGATAATAACAGTAATATTTAGAGCATAAATTGCCATGCTATGCATGTACTGGGTGTTTTCAATGCAAGGCAAATAGTATGCAAAGTACAGCATAGTTATCTTATGCAAACATGGAAGTATATTTTCCTTCATATAATTACTTTTATTGTTATATTGTGGTCTAGTGTTATTTTTGCACTCTATACATAGCAAGTGTTAACTTATTGTATATATGCTGGTATATACTGTACTCGTCCAACTGGGCACTTTCACCAGTACATGGTGATAAATATGTTACAATACATATTTACATATATTCCCCTTTCTCCATGCATCTCTTCTTCACATATACTTGGTTATCACCAAGAGTACAACATTATTTTTATATTAAATGAGCTTCCATCATCTCACTCTTTATTAAATTGCTGTAAATAGGTGAGAGGATCATGCTTTCTATATATAATTATGACTTCTAAGACACCTGGTCACTGCCAAACTAGCACATTTCTGTATTTCAAACTGTCATCTCTATCACATTGCATGGGCAGATTTAGGCCGTCTTCTGGGTCTTCTAGAAGACGGTCAGATTTTAAAGTTTACATTGACGGGTATCTATTTTTTTCTGTCAGAAGGCAGTCAAAAATGGAGGATGGAGCAATAAAGATAATTTGGAAGCCTGACAGTAAATATCTCTGGATCCGCCCCTGCATTGTACCTACAGATGATGTTCTCCATTGTCAAGTACTGGTAAAGAGAGACTAGACCAATGTTAGAACAATTCACACCTAACACTACAATGTTATCACAGAACCAGTAAGGATACAGCTGCCTCCCTCGCCTTTGCCAGGGCCAAGTTTTCTGCAAGTCTTCTTTGAAGGTTCATGCTCTGAAAGAAAAGAAACAAAAATATGATAAATATATATACAGAAATCAGCTGTAATAAAGCTATAGCTATACAGCTGTAATAAAGAATTTTATCACATAATTTAAAGGGATAATAACTCTTTGTATGATATCTATATTTCACAATAAAAACATTGTGAACAACTCATAGAAATATAATATATTTTGTTTTACCACAAAAACAGCAGTTATAGCTATTATTCTGATATCTGAGCTTGTCTTCAGATCACGTGACCTCCATTGATGGCTATATATACGCAGTTATAATCTCTTAAGAGATTTTAACAAAAAACCAAACTTTTTAGAAAAAAAACAGGGACTAACTTTGAATCTAAAAATGGATTCATTAACCATTGGTAAGTACGGGAAAATTGTTGTTTGCTCCAGGAAAATTCATTTTTTGGACAAAACGAAGAGTTATTATCCCTTTAAAAACCACATGTTCATGACTGTTGTTTATAATAACATACGTATTTGCTTTATGGTAGATATACAAATGAATATTTGAGTGGGTAAATGCACAAGTACTAAGTCATTTTATCATATATTCACACTGTTACTGATAAAAGAATCTAATAATTGATAATGAATATATAGCACATGAAACTATACAACATATTTAACTTTACACTTTCTTTTTCTTTGCACCATTTCTTGTTCACCGTCTTACCATCAGAGCAGCTCTCTTGTTATCGACTTTCATCTTGGCCATCCTCGCCTTGTAGGCCGCCATGAGCTGTTGGTTCTCCAGGTAGGCCTGCTCAAGGGGTGTTAGCACTTTCTCTTTGCTGTAATAAGGCATGGCTAAATGTTAAGTCTTCAAGGTAAACTGTACTCTGCTGTCATATAACTAGTATCCCAACATATTTAGAAATATATTGCATATTATTATCTTCAGCTTCACAATGGGCTATCAATACTTGGACAATAAGAAAACTACCAAACCTAAAATTTGTGAATTCCAGCACAGTGTCTTGTCCAGCAAACATCTTCACATATCTTCCACACTGCCTCCATAAAATCATATCTCACCGATAGCAATAGAACATCACAACATCTTATCCTGTCACACCTAACACAATGCCAAACCTTACACACTGTCACACCTAACACAATGTCAAACCTAACACAGTGTCACACCTAACACACTGTCAAACCTAACACAGTGTCAAACCTAACATAATGTCCAACTTAACACACTGTCACACCTAACACAATGTCACACCTAACACAATGTCTCACCTAGCTATCCCTGGTTGTTGTCCAGCTGAGGGCTGAGAGACTGCAGCGGATGATGGTGGAGGGTTGATGACACTGCGGGCTACAAGACCCACTCCACTCTGGGAGGACACCTCTGGGGGTGGCTGGGGGTAAACACCTGGGGGTGGCTGGGGGTAAACCCCTGGGGGTGGCTGGGGTGACTGGACTGTCGAATGGCTTCCTTGTGTTGCAAAAGGTTCTGTTGGATAGAAAATTAAACAGTTATCAATGGTACTATAGTCTTAAAAGATGATATCCTGTGATAGAAAAAAAAAAAAAAACATAAAAACCGCATGCATGCTGGTATGCATATAAGAGGCTTGTTACAGCATTGGATGACAAAGTGTTCCTTTTAAACCAGACCCACATTGTAAATAACCTGGATACACAAAAGGATGCATCATTGTTCAAGAATGAAAAAGGAAAGAAATCACTGGAGAAAATTAATTAAAATCACAATCAAAATCTTTGAGTGGAGTATTTTGTGCCAAGTAAGAGCCACCTTGACCATTATGCATAGATATGCTAGAAATAAGCATGTGTCATAGTTCACACACTCAGAAACTGAAGAAGTCTGTAAAATCTTACTTCCAACATCATCTGCTAGTGCTCCCAGACGTTCCATACATTTCTGTCCCAGCTGCACAAACTTCTTCCTCACATGTGTCATCTCCTGCGATGGTGCTAAAGTGATAGTGAAGCATGATTAAAAAAACTTACAATAACAATTCCTTTGCATTCCCATATTAAATAATTCAATCATCAATATATAGTAAGTAGTAATTATTTATTCTCAACTTACAGCTCATTCCCAAATTGAAACTATAAGTATTGTTGTATGTACATCAATTCATTTCTGTGGGGACTCTCATTGAATACAAGCAGATAAGCAGATTAACACACCTACTGGCATTGAGTAAAATATACAGAGAAATTGGGGATTAATACAAGAATGTTGGAAACAATAAAGAGGAAGTAAGTGGAGATGTCTTCACTCGTACACACATTACAAGTCTCACCTTTGATTTCGTCTAGTAAGTTCTGTGCTATATACATGATACACTGTACATAATACACATATGCATCCTACAAAAGTAATGAGAGACAGTAAATGAGCCGTATGTCACTCGAATAATAGCTGTCAGTGCCAATTCAAATAGCAACATTCAGAACAAATTCAATAACTTTCAAGGACTTTCAATGTTCTAATTGAAGTAATTTTCAAGAATTTTGAACCCAATTGTAACCATTTACATGCAGTCATTTATAAGTGTTCATACCAAAGAAAAAAATATATATATAGTTTTGTTTAATCTTTTTATTTTTAAAACAATGATGATAAAACATGAAAAGAATGATTTTTTAAAAGGTATTCTCTCCTTCTGTGAATCATTGTTTTAAATCAGTTGAGAAACAATGGTACAATGTTTGAAATGATTTTTGACAGATTGCTTTATTAGTGATCAATTTCAAGTGCTTTCAATGACCAAATTGTGGAATACAAGTCCTTTTCTAGGCTAATAGCCATTCTGAGTATTTTTCAAAGCCACAAACAAAATTAATGGTACAGGGCTAAATTCAAGCACTTCCCAATGCTGTATGAACCCCGGGTGTGTTTTTATGTTGGAGGAGGGGTGAGGGGGGAGAGGGGAAGGCGGGCGAGATGGGAAAAGCAGAGACAGCCTCTTCCGGTCTCCCCTCACCTGATTGTGGTGATCTTGGTCCAGTTTGACGGCATTTGCCACAGCCCTTAGAGCACTGTGTAAATTGCGTCCTAAATCAGTACCTCCATCCATTGTGTTACCGGTGGAAAAACATAGGAACACTTTTTCTCTTAGGAGTTGGAAACGTGAGGGTTGCTGTAGTAGTTACTGTCCCCGACACTAGATGGTGCGTTTTGTATGACGTTCATTTTTTGGTTTTCTAAACTTGCAACTGTATACAATTAATCCATTGCAACATTATCATAACAACATATATATTTATATCATATGCCAGGAAATAGAATGAAAAATATACAATTAACAAATAGCAACGCCAATTCATTCTTGCCAGTACCAGTATAGTAGTGCCACCTACAAACCGAAGTTTACCGAATCGACACGGAAGTAACCGAATTAAGCGTACACAGCATCATGGCGGACGACGGAGAACTTACTGTCGGCGGAAAACTTTTAAAGGAACTTCGCGTGGTTGATCTCAAAAAAGAGCTTGAAAAGAGAGGGCTTTCAAAAGCTGGAAGCAAAAATCAGCTAGGAGAACGGTTGAAGGCGGTGAGTATGCTGTCTGGTATGTTGCTAAGTCTCGAGGTCCTGTACGCTGTTCAGACGATTCTTGACCTAATTTACGAACCCCAAATTCAAAAGGCGGGAATGTCCATTAAACATCAACCACTGAACCCACACGCAAAGCCATTTGGAGCTTTACTATCTGACAACTCCGATTTCCTACAAAGTCACAGATCAACTCCCATAGACGCTATATATTAACGTAAATTTATTAAGATTAGCCAAACGCCTAGGGGCAGGTCAGCCTAGCAATTTAGCATGATTGGTCGACCATAGCTAACCGCGATGTCACAATTAAACTGGGGGTTATTTTATATCGGAACTGCATGAAAAATAAATGAATTTATATTTATGTCACCCAAAGCATACCAAGCTTGCTATTTCCTTACAAGAATTCAAAGTATAACTTCCTTGTTCTTTTTGTTTGGGTCCTTTCATTCATCAGTCGACTTTATGCTTGCTGCAACCATTGAAATTTAAAATGATGAAATGTTAGTGTTAAAAAAAGCAAATATTATGAAAAAAAATTAATTTAATTACTCCTTAAATTTCCAGTGCTGGTGTCCAGTAGTAGACATAAAGATATAGTAGTTATTAAGTGAGTGATTGTCTTTGTACAAAGGCATTATGCTCTGGGAACGTGATTGCAGTAGGTGAGATAAGCTCTCTGTGAATGGTTTCTTCATGTTTACCAAGGCATTGTGTTAGGTGTGTTGTATATTGAATTGGGTTTATTCTGTGCCACTTGTTTATTTGCTTGTGAAAATTGACAAATTGATAGAAATAAGCAGTTGAGCTTAATTGAAACTCTCAAAATTTATATTTTAAAAGATTCTACAGAAAATAAGGTGGTGTAAAAGCAGTATGTAAGGCAGTAAAATTCTATGTTCAGTGTAAAGTGCTAAGTGAAATTTACCCATGCTGTAAAACTATTAAGTCAGTAGCCCTCCCAAAAAAGCTGTCTTTTTTCATGGTATTCTAATAGACATGGTCATGTTGCTTTCATTGCCAAACATTGTGAGGTAGAATTAGCCATTACACCTTACATATGTTTTTTTCCTAGTGTTTGTTCACATGACACATAGGGGAATTGATCTATGTGCCAACTGCGCATCTTTCCAATGATTGCAATTGGTGATGATAAACAGATGTTAAACGGAACTCTTTGTCCTGGAGGCAGGGGGGGCTTGGTTTTCTGTATAAGAGTTATAAAAGGAAATGAACACTACTAATATGATGTTATGGATCCCAGAAAGAAAGTAAAAGATATTCGTCAGCAGCAGCAGCCAGTGCCTGGAGGAAGGGGCATTCCTGTACAGAATGTCCGCGCAGCTGCAGTGAATGTGAACATGGCCAGGAGAGGGGGGTACCAGTACCCCCCACAGAACCCCCCTCACAACCCTGCCATGGCAGCTGGTGTGAGCACAGCGGGAAAAGGTGGACCCGCTCCCAAAAATGTGCCTGCTCACATGGTTGGAAAAGGGGGAGTGACCCCCCAGGGGACTTTGTCCAGTGTGCCCAGGGTAAAGTAACCAGGGACCAAGTGATACAGAATGGATCATCATTTTGACAGAGTTTGATTTTGATTTTAAACTTTTTATTTTAAACCCCAGCCTACAGGTTATGTGTCAGTGTGTTAGGTAATGGCGCTCGTATTTCGAGTATTATCTATAGTGATTCCAAAAATGATGTAGGTGTAAACAGGGTTTTGCTGTCTAACAGAGCTATTAATTGATAGGTTTTGTTTCCAGTTCAATTGATAATACTAGATATACTTATTACGTTTTTTAATTCCAGCAATTGTTGCTTGAGAATGCCAGGAATAAGCCAGTGGAAGAAGGACACGTGCCAAACCTTGATGTGAGTTGATTAGTATTATGTTTTTCATGATTGCTGAACTGGTCTTTTTACCAGAGTTACTCACTATATGTTTGACTATATTTTCCTTATGTGTTATCCAAATACACATTTTTTTTTTTTTTTATGAAAAAAGGCAAAGTGTTTGGAATTTTAAGTAATGACATGTAAAATGTGAAATATGTATATAATTTTTTTAATCATCTAAATAGGTCATTATATAGACAAAGATTAACACAGGGATACTTTTGAATTTTTTCACCAGCTACAAAATGAAGCTCCAAATGACTTGATAAAACAGTATCTAGAACAACAGCAGAAGGCATATTCTTTACAGAAGGAAGCCAGGAAAAAACTGGAAGGTAAAGATAGGATTTGTCTACAAAATTCATGTCAATCTCTCTGGGTCACACCTGCAGATTTATTGTCCAAGTGCTTATTTATCACTAACTGGTATAAAAAAAGGCAAATGATTTTAGATGATATATTTTCAATAGAAATCTAAATACTAATTTGGCATACAGCAAATGTTACCACCAGCCAAGTAAAAAGCAACAGTAGTTCTCAGTCCAGCTTATATAAAACCTCACCAACAGATGATTCAATAACTGCATGATTAAAAGCACTGAGCTGTTAGTAATTATCCAAAATATTCATCTTGGAGATAGAATTTTATTAAATTGGCTCAAATTTACCATAACATGGCTTTTAAAAGGCTATTGAGCATAGGTCTTATTGTCAAAAAGATGAAGAAATACATTTGTACTGTAACCAACTTCCAGAAGAGCAAGCGTTAACAAGTTCAGGTGCAGACGATAGTCATGTGACATCAGGAGAGGAATCGCAGTCAGCATCAGAGGAGAAACAGGCACCGACTCCACAAAAAGAAACCCCAGCACCACCCGAGAAATCTGAGAAAAAAGAAGAAGAGAAACTAGAGAAGCCAGCTCAGGAATCGGCTGGGGAGGCAAAAAAACAGGTTAGTGTTTAAGAGGAAGAGTTTCTTTCTCCTATCAGTATATCCCCTCCTTTTGTCTTTCTAGGTAAAAAAGGGTCCAGTGGCAAATTATTAAAATATTGGGGGGGGGGATCTTTCTTTTTAAGCATTCCCTTATCACATCCCTGATCTTTTTTCAATTCTGTTTATGTATTTGTAAATAACCTGTGTTTGTACCATCAAGATTCATAATTTAAGAAAAAAATGTACTTCAAATTAATTACAATTTTTTTTCCTACAATTTCATAGGTAGATGAAAAAGCTGCCGAGGAAGCCAAACCCTCTCAAGAACAATCAAAGGTAGGTGCTTACTTTAATTGTACAGAAAATAAAAGGGTAATTACCACCACCTAAGAGGGCATAGTGTGCCTCTGTGGGTTAACAGACTCACTCAGAAAATTGTGAATGGGTTTTGAAGAAATTGTTTGGATCAGCCAGAAAAACAGTAACGTAACACCAATTATATTTACGTAGTCATCCTTAAATGATAAATTAATAATGATAAAAAGAATGGAGCTGTCCTGACAGAACTCTCTGAGTACTTTGAGATTTATTTTCATTTGTAGAAGGTTAATAAAGATTATTATCATATATATTTGTTCATGGTTGTCAAGATTTGGAGGAACTAGTGTGATATTAAATACATTAATTTATTTTAATAATGTCTCAAATTTATATTGATCTTGTTAATAGTATGTTATGTGTGGTTCTAGGAGAAAGAAATATCACCAGCCCAGGAGAAAGCATCAGGAGACCACCCACTGCCACAGGAAGAGAAGAAAGGTAAAACATACAGCAGTGATTTTGTTCTGAAGTCCACGTGTTCAATGAATGAATGAAAAATAATGAAAACGATAAAATGGCTAAAATGATCAATTCAGTCATATAATGCATTTTTCACTTCTGTCATTGCTTGTCTTTGCTTAGTTTAATTTTGTACTTAGGTTTAATTAGTTTGGTTTGCATTTGCATATGCTTTCAGATATTTTATAGTTCTGTCATCACAAACATTTGATGCCCTTGTTTTTTTTTCTGAAAAGAATTTAAAAATAAAATGATTTTTGTCTGATTGTGCAACTAAAATTCTGCTGCAGTAGCAACAGAGACTATCCAGCATTTTTATATACACTGCATGTTTATTCCAATCACAGTGTCTGTAAATTTACCAGCTATACTGTCTAACTTAACATATTTTTGTCATTGCAGAAGACAAAGAAGGCGAGCCTCCCACTAAGAAACCTCGGTCCAGATCTCCGTCTCCACAGAGGGCGCCAGAGGTTGCAGCTCCCAGGTAAACAACACTATCATACACTGTGCTTCCTGGAACCAAAATACTAGGTCACGGCACTTCTGTGTGACCTGAACTTTGACCCAGCAAAATTAGGTCACCACTAGGTGGCCTGAAGTTGAACTTTGACCCACCTACACGGTGTCAATTTCACTGAAGATCTTTCTAACAGGTGCTGGATTTTTATGGTGGATTCTGTACAGTGACATGTTTTGTTGTTTTTGCTCTTAGATCTCTACTAGTTTGTTTTTAGTGTTAAAGGTTGCATTTTATTCTTAATGAATAATGACAGCTGGGACTGCTGTTCAAGCAAGTTCTGCTACTGCCAAGGTGTTGTAAAATACAACGAAAGAAAAAAAATTAAAATATTGACTATTTTTATAATTTAAGATAATTAGTGATATGAATTCCTGTTGGAAATTTTTAAATATTAAATCTTAAATGATGTTTTGTTGGATGTATTCATTCATTCATTCTTATAATAATTTAATAGTTTATCCCTCAAAGATAATTGAACTGAAAGAAAGCAAAAAAAAAGAGTGAATAAAGCTGTTTTTACACATTACTGCTGGGCTCTGTTGTCATTGGCTAGTCATTGACGGTCCTTCAGCATTGTGCTGCAGCTGGTTTGCACTGAGTGGCAGAAACTTGGGTGAGCAGCAGTCAAGCTCGTTCTATAGACATGCATGTCATTTGGTTGCTGATTGGCTAAACTGATTATATCATTTAACTAGGTGATACCAAGTGTCTTTCCTGGCTGTGATTTGCATATTTTGAACTTTCTGAATGACATGCTTGAGCTATATCTTGTATGTGGTGGTAGAGGCTATTTTCTTTTCTTTTTCCCTTCCCCTGCTGTGTTTTTCTCTCCTCATCACTAAACAATGGGAAGTGATTTTTTTGCCGTAATGAATTGATAACTTTCAGTGTTTGGAGAAAGCACAGCACACTACTGAAGGACCTGGAACACCAGTGTTTCATTTCAGTTTTGTCAGTGTAATCTATACATGTCAAACACCCCAAGTCTGTCAACTGACAGATAACAAATATATCTGTTTACATATGAAACACAGTAGTAGAGTAAGCATTTTTTGTGATAAAATACAGCAAGTTATTTTTTATTAAATAAATACTTGGTAATTTACAAATGCCTTGTTTGAAACATAAAGCCTGTATCATTGAAATATATAAAATTATCATAATGCATGATGGATTTTAATGAAAAAAAAAGTTAATATTCTAAAACTGAGGCAGAAAATGTGTTTGCGTGCAGTGATTTGAACATGTCAGAAATGTGAAGTTGCCTTCAGAACTGATGAAGTATTTTTAGATGACAGCCCAGCAAGTTTAACCCCTCATTTAAAGCAACTTGAAATACAGGATTTGACGACTGTGTTATTCTCATTGTGTGTCATCAGAAAGAAGTTGTTTTGGCACATTGCCAGATTTGCACAGATGTAAATGGAAACTTCCTGAACTCGTAAATGGGACATCTGAATTTGTCATTACCTGAGAGATTGACCTTGAGAAACGTGACTGCGTCAGGATTGTTTTCTGGATCAAAATCAGATGTCATGCCATGCTAAGCCTACCAACATATTGTACCAATACACAGCATCATAAAAATAAAGATTTGGCTGAACATGCATACATTTCTGTATTTTTCAATTTCATAAGAAAATTGTGATTAATTGCATTAGTTGAGACAAGCTTAACATTGTGTTGGTTGAGATACGTAGACACAATTGTGCCAGTTGGATGATGAGGTCAGTACTGTATTAATAAGACACAGATTACACTTATTGAGATTGAAAAGCAAAATTGTCAATGATTTAAAACAGATGATTTTTGCATGATGGTGGCTGGTATGAGGTAGGTGAAGAGATCATGTATACAATTAATGATAAAGTTTAAGAGAAGAACAAAATTAACATTGTGTTGGTTCATAATCAACAGTTTAAATAAGAGATTTTAATGGGCAAATAAACTGGTGAGTATGCCCTTAAATAACCATAATTATCACTGCAATTGTTTCCACTGAGCAAAACAATATATCAGATGGGTGTTAAAATTTTTGCTCACATTCACACAGGAAATTTTATACACAGCTGTACACAAAAATGAATATGTAAAATAAATGGATATTAAAAATGAAAAAAAAAAACAAAAAAAAAAACAGTCACGTAGCAATGTTCTGTGTTTGGTGGGAAGCATTTTCTTTTGGATCAATAAAACAGATCATATCTCTCTAACGTTTCATTATCCAAATGCTTTTGACCTGAACACGATCTTTCTTAACCACATTTTCTTGGAAACACTCAGCAATGAGATCCTGCAAATAGATACAATCATTTTCTCGTATTTCCTGTCATGCAATCATTGCACATAGAAAATGATCACTTATCTCTCATCCAAATGAGAAAATCTTGTATCTCATATTACCTTATATTACATGTCCCTTCTGTAATAGAAATATGAATGTTGTTGAAATGGTAACATGCAATGGACGTAATTGTTTTACTTTTACTGCATGAAAATGTGATTCTTTGTCAGTAGGAACTGGGACTTAACTGGAGATATCGTCCTTGTTTTATTTTTATTATAAAAAAGTTACATTTTTTAAATAAAATTGTCAAGGTAACCCCCCCCCCCCCGCCCCCGCTCCCTCTTTTTTCTACTCCTTTTTCTCTTATGTAGATATTTTGAGTAAATTTGGATAAAAAGTTCCTCTTCCTCTCTCCCCCCTGCCCCACCACAACCAAACAGATCACTAAAGTCATCAGTTAATAATGTGATAAGTCACATGTAATCTCCCCAGTGTGGTGACCCCATCAGCTGATATAGTTAACTGATAANGCTCCCTCTTTTTTCTTCTCCTTTTTCTCTTATGTAGATATTTTGAGTAAATTTGGATAAAAAGTTCCTCTTCCTCTCTCCCCCCTGCCCCACCACAACCAAACAGATCACTAAAGTCGTCAGTTAATAATGTGATAAGTCACATGTAATCTCCCCAGTGTGGTGACCCCATCAGCTGATATAGTTAACTGATAACCTTGCTACAGAGGTGCTCTCAGTGGGGTAACCATTTGGCAATACTTGGGTTTTCAAATTTTATTGCATAGGTAGGGAGAACTGTCTCATCCAACAATTTTTGGTTCATGTTTAAAGTAAAATTTTTTGATTAAAATCATAGAAGTTTTAATATTTCTTTGCCTGATATTCCCATGAAAAGTTATATCAGATACATAAGCACTACGTAGAGCTCCCCCCTCCATTTCCTTAGCTCGTAATTATGTATAGCGAAGTTGAAAGAGATGCTAATACCCTTGCAAAGAATATACAAGTGAAGAAATCAATTAAATTCATTTTTAAACTCTTAATCTTGAATTTGATATTTTATTACGTACCACGTCTCTTGAATATGCTAAGGTTTGTACTGTGAGATAGTTGACATTGTGTGTAATGGCAAGGAGAGAGCCTTATTAAATGTGGACTTTATTTGAGACCAAAGTCATCTGAGAACAATGGTTTTGTAATTACTGTAAGAGAAGCCTCCTCCTATTACTTCATTATCAGCCATGTGGTGGATGTTAGCAGGCAGAGTTCATGGGCATAAGTGGTATTCTCATTAACAACTGACTAACTGTAATAGCGTGTTCATAGCAGGTCCAACTTGGACTACATTAACAACTTGACTTAACACATGTTTACAGCAGGTGCAACTTAGACCACTTTAACAACTGACTAACTATAACAACTTGGTCTCCATTGAGTATTTTTCTTAAAATTTGTCTACAATAACATTATTTTTAAACTGACACATGTTAAGGTGTGATTTTGAATGAGTTAAAGTTGATGTCGTTCTTTTCATAAGAGAAACAAGCTAGTAAAATATTTGGACTTTTTTTTAGAAAAACCAAAAATATGAATAAACAGATAAAAAAAATGAAAAATAAAACCCGGAGCTGAGTATAGTAGGTAAACTTTCATTAGCAAAAATATCCACTACAACAAAGAGAAGCCTTTCCCACACAAAATATGCCTCAATATCTGACATTTGTGTGGTTTTGCCCTTGCAAACATTGAAAGACAGAATAAACAACAAATGGGTTTCAACCGTTTGTCTAAAATAAGTATTGAACAAGGTAAAAATTGTCAGTTAGTGTACATAATTCCAGTGAATTATAGCAGACATTCAGTCTCATTCAGAAATGTATAGATTCTGGATAATAGTGTCCGATGTGAAATCCCAAGGATTTGTTTTGTCTTCAGCATCTCTCTCTCTCTCTCTCTCTCTCTCTCTCTCTCTCTCTCTCTCCTTTGAATATAAACTGGCTCTAATTTCTATGTCATTTCTCAGGTTGGGTCAACTTTGGGGTTGGGGGGGTGTCCAGTATTTAAAAAAAAGTTAAATTTGGTAGCCTCAAGCCAGCCTGTGATATAACCTTCTGTGAAAGATTGTTTAAAATTATTCTCACTTCACCCTCCCCTTCTTGAGAGCCCCTATTTTGTGCACTGGAGACCTCAAGTCATCACCCAGGCACAGGTCCACTGTGGCATTGACCTTAAACTAGGTCAGGTGTCCCACACAGTGCTGATGGAGAGTTTGTACATTGATGAAATGATAGCTCTTCCTGTGAAGCCTAACTTCATGTGTTCAGTATATGTGGACAACTGTACTTTGAGTACATGTTCACCCTGCTTGTTAAACCTCACTTTGCAAAAAAGCAATTTGTTGTCACCTCCCTTAGGAGGCCTCACATGTCATGAATTTATTCTCAGGCAGTAAATGTTACAGTTTTCCATTTTATGACTGTTTTAATCTTATCTGACAGAAATGATATGCTGAGTACAATGCTCATGTGGTATCCTTGCAGTTGAAGGTTCATGTTTCATTCAGTGATGCCCCTTCTT
This sequence comes from Lingula anatina, assembly GCF_001039355.2. The sequence goes on from NW_019775446.1 coordinate 32,489, forward strand.
TTGGTGCCTCATTATGACTGTGTTATTCCCTCTTTTGAGGCCTCAGCTTCCACGTGGAGCACATGATTTTTTTTAATAAGCTGCACTGATAATAGAGTGAACACCTGTTGACCTGCATGCAAACCCACAGATAACAGAATATCTATATTATCTTTTTTTCTATCTCTCTTTCTGATGCTCCAGATTTTATTGTTACCAGTAATTTCTGGTTGAACGCACGTAACCCCCTTGCCTGAGGCCTCAAATAGAATGCTGAGCACATGTCACCCCCACTTGTGAAGCCTCCCCTTCCTCTCTTTCCATGTGGGTTTGTTCAGTGTGGTGGTAGTGAATCTAAGATGGAGGCCAAGACTTTACAAAAGAGAAAACCTCAGCACACAGACATTCACACCAACGGAGAAAGTAAGGCCAGAGTAGCTAGACAGCTGTAAGTAAAGCAGTCAGCCTTGAGTTCGACCTGCTAGAGCACGTGGTCTCTCCTGTGTAGACTATACCTCGTATGTCCTCATTGTCTGTAGTACTGAAGCAACAGTCAAGGAAAATATATTACACTACATCAATTATGAATGGTTGAGTGAATTATTTCAAGTCCCGAGAAGGAAGTAGCTTGGCCATATTGATATAATTACCCTCTGAATTTAGTACTTATGTACCTGTTATATTCCCCACTGTGTATGTATGTACATGTTTATGTGTAATTTCTTGGGTATACTCATGTCCCTGTTATATTTCCCACTGTATATGTGTGTACATGTTTATGTGTATTATCTTGGGTATTTTAGGGCATGCATATCAGTGATTGTTGCATGTATTGGGTTTTTTCATGCCATTTATTATGCTGTTATATATAATGGGGCCTAGAATTAGTGATGGAATGGATATATATTGACTTGTATGCAGGAAAAAAAGAGGATATGCTATGGTGGTGAAATAATATATATTTCAATTATTTTAAAAAAGTTTGACTGGGTGGTAGTATTATGTGTCTGTCCACTTCAAGTTTGTGTTGGTGTTGTTCCTGTGTGTCTGGCTAAAGGCATGCCGTGTTTGCTACATCATGTCATTGACAACATTGTTTATGTAGAAATAAATTCTTACCAATAAAATGTAACAGAGGAGGCAATAAGGACTAGTTTTTTATCTTACATAATTCAATATCTGAGCAAATTTGGTCTGATTGTGTCTGAAGGCTATCATTGTCACATGACCAGTGCTCCTGTATATATATTGATTAGTTTTCTAATTGAGTGCTGCTATTGTGGAAAATTATCAGAAATCTTTTAATATTTCCTACTGGTATGATTTAGCTGGGGAATGTGACAAATGACATTCCAAAATATTCTTAATATAAAAGCTTTTTTACAATAATAGATAAAATGTACCTGATTAAAAAGGTGGCATGTTGCACTCAAAGCATGATGTCATGTAACTTGGGTTCTGTGACTCAAAAGCATCACGTATTGCAAATAGCGATATCACATAGAGGCTACAATGTATTATATATATTATGAGGCGAGTATGGGCAAGTTATGGAATCGAGACGCTTGCGCTCGGTCCCAATGCGCGATATTTTCGAGTTACGGGGCCCTGGCCAATTCAGATGTTGTATGGGTTTATATTTTGATTTAACAAAAATGCTAACTCAAGGATGTCACTGGGAAATTCACCAATTATCAATACTGTAGAATAAACAGAATGAAACATATTCAGGTTGTTAGATAAGCTGATGAATATCAATATGAGCACAATCCTCTTAGATCTGTTCCTACGCATGGTTTTAAAAGTCTACATTGATAACTAACCAACCCGAAGTGAATGTGATCTTCTTGGTTTCTGTTCTTATTTCTCACAACCTAAGCTTCCTGCTCAGAAAGAGGATTTAACCATCACATTTCACTGGACCAATTTTGTTTGACTTTGCTTGGATTGAAACACATATAAAATCTCTCATAATTATTTAAGAAAATAAAGGTGATGAGATTAGTTGGAGGAGGTAAGGTTTTGATCATATTTAAAATGGGCCTTTTCTCATAGTTAGGCTTCATTCAGAATGGATTATCTGAGTACTTACTGATCTGTCTCTGTTGTGAACAGAGCTTTTCCCAGTTTAAGTTAGGCCCTGTGTGAACAGAGCTATTCCCAGTCTAAGTTGGACCCCTTGTAAACACAACAGTACATATTATATAGTTACATGTTGGCAGTTGACTGAGTGTATACTAAATCAATATAGACAACTGATAACTGTGCAAAGCAGCATACATAAAAATATATTAATATCTATAAATACATGTTCATATATAAGGCAGCCTTGTTATAGCACCCACTTTCCATTGGCTAGATATATGTTATGCTTCAAGGCAGTGCAGGGATAAGAAGCAGAGTTAAACCATAACTGGTTTAGGCCTAAATGACATCACCAGACAGTATCTTGCTAGTGTTTTGGCAGCTTCAGCCCTGCAGAAACCATCCTCTAGACCATCCTCACCATGTACCAATCTAGGATTAATTTCATAAAGAGGTGTTTATTAATTAAGGGAATGTCGAAGGGAGATGTAACTGGGGGTTTTGACTCACAAATTTCTGGTGAAAGAAATAGACTTACTACTGATGACACTTAGGTCTAGACCAGTTTGGGTTTAGCTTCAGGATTGTTTTCTTTCAGTGCTGAGTCAGACCTGGATTTGGACCGATTCAGTAGCAGTCTTGAGAAGTGTGTGAACAACATGCCTCCAGCAAACATTTTCTTTTGCATTTTACTTATACAGTGGATTTCCATCATGTTGCAATAGTCAGATAATTAATAAGTTTACGATAATAGTACCATGGTTTCTAGTTGTCTAGGGCAACCATCTATTTATCCGTTTCTTGCTTGGCTGTCTGCCTTTTTAGCTTTAGGTTATAGGGGTATCTAGGAAAACAAGATTACCTTCAGCTGGAATGAAACTGGGGGTACATATTAATAGATATAGAATATCAGCTCAAGTGGAGTGGTTGATAGTGTTATAAAACAATCACCAGCCTGCTGCTTCTGTTTTATGTAGCATATATAGAGAGACCTTCTATATTGAGTGTAATCTATAAATATGCAAGTATTAGCTGTATCTCTGAAGGATGTAATGTAAGGTAAAGGCACACAGGTGTGATGTGGAGAAGAAGGGGGTGTATAGAGAGTGGAAGGGGACATACTTTGTCAGGTTTGTTAAATAAAGCATGGGGTGAGACCGAGAGAATTGCATATTATGGAGATTGCAGGAAAGCAAAGTTTATTTATTTCTGAAAATAGATGTGTCAGTACTAGTAATTGCTTTCTATTCCAGAATTTTTTTTTTTTATATTTTCCTTAGAAAAGCACATACGTCTCCCATATAATGTTCAGTTACGCAAAATTATTTGCTAATCATATAAGGGGTCATCCTCTTTATCATCATTTTCACAAGTCTACAAACAGTATGCTGAGGGATGGGAGGGGGTTAATGCCCTCTGGACACATTTGGAAAAATAATAAAAATGATGATCTTCACCCACAGGGTAGTGCGGATAAAATTTATCATTTTTACCCTTCATATTGGGGGGTCTTCAAAAAGTCCACTCTTTGTAGACTTATGAAAATGATGTTAAAAATAGATAACCCCGAAAGTCAACCCCTCTACAACATATTTTACCTGTTGTTTTTTTCACTTTCATAGTGGAGGAAAAAGGAAGACCAGGTCACAAGTCAAGGCTCCAGTAAGGTCACGGTCTAGTTCTTCATCTGGGTCAAGGTCGTCATCTGGGTCAAGGTCATCAAGATCTAGGTCAAGCTCCTCCAGTTCCTCATCTAGCTCTCCAGAACCCAAGAGGAGGGGTAAAGTACAGAGTAGGACAACACAATTAAAGAAAAAGGTGTGTTGTCTTCTAAATGGTATTTAATGACATTATGTTATTGAGAATGAGTATGAATGAGTTCCTATGCTTTGAGTACGGTTGATTATATCGGTGGATTAGTACAATAGGAATGATGAAATATATATGCAGTAAGTGAGTAAATGAGTAAATGCTTATTAGCCTATAACTTGGATCTTATAATGGTAAAGTGTGTAGCACATACAGGAATTTATCTCATTGCAAGCTTATGTTCAGCAGCCTGGTTGGAGGACTTTGTCATGACTGATATGATTAGATGTTGAAGGGGGGGGGGGGGGGGTTGATCTACCGACCAGACATTAATAATAGGATTATGGCCACTATACCACCTAGCAGTCTGTGAATAACAACATCTACTCAAATTAGTCTGATGAAGGCCTCCAACCTGGTTGGCTGAAGGTGACTGTGAGAAAATTCTAGCTTGTGCTAAATAAACTTGCTATTACAAGTGAGTACAAGAGATATTATATGGCAGGGATTTGCTGTTGCTGCTAGTTCTTGCTTTGAAATGTGAACAGAAGGGTAAAGGAAGATATTTCCGGCCTTTTACCTTCAAGCTTCTCAGTACATATGGTCGATAAAAAAAGAGTTTCTCAAAGTGTCATAAGATCCAACCCTTCAGCATGGCAAATTGAGCCAGCCGCTCACTTGATGTCACTTTAACCTTCAACAGAAATACTGTTATTTCCTTTTTAACCCCCCGAGGAAACTGCCCAGACTGAGGTTCTTAATAAGAACTTTTAATATGTGACTGCTATATGTTTTCCTCCCTCCAGGAAGCTGTCCAGACCAAGAGTCTTGACGAGAGCTACCACACAGCCCCTGAGGATGTGCAGGACACAAAGGATAAGGAAGAGTGAGTTCTATATTGAAATAGCGTGCCATTGATCTCTATTAAACTACTAGTAGTCTTAAATACATGCCATAGAAAATAAATGTATTATTTTTGCAGTAGTCTTTGGTATCTCTAAACCTTATCTGAATACACAGTGTAGAAAATAAATTCACAATTTCTCCAGTTGTCTTTTGTGTTGAATATATATTGATCTTTCCTAACTTGGAAACACTTAAGAATGTTCATCAGATCCTCACCTTATTTCATTTTATTTTTCTTTCAAATATAATTCTACTGAGACCATATTCAACTTGTCACTTATGAGTATTATCCTATAAAAATATCTCAGAGTCTACTATTTCAGTCACAGGTTCATTAGTTAGTCAGTATTGATAATCTGTGTTATATTATCAGACCTCCACCAGCAGCAGTTGCCAAGGAAGTAGAAACTGTTACCAAGGAAACAGAAGCCAAGCATGGCAACCAGGAAATCAAGATAACACCAAGTGAAGGTGACAAACCAGTGAAAACTGACACTAATACTGAGGAAGTTGCCATGGAAACTGAAACTAGTGAAAAGGTAGTGTTACAGTGAGATGGTTGTTCACCAATCAATGTGCATGTCTGGGATTTTTTCGTAAAGGTTTTATCAGCTCTGCATTTATATTATTATGTATATAATTTCCAGTCATTAAGTGAATATTTGTAAAAATTACTCTGGTAGTTATTTTAAGGAAAAAAAGAAATTATGTCTTAAAATATTGTGATAGAGATAAGAGTTGATCCTTCCTCCCTGCCTTGAAGATCCCTGGAGACATCACAGAAGAATAGGTGGAGCCACCCTCTGGCTAACTCTAGCCAATCCCATGCCCCAAAAAGTGCCCCGCCCAGTGAAAACAACAGCAAAACCTGAGAGAAGAATGCAGCTCTGATATCATAGAAAACTGAACAGACTTTCTTAATATCTTTAAGATGTCAAGACTTCATCAATAAGACTGTTTGATATGACCGAAGAAGACATGGAATGGACTTTGTTTGCTCTATTTTGACTATTCCACCAAATGCAAGAACATTGGATTCCTTTCTTGAGAACTATTCGTCATCTATGCTGCAACAAGAAAAAAAATGGGAACGGTATCGTACGAGAAAAATGAAAGAGACATTGGAAAACTTTCTGATTATGGATGTATTCATCAAGTTCTTTGCGCTAATTACCTGAAGTTCTACCACAAACAGAAATGCTGCAAGTTTTATATTGAAGATGAAAAAACTGCTGAGAGTCTCAAATAAGAGGAAAGAGTCCACATTAGGGATGCCAGCTTTGATAGCTACAGACTCTTATTCATGTCTTGAATGCCAGCAGCCAGTAATATGCTACTTATTGAGCTGATAGGACAGTGCTAACAGACAGTCCTGTTTAAGTGTGAACTCTGTTGATTTGACATAATATTGCTGGACATGAATCACTATGTCTAAGCAGACACTTAAGATGTACAAATCATTGAGATTATGTCATCTTTGAAAGTCTTATTTATAAGTGAGTGAAGAAACTAAAGTTAAACCTAATATTAAAGTCTTGCTTATAAATAAGTGAAGAAAAGAAAAGACTAAATACATGTGTCTGGTTTTACTTTGAGTTTTGGTAAACCATGACAAAGCTTAAGACTCAAGTCTTCCTTTTAAAGGAAGTGAAGACCATGAACACTCATTCATACAATCATGCCGCTGTGGAATATAGTGAACATTGTTATCTTCACTTACCCATGACACAAACATGGATGTAACAAGACTGTCAGTCAAAACCGACTTGGAGAAAATTCTACCAGAAAAAGAACATCGAATGCTGACACGAAATTTACAGATCGAAAGAAAGAAAGAACAAAGTCGATAGAGAGCTGATGTTTCCTGCCCCTCCCCCCAACCCTTTATGACTCACATGGACAATAAATTTGGGCTGTACCAGAGCAGAGGCAGGAGTTGAGACGATGATGATGATGATGATGATGATGATGTCACTGAGAAGAAAGTTCCGGTACCAAAGCTTTTGATTAACGTTGTTTTTTTTTCCTTCAGCTTTCAGATCAGCACACAAAGAGCAAGGTTGGTGGCTGCTTCCTGTGTCTGAGCTGCCTTGTGCTTTCACATGCTCATAATTCACTGAAAACTGAATTGATTTCTAGGTGACGAAGATAGTTGAACAGTTGACCAAGAATTCCAGAGATGCAGATATGACATTGATCAGGAAATCATAATTTGCACATGTTGCCACAGCACTTCAGTGACATTTTCAAATAATCACAAAAGCTTTATGGAAAAAAGTTTTATTAAATGGGAAAGTAAAGAACTGACTGGAAATTGTTTTTGAAAGAAATAGGATAAAGTTATTGTAAAAAGGATGCATTGGTCTTAATTTTGACCTGTAAAAATCAACAAAGCACACACTAAATAATGTTTCAGACAGTTGTGGTTAACTTGATACTGCAAAAGAAATATACATATAGATTGTACTGATATTTTTGGACCTCTGCAATAATACAACTCCTCATCCAACACATTGCATAATTATGCATTTCATAATAAGTGAGCACCAGATACAGATAGATATAGATAAAAATGTCTTGTTGACTCAAAGGGGCCAGTACCTTCCAATATATGACCCTTTCACAACGTTGAGCATGTGTTTTAGGAGGCTCCAGTGAAGAGGTCCTCACCTAGAAAAATACAAACCAGAAAGTCCCAGGAAACACCAGAAAAACAGACGGCCCCTACCAAGTCTAAAAAAGCAGAGACCCCCAAGGAGGATGAACTTCCAGCAGAGAAGGGAGTACCTCCTGGTGAAAAGGAAGAACCCCCTGCGAAGAAGGAAGTACCCCCAGCAGAGAAGGAAGCAACCCCTGCCGAGAAAGAAGGGACCCCTGCCGAGGCAAAGCAACCCCCAGCAAAGATTCAAACCAGAAAGATATCTTTAACCTGTAAGTTTGTTTTGGGGAAATAGTTAGTGAGAAATGAAATTGGGATGTACAGCAATAATGAACGAAGTGATTGGATAAATTGACTGATGATTAAATAGCATTGTTGAGAAATTGAAAAAAAGTTTTTTGGCAAGAGTTTTCTGTGGTGACACTTTGTCTTAATATCATCAATGTTTTAAACCACTTCAGGACTTAAAAATAAATCAAAAGATCGACGGATTTCTTTTAGTACAGTAAAGTATTTTTAATGTGTGCATTTAGTTGAACATTTAATAAATACTTCATAGCTAAAAACAAAGAGAACCATGACAGCTCAGAGAAGTCACCGGGAGCGGCAGAGGAAAAGCCAGTGAAGAAGCGTAGATGGGGGACCACTGCTAAGGCCAACAAGAAGGGAGCTGGGAGGAGCATCAGTCTCACCACAGAGTCCCTAAAGGTGAGTCTGCTGACTGGGGTTAAAATGTCCCACCTCAATGGACTGTGGATTTCACTACCATCACTGTAATCTGCATACATATTAACAATTATGTCTCATCATCATTTTTCGTTGTCTTTAATTTTTGTTTCTTTTCAGGTGCTTCAGTTATTGATAAATAATCTAACCAAATGACTACAATAAATTATAAGTATAATATAGAATAAATATAATAACATGGATCTCTGGTCTTTATCTAAATAAGGCTCATATTGTATATATTACCTCCAAAATTCCCATGTCTAAGTTTCTTCATCAAGGTTAACAATATCATTTCTACTTCTTAATTATAAAAAATTACTACTTTATTCATTTCTGGTTTAGTCCTGTTTTACCAGCACCTCCCTTTTCCTTCCAGAACCTAATCCCTGCTGAGGTGAAGTCCATCCCCGTGGACAGTGTCCTAGATGTGGACGCTGGACAGATCTCTGACCAGGACGACGACAAGAGAGATGTCCAGATTAAGAGAACTATTACACAGGTGAGTGTTCAGATTAAAGTGTTGCGCAGACGAGTTTTCAGATGAAGTCGGGCATTCAGAATGTCATGGAAAAGAAAGTATACAATCCTTTTATCTTTTCAAAGTCTCTTAGCACTAACTGGTATGTCATTTTCAGTACCATATTGCTAAAATCACCCACCTTGCCCAGTGTTAATGATTCTAAATAGAATCTGTACCTGCATGATATTCACTCGAAGAGGAATTGTTTTAAGCACAACTAAAGCAATCATTCATCTAACTGAGAACCGTGTGCATGGTTCAGGTATATTTACCATACACTGGCAGTTGAAAAGGTGTTTCACCAGTTGAATATGGTGTCCTGAAATTAATTTTTCCATTAGCACAAAATGATAACTCCTGGAGGTAAATATGTATGTGGATGTATGTTACCTTAAAAAAGTAGGAGAAAATATGTGTGTTATATATCATCAGCAATTTATAAGTCAGCAGAAAATAATGTAGTTATTAATAACTTTGTGTGCTGTAATCTGTTCACAGGTTGTTGGTGAAGATGGAGACAACAACAACAAAAGTGATGTGGAAATGGAAGATGATAGTAATAGAGACAACAAGGGAGAGGAGTCCGAGGAAGACAGAAAACCCCAACCTCAGCAAGGTGAGGACAGCAGGGATAGCCAGCCACAGGAAGCCAAGGAAGACACAAAAATTGTCATCCGTCGCGCTAGCCGGCAAACCTCAGTCACCACTCCTGCACCAGACGCCCCTGAGGCAGCAAGAAGGACACCATCACCGCCGCGCCACCCTGTCAGTAAGATCGTCCATGTGACGGGCCTGGTTCGGCCGTATACGCTGGGACAGTTAAAGACATTACTGGGCCAGACGGGAACACTGGTGGAGGATGGGTTCTGGATAGATAACATCAAGTCCCACTGCTATGCCACTGTAAGTGTTCAGAAAGAAACAATTGGAGTTTTCTTGTCAAATTAGCAGCATCATGTTTGTTTTAAGATGACAAGTAAACTTAGGTTAGAAGTGCCACTAATTTTTTTTTTTTTTTTTCTGATGAAGTGCCTCGTTTGTGTGAATGCGGAAATAGCACGTTTAATTGGCTTGTTAAGGTATTATCAAGAATTTGACATCCGCTAATTAATAAGGCTGGTAGCTGTCAAAGACAATTAGCTCAAAAATTCTCCCTTATTAGGCAAGTACATGACTCGGAGCAATTTGAAAGAATAATTGATTGCAGCACGAATCGACATCCTGCGTCAAGTTCGTTAAGATAAATCTAGTAATCCACAATGTGTGGGTTTGAAAATTTGACACAACCTCACAATAACACAGCATACATAATGAGACGCATAACAGGATGCCTTTACCAGTGATTGGCTCCACCTGTTAATTTACCTGTCCACGAACAATTTACAAACAAGAAGACCCCTTTCCCTATGTAATCAGTTCCAATTTAGTATTATTCTGCTCTACTGAACTTTTGGCCCCATAGTTCTCAGGTGTTATTACATGTACATGTATTACCTCTACCTCAGAGGCAGTAGACAGTAAAATTTGCTGTTATCTAATATATATGTCAACGTAGTGAGCAGTTTAAGTACCCTCCAGACCAAATAATACAATTATCCCAATCTTGTTGTCATCTTTAGTATCTGGTATCAAAATGTAATTAGATCTGTTGGCTAAAGATTTGATTCAGGTCTACTGTTGTTTTGACCTCTACAGATTTTAAAAAACCCAAGTAATCTTGTCTCATGAATGAACTGGATATAAGAATTTTGTATTTATCTTAGTGCCCAAGAATTTATTATAGTCTTTGATTCGTAGCCCAACTTAAAATAGGTATAAATTGATTAAAAAATGTAGATTTAAAAACTTTTTGCCCTCTTTGTGCCTTTTAAAGAGTATCACTGTAATTTATAAAAATAATTAGTGAGTATAATTTAGGTAATTGTTTAATTTTTTTTTTTTTTTTTTTTTTTCAATTTTCAGTTTGAGACAGAAGAACAGGCTAAGGAGACAAGGCAAGCATTACATGGAACAAGATGGCCTCTGTCCAACCCAAAAATTTTACGTGTGGATTTTGCAACAGAGGATGAGGTATGTTAAATGTTTAGCAAATGTAGGATCTTGATTCAGTTTGTCTTTGTTTTAATCTCAGTGTTGGTATATGCATGAAAAAAAAAACATTTTCGAAGAAGTTATGGTATGAGCTTTAACTGGCTCTAAATGAGGATTCTGCCATTTGTTGTGTGAAAGGAAAAATTTAAGACTTTTGAAATAGACCTCAAGCAGCATGTGTTTTAAGGTGCATGCTAACTACCCTGACATTCGGGTTGTATTTACACAGGTGGGGGCAAGGTGCACCGTTGATGATTTCATTCTGGGTGTTGTGGTTCAAAAAGTTTGCTTGGTATTTGCTATGAAAACAAAGAAAGGGTGTATTACGTAAAATGTTATGGGGATAATGAGGATTTGGCTTATTTTTTGACTCGGAGTTTTTGTATCAAAAAGAGTAAAGATGGGTTGAATGGAGCTCAGTACCACATTTGACAGATGTAGGATAAATGAAAATCATTGTTTGATGAACAATGAATAACACCAATTTTTTTATAATGAACATCAACAAAACTAACAGTTTCAGATGTGTAATTCTTTACCTTTCCTTGGAGTTCTTCCTTTCTGCAATATGATCTTCTCCAGTCTAAAAATTACAGCATGTCCTTGACTTAAAAAAAGATGTTTAGTGTGTGGAGTTTTAATATTGTGAGGGAAAGCAGTGTCAGGTGTTGTATGATATATAAGTTGAAATATAATTTCTTGCAGCTTAGCTTCCACAAGGACGGTGCCCAAAAACCTAAAGACATCAAAAGAGAAATAAAACAAGATGTCACAAAGCCTAAGGATAGGGGAACGGAACGAGATCGTGAACGAGATCGTGGCCGTGAGCGCAAGAAGTCTGAGGCAGATAGAGAGAAGGAGAGGGAAGCACGCAGGAAGGAACATGTGCGTGAGTGGGACCGTGATAAGCTGAAACAGAAATCTAGGTCAAGGTCAAAATCAAGGGAAAGGTCAGCAGAGAGGGAAAGAAGAAGGGAAGAAAGAAGAAAAGGTACATGTATGTTGTGAAAGTGTCACTTCCTATAACCACGAGGCATCCTACTGAAAGCATTTTAGAAAGGTTTGAAATAAAAAATTGAGGAGGTATCCTTTTTGTTAGTTTGACTATGTTTTGTATTTGTTATCAATTTGGCTGTGTAATTAACCATATAAAATTTCTCCATTATAATAAAGTTAACGCATAAGTAATATTTTGAATTTATTGCTTATTGGCAAAAAAGATTTATTTTGTTTAGAGAGAAAATAGTCACTTCACTGATTCAGAAGAAAACACAATTGTACAATGTCTGTGATTTTTGAAGAAGAATACTGTCCTGTTTTCAGAGCGAGCTGAGAGAGAGAAGAAAGAAGAGGAGGAGCCAGCCAAGATGTTGGATGATTTATTCCGTAAAACCAAAGCAACGCCCTGCATCTACTGGCTACCACTGACAGAGGAACAGGTGACTGAAAGTTTGAGTGTTTCTCATTAAATGGTTTTACTTTATTTAGCTTAATATATATTTGGTGGTGGAACTCTTTGAAAAGCCTCTTCACACGTGGCATGGAGAAAAGAGTATGTGTATGAGTGAGTGGGGTGAAGATCCGCCGACACAATTCTAGGTCAAGGTCGATGGAAAGGTAACCAGAGAGGAACACGGGCATAGGGGATAATATGAGGTGCATTGACTGTGATTGAAAGGGGTGTACATTGCAAATTTTGGACATGTAGATAAGTGGGAAGATGAAGATCATCTTCTGCAAGACAAAATATTCTCAGTAGACTTGACTTTGAAAAATTAATGAATTGGCTGCGTGTGTTCTTGGTGGAAGACTATCAGCTTGGAGTGGTGATTCGGCTCCTAGCTGACATGTTTTGGACTGCAAATGATTTTAGCCTGAGTGTCTGAACATGCCTAAAAGTGCCTCACTCTACATTTCTGACATCTTGTCTGTTTTCGGTAAACCGTTTCCTCTTCACTAGAGGTGTCAGTCGCAGACTAAGGGGTTGAGCCCTGCTAATGAATACTAATCCTTGAACATGTCCATTTTGCAGATCAAGCAAAAGGAACAAGACAGAGAAAAGCGACGCATAGAGCGTGAAAAGAGACGTAAAGAAATGGAAGCGGAGGAAGAGAATAACCGTAAGGAGAAAGAAAAGGAGAGAGAGAAGGAGAGGCAGAAAGAACGCAGTGACAGAACCAAGAAGGAGGTTTGTATTATAATATAATATAATATAATATAATATAATATAATATAATATAATATAATATATTATATTATAATATAATATAATATAATATAATATAATATATGTAACATTATGTTCACCACATTAATTGGAAGAAGGCACAAACAAAATATTTAATGTTTATTTTACTGAAATGGAGACGAATGCAAAACAATGATATAAATTTTTATATCCAGGAGCGACGTTCTCGCAGCACCAGCAGGCCAAGGTCAGCCAGAGACCGGAGGCGCTGAGTCTGAAGTTGGAGGGAGGGGTGGGGGTGGGGGGTCACCATGGCCTGCAGTCACCCCGCCTTGTCCCTAAGGTCTGGTGTGTCGTCTGCTGAGAAAAGCACAGTCCTCTAATACATGGAGACTGACTTGGTTCCTTTGTGAGAGACTTCCTCTTCATCCAGGCCTTAGATGCCATGTGGAATGATGATATCAAATCCAATAGTGCTGTTTTGTTATTTCTTGGAAGTTATTTTAACAGTGACTTTTAAGTTGAAAGCGTCTCTAGTAATTTAATTTTGTATTGCCTTGATGGCATAAATTTTATGTATATTAAGATCATTTCTTAGTTAATGTAAAGAAAATCAAGTTGGTGTAGTAAACTTATGATCGTAGTCACAGTGGTAGTGGACCCTTTTATATGTAAGATGTATTCAGTTAAAAAAAGAAGCTTTTAATATATGTGAATGCTATGGAAGCAACATGTTGTTATCTGTCATACTGCAGTGTTTGACTCTATAAAATGTATTTTTTACTACAGGCAAATTAAAGGAAAAGTTGTTTTATTATGTTGTAATTTCAGACGGAAGCCAGTAATGTAAATAACTCGCGCGTGTTCATGGCAGTCATACTTGTAGCTTACATGTGGCAATGTTGCAATTCTTCCTCAGTGCTGGTCAGCAAATTTTTGTTTTATATCTTTGAATTTTTTTTTATAACAGTTGCAATGTAGGAGTAGACCAAAGGAGAAAGAGAGAGAGTTGTGTGGATTATGAAAAAATTGAATTTTAGATACTGCACCAAGCTAGATATAATTTCAGAATAGAAGATACACCGGCTGGTGTCATTTTCTCAGCTGGTGAAAAATGTATCTGTGAAAACATCAGTTATTTTATTCTTAATGGTATCATTGTCATACACACAAAAGGAGGGTCACAATGTAATCCCCGAGGAAGGGCAAGTTCACATCCAAGCACAAGGTTTTTTTGGTATTTTCATTTTTTTTTTTCGTCTTCTTTCATGATGGTTCAGATTATTGTTGCAATTTTTGCACCATGTTTTCTCAAAATCCAAATTTGATGAAATAGGGAGAGGGGTCATACATTGAAAGATTCTATGTGGTTTGTTGAAATTACTTTCTTTGTACATACACTGTTAGGTGAATAAATGCTATTAGATATACAGTCTGTTTTACTGTTGTTTCTCTATTTTTCAAGTTTTGGGAAATGACATTAATTTTATGCACGGTTATTGTGTTGGCAAAACTATTCGAGTGCATTCATTCACAGGATTAAGATGTGCTGATTTTATTATTGTTTTTTTTTTCTCCTGCAAAACTAAGAACTAAATATTGGTGTGAGGAAATTGAGGGTGTGTGTAACAGAGAATCCGCCCTCCATAAGGTCCGTGCAGGGTAGGTAAGCGTGACGTAAATGGGTCAAATCAAGACCGGGCTTTCCAGTACAAATCGATAGGAACGGGCCCTCTCTTGGGAGTCTGGTACTTGACACCGGTGTGACAGAATGGACGTCCGGGGTCCCATATGATTAGTACAGGTTAGGGTTGGGAAGGGTGGAGGGGCCGTAGCAATAGTCCGAATGTTCACTATGGAACCTTCGGACCAATGAACCCTTGATTAAAAAAAAAAAAGGACGAAAACGTTACTATTTTTCGGACCAATGAACCTTCGGACTATCGAGACGCCCCCAGGGTTGTATTGGGGTTAGTATATGGGACGAATGTCACCTGTACAAAAAGATGGGAACGGAGTACGGTTCCTAGTAGACTTCCTTTCCTGTCACACCTGGGCTTACCTGTACAAACCAATAGGGTCTGGACTCTACCATGGGGATCTCTGGTACGTGACCCACTCCACGTGTTTGTGGTTCATTTCAGATTAAAACTATATTTTTCATTGAGTGTGGTCTTCCTTTACAGCAAGCGGATGTGGTTGAAGTTTGAGGGTTTAGCGATTACACAAAGGCCAAATACTAGAAACTCATTACCATATACCAAAAACTGATATCATCTAGACCTACTTTATTTCTGCCGAAATTGAATAATTTCTGTTTTTCGGATAGTTGAGAAGTTAGGAATATTGTATTTGATTCTACGGTAACTAAAAGCGTAAAATAAGCAGAATATGAAATGAATAGAATATGTGACAGAGATTGGACTTTTAACGTGCATCTACTCGTTCAGTCATTGTTAGCATTTATTTTCAATGGTAAGATGCCAGTAAATAGTTGAAGACCTTTTACTTAGTTCGTGTGCTGACTGATATAGAGAAATTCTTTCAGTCGGCACAAGTAGTTCCAACTTCTTGGTCGGCATAAGAGTCCAGATAAGGCGAAGTGATCTGTATGAACTCTGGCATTTAACTGTGAGTGGAAAACGTGTAAAACATGATGAAATTATGTTTGCGCAGCTTCGTCTGTTATCAAACCTCGACCCCAGACGATTGCCCAGACCAGATCCGCTTATCGTCTCACCTGTATAGTATTACCTGTATAGGAGCAGGGTTAACCTCGTTTAAACGCACCCTGGCGACGGCTCTTGCAGGTTTAGGTTCAGATGACAAAAACGCCAGACGAAAAACTGATTTGCTCGTGTGTTTAACTGCTCTCTTGGTGGCTTTTTGGGTTGATTCTGGGCTTCGTGATTTTATATATTATGGGTAGAATAATTTAACCATTTCAGCAATCCGAGCTAAAAATCTGCAGCTCGGGACATGTTTTCTCTCCGCACTTTGGAAGGTTGTGGCTATCCTGTTCTGCCCAAATTATCTAAAAGACCACTCAATTTTAACACGAGAAGTTACAGACATGGTTCATTAAGCCTGCTAATTGTGCTGGCAATCCCACAGTACGTAAACCCTTGAATTTCCATATGGATAAAACCAAGCGTGGCTTCACATCAGAGCCGTAAAAGGACCCGTGAACTCTTTACTCGGGGTTATCCACGAACTGGGCTAAGGTCACGAAAACTAGTTAGCTTGACCTTGTTATATCTCCAAGGTCTCGTTGACCTTTGAGGACTACTATTTCAAAATAGATAACAGCGTAATGGCCATATAGAGATTTATTTATCATTTATTTATTGACATTTTTTCTAGAAAGAGCATATACCGGCACTAGTATAAATATATATATATATGACACTTCAAGGCATGTTGATGTTATTTATATATTATTTTAAAACTTCCTTCTACAAAAACCGTAAAGGAGGTCTACAGTCCCATATATAAGGGTCACCTTCTCCCCGTTCCTGATTAACTCCTTATTTTCACCTTTTTTCTCCACTGACAGCTGTGTTTCTTCATCGTAATCGGATAAATTTACGAGTTTTATACATATGGTTTAGCGATTACTATTGTATATAAAGGAAAGAATATTTGAAATCATTTATTTAATTTATACCAAAAAATTGGATAATGGGTATCAAAGCTGCTGTAACCAGAGTGGCTGGCACTCCAGTTCTTGATTCAAATGAGAGGTTTTAGAATCTACCAAAAGTCCCGCCCACCCATAATAATAATAGTAAAATAATAGAAACATGTATGTATGTATGTACCCTCTACCAGGGCTGCAATTATTATTGTGGACATTTTTTGCTGAATCGACTGAGAGCCAAAATGACTGTCTACTTATCCATAGACATATCTGTGAATATCTGTGGAAAATCAATCTGTCGCCCTGGTATAGGGTAGTATGTATGTATGACATTTTCTTTGTTCTAGCCTTTCTATTAAGATCACAAAAATGATATGAATGATAGTGAAAAATACACGATTCTAAAATAGTTTGGAAATACTATTTTCTATATTCTAGGGCCCAGTGGTATGTTTGCGCTTGTCCTTCTTTCTGTGTATGTACGTGTAAATAGGATCTGCAAAGTGGAAATTTAAAGGGGTTGGTTTTTTTACCGGCTTTTTTACCGGCTTGTTGAACCTTATCTTGTACTGTTTTACCTCCACCAACTACTTTCATCTCTCTCTCTCTCTCTCTCTCTCTCTCTCTCTCTCTCTCTCTCTTCAACTACAGTTAAAACTATTACCTCCCGTGTCTTTTTAATCGGCTGATAACAAGTGTGCGGTAAGTTTGTTAAAACAGTAATTTCCATACCGCCCCGACACTTTTTTTGCCACGTCATGTTCACAGGAGTCAAAGTCTTCTTTAATGCTTAATCTAGAGCTCTTTTAATAATCGTGACATTTATCGCGGCGCGTTCTGAAGACTAAAAATGGACACCCTCTCCCCAAAAAGAAAGAATCAAAACGCGTCCTGAATACGCCGCGACGCGAATTGAAAAACGTCAGGTAGTTTTCATTGATATCTGCACGTTCTGCACTCGGCCTATTGTCAGCAATCTGCCCCGTGTGAGCGTCGTGATTTTTAAAGCCAGGATGAAAAAAAAATCCCCCCGGGGTGTTAGTTTGGTAGGATCATGGCCACGTTTGTCTGTTTAGATTAAACTCGACGCAATAATTAAAGTTCAACAATCAAAGAGTAGCAGACAAAGCGCCGATTAAACTTGGTGGCAGTAGTTTTGTGAGAGGTGTCAGATTAAGGTTTGAGTCTCGAGATACAGACCCCCTGATACCAGTTTGTGGAACAGAAATTTGATTAAAGATCTTGTACACTTCGTCAGGTTATCTAAGAAATCAATACGCTCCTTTCATGTTCAGATTCGTTCCTTCTATCAAACCAGAGAGAGATGATAGTTTTAAAGACCTGTTCCCACATCAGTCCTGATCGCAACCGATTACGCATTTCCTCATTCCCGGTGCACCATCCACCATCAACTGTATTGTTGTCGAAATCTCGAAATCTGATTGATATCTTATGGGTATAAAACTTATCTGTGACACAATGCTGAATCATGGAATTATATAGTTCCATGGTTAAAAAACGCCTCGATTTTTTAAAATCTGGATTTATAAAGTGTTATTGGATTTGCCACTTAAATTAAAAGATTGTATTGAGTTACTTTTTAACGTAAAAAGGATTTCAATATCGTGGCTTTTAATGAGTAATAGCATTGAATTACGCAGTGAGAAAATTAGAGAAAATAGAAAAAGAAAAAAATTTAAAAATGGAAAATTCCAATTGATGTCTTCATTAGGTCATGACTTTTGGAAATGTGCTCTCTAGAATATGATGTTTTAAAATGATTAAGGGATTATGAAAACATTTGGATAAATATTTATAAAAATGCTAAAATAAGACAAATATTGCGAATCTTTGTCAATAAGTTTTCACCAGGAAAAAATTATAATATCGAGGAAGCCTTAACTTCGGCCTGTATAGCGTGGTTCCTTTTAATTCGGCCTATAATTTTGTTTGGTGGGGTTTCCTCTGCTGCAGATAGGAGTATAATAATAATAATAATAATAATAATAATAATAATAATAATAATTTATTAGGTAAAATTGCAACCCTAAGGTTGGAGTTGTATAAAGAATGTTTAAAAGAAAATTGACAATAAACTTTAAATTATAAAACAAATAATTCCTAAAATACTACAAATTTAAAAGGCATTCATAAATAACTACAAGTTAAAGAGGCAATAATTAATAAAGGAATTTTTAAAACGTTTCGTCTTCGCTTTTGGTTGTAAGAATTTGGTGTTGTTTCGTAAAGGGGTGTTTCTTTCAGGCAATAAATGTCCCAACTTTTTGCATTACTATTACAGCATGATATCCTCGGCGAGTGTGTGTGTGTGTGTGTGTGTGTGTGTGTGTGTGTGTGTGTGTCGGGAGAGGGGGGAGAGAGAGAGAGTCTGTGATCGAATCTGCACTTTTGTTTTGGAAAAGAACCAGACCCACTGGGCCAGGAACCCCCCCACTCCCACCCTACCACCACACTGTGAACGCTCAATGCTTAACTGGTCGCAGCGCGCTGGTCAAACTCCGCTAGCCTCTGTCCACTGAAGACCTAGATATGAGGACATACGAACTCGTTTCTCGTGTGTCACGCTCACCAGATTGCATTGCCAGTGTACTGACGTCACGGCAAGCCACTGATTCCGAAAGTCACGACGCTGTCTTATCAATTGTCAACCATAAAGACCAAATAAAATTACTGTTGTCACAGTTCTCGCTTTGCAATAAGCGCGGTGCGTTGATATTCTGAAATTACTTGTTAGCATTCAAAGCGGGGTTCACTGGATTTAATTTTACGGTGAAAGAGTAGTTTACTGCAATATTTGGAGCGAGGGATTCGTGTCCAATTTATCACTTTAATTATTCAACTCAACAGGCGAAATCTATACATTGCATAACGATTTATTCGATGACAGAGTGCCCTTTTGCTGAAAGGAATAAGTATGGAAACTATAGAGGTGTTAACTATACGCACTGACTGTTCTAAAATCGATGATTTTTGACCCGAAACCTACTTACATCATTTATATAATAGATAATATGAACCAGGATTGAATGGGCTCTGTTGAATGCGACTCCATTTCTCTAATTTCAGTGTTGCGTTAAGGATGGATGATATGAGACAGTTTTTAGTGCAAGCCACGTCGTGACGGCGACGTGAGAGATAAAAAATAACAAAAAAAAAAACAGTTTCCTCGATTATCAATTATGTTATTGTTCTTAATATTAAAAAAAGTTTAAAAATGACCGTGGGAGGTATAAATACCGAACCCTTTTGGTTATTTCATACCAAAATTTCCATCATAAGTGTTCACCCTGCACCACATTTTATTTCACACTCTCGTGGGGTGAGAACTTAGTTCAAATTATAAAGCAGTATGTCACCAGAGGGCCCTGGTGTATAGAAAAAAGATCAATGCAATTTATTAATATAGCACTTCATAGTTAATGCTGAAAACGAGGAAGCGTTGGGCAGACTTAGCCATTTTTGTCGTTATGTGTCTGGCGCAGTAGGAGATGTAGAACATCTCCCAAAGGTAGCATTAATTGAATGTCAAAACGCTAACGCTACATAAGATTTATTTTCATACGGCGGTAATCAACAAAACTAATTTGAAAGAAGCAAACCTTCGCCTCAATCAAAGAGATCCTGACAACACCGCAAAAAATATGTTTTTGAAATATTTTCTCCTTAAAGCTGTCGCTTTGACGTTCTAACCTTAAAGGGATAACAACTCTTCGTATGAGATCTGTTTCACAATATATACATTGTAAACAACTCATAGAAATGTATTTTACCACAAAACTGCAGTTATAGCAATAAATCTGAAATCGGTACTTGCCACCCAACCACGTGACCTCCACAGATGGTTATACTCTGTAATAAGATTATTAAAAAAAGTTTTTAGAAAAAAATCAGGGACTAACTTTTAATGTAGAAATGGACTCATTAACCATTGGTAAGTATGGGAAAACTGCTGTTTACCCCAAGAAAATTCATTTTTTGGCCAAAATGAATAGTTGTTATCCCTTTAACATTTACGCAGCAGTCGCAAACCAGGGCGGACGCCGTAACATACGCATCTTTCACATCTTTAACACCCGACTTCTCATTAACGTCACGTAATTCCACAGAGGTCGAGGTAGAGGTGGTGAATGTCATGATGTAAAAAGGGCAAGCTGACAAGTGGTCTTAGTTTACGGCACTAAGTCTGGCTGAATTATGTTATAAATGAATATAAAAGATGGATAGGCCTGTAAAGCTACAACCTGGCTCCTTATTTATTTATTTATTTATTTATTTATTTATTTATGTTTAATACTGCCTACCAGTGTCCTTTCTATTCACTTAGGGCAGACAAATTCATAAAATATATGGATTGCAATTGGTCCATACCAATTTCCTAATTAAACATTCAATTACATGTCCTTCAGTTTCAAAGCAACAGGAAATATCCGAGTAAATGTCTGATGTATTTTCTAGACTGTGGCATTTCAGCCTCATCCAATTCCAAGATAAAAAGGCCGGTGGTTTAAGGTCAGCGAACTTTTAATCGCATTCCACCACTGTGTTTCCTGAGGTGGTTTAGATATGACCGGCCAGACCTTGGTTAAAACGTTTTCTTTTTTAAAATGTTATATAAAAAAATAATTTTTCGAATAGAATATATGATTTTTTAATTACTTAAAAACCGCATTGTGCTAGGGGACTCACGTTGTCATGCCACACGTTTCCTTAAACTCTATAGGATCACAGCAAAACGCTTTAAATATTTGTAGGTTTACCCAGATGTGTCCTTTGCTGACCCTCTCACGTGAGTCTGACTGACCAGCATATCGATCAGCTGACCGTCAAAACTGAAAACACATGTCCCAACTCGCTACGATATTGTAGTATTCAAAGTGGGTAATTTGATTGTAATTAATAATATACTATGTAATTGATAAGAATTGTAATATGTAATCAATAATAGAATGACCCCTGAAAACAACAACAGGGGGGGGCTGCACGTGTTAAGCGGCCCTGCACGTGAGCACGTGTTGCACGTGTTGGATGGATTGGATAAGCATGACAAGGTGAAACGCCGCCAGGTGTTTGAAGTCTATAGCCAATAACTTACAGTAGCTTAGCAGACTACCTTAAGTTTGGTTCAACCTGTATTATTCCAAAGGCAATTTATAAATTGCTGATTTTGCTTGCATCTTTGCAAAAGTCAGTTCGACAATGAAAAAAAATTAAGATAATAAAAAATGAGATAAAGATAAAAATGAAAATACGAATACAGACAAAAAATTAATGCAAGTTGGCAAAAAAAAAAAGAAATGGATTTAAGTGTCGCTTATCCAAGATGTTATGCAGTGTAGGGATCATCTTGTGTGTTCTGGGTCATATTTCTGTTGGGTTAAGATAGATAATATACGGAATAAATGGTCGGCAATTGCTAGTTTGTTTTCCCTTCTAAATCGAAATGTTTGCTGTCTATTTCTCTCCCGAAAGTCAAATATCTTTGACCCGGTCATATCCGAGACAGTTTTGTTTTGTTATGATTTTTATAGGATCAAAACAAACGTTCGATTCTCAATTAATTTTGCATAACAGTTTATCACTCGATTTACTTATGTGCAGCTTATTTTGTCCTATATCATTGACAATTTCCATCATGTGATTCGAAGTTAAGTATTATCAAGGGATAACTCTCATGTATTTTTACCATACGAAGCTTTGGCAGTGTCTGGTAGGAGGCGAACTTTCTTTTACCATCTTATGTTTTGCCTTAAACCCTTATTGATTAAACTTGACTCTTAAATACAAAGTGACCCCCTTTAAGTGAACATCACCCGAAATTAAACAAAACTCAGCTGCGTTTCTTTTACATACTGTGAATATTTACCCCGCTTATTCTTCACGGCGGAATCATGAATTTTTTGCCGACATTTTCTCATTTAAACCGTGTTAAGAAATTCACCGAGACGCGGATAAATTCGATCAGTGCTAATGAGTGGTGTAAGCTAAATATAAAGCACGCCCCATGGGACACAGTTTGCCCCTTAAAAGTCTGCGGTTATGTTATCTGGACGCCGAAGAATGTGATTTCCTGAAAAATCCAGGCACCGATTTAGCAAGGAGGGCCAGGGCAAGACTTCGCTGTTTTTTATTATTATCTTTTTAATAATTATTTTTCATAATGCAGTGACTAGAATTACGAAATATTAATATTAAAACAATGACATTTCAGTACGTGTTCAACTGTAAATACCACACACCCATTCTGAGAAAGAAAGTTAAAAACAGCGGAAAGGCAGCGGAAAGCAAAACCAGTCACACGGACGGATGTATCGAAGAGGGCAGGATGTAGGATAAATCAAAATTAATACCAAAAAAGTTTCCTCATTTTTGACGGTTCAGATACCCCTTGTACACATAGACCAAATACCACTGCGGTCATTTCGACCAAATGTCATGGCGGTCAACCAAGGACAGGTACCTGTGAAGTTGGCCTTTCCACCATAAAATATAGCCTCATTTCACCTGTACTCCTATCTAATCACCTATTACACATTTCAGATTGATTTATCTGTTTACACTTGTAGAGACAGACGCTCACTGACCATCGCATTCCTTCCTTATTGGTCCCAGGTCAGTGACACCTGGTGATAAACGGCTTTTAATGACCAGGACATACGGCAAAAAAAAAAAAACTCCACCTGGTCTACCTGTGAATATGAACTGTTTGTCATAAATCAACATTCCCAATGGAGAACCGGTCCCTGCAAGAAGACAGAGGTCTTGTACATATTGTGTTCAGGCATAGCTTGAACCACTTATTCTCACCGATATTATCCACGCTTGATAGCATCCTAGCACTGTTCAAATTTCAATCAATACATTTTCTGTGATATTACCTGTGAAGGTGTGGGAGTGAGGGCACCTGGGCCCTGAATTTTAGAGGTTTCTGGGCGGGTGAGTTGGGTGGGGTGGGGTGGGGTGGGGGTCGGAGGGTGGGTATCGAAAGAACCGCCCCTTTGGACAGAAAAGATCTGCTTTTTTCAGAAAAAGAACCCCCCTTGAAATCCCTGTTAACAGGCCTGTCATCTCTAACGCTCTGGGCAGGGCACCTATTGACTCCATCAAAATTATAAATCATGGACGGTGTATTATCATTATCATTATTATTATTATTATTATTATTATTATTATTATTATTGACAAGTTTAGAAGTAGTTTTCCGTCGAAATTTTGATGCTTTTCCCCTAATTTCACTCTATTTCATCTAATTCAATTGATACACGGTATTCAAGTTTTCAAATCAAGTTTTTAAATTATCATTTGAGCCATTTGAAATTGACGAACGCCTTAAGCCAAGTGATTAAATTGAATACGCTTTAAAGCCCACGTAGAGCGTTACAGACGGTTTTCATCTCAGGGTTTTTACAGCAGTGCAGTCATTGATCCTCCATTAGATGAGGGTCACCAAGTTTATTGCGACATTTGCCCTTAATAGAAATAAATGTTTGCCAGCCAAGGTCATTGTTTTGACAGAGTTTTTAGAGAGAAAAGCTCCCGCTGCACCATGATCAAGGAGGTGGGGACGAGCGAGGATGCGTCAGCATTAAATAAAGCAACCTCAACTAGGTAGAATATTAATATGATGGTCCTGTCCAAAAAAGCGTTGCGGTCAGTTGTTACATATATCACTGTAACTGTTCGGGTGGTGGTGAGATAGATCTGGTAAATACAGAGTTCATGTCTGTTTTTCTGCAGTTAGCATTCTTTTCGGATACCTTGCATTGTGTAAGTTGACGAAAGTACCAGATCTCTTTGGTACCGGCTGTAAACTTTTAAGGTACAGGTGCACTCAGAGAGAGAGACTAGGGGTACAATGTAGTAGTAAGTAATGGAGGGGGTCTAGGGGAAGGGGAAAAAGAGTTCATGATAGGTCAACATCCCAAGAACACAAGCTGCGCCCTCTCTACTTTAAATTATCGCATTGTATCTTTGACATTACGTCACGTGGCTGTGCGGTGAACTACCAACATTTGCGCAAAAACTTTGTGAGCAAATTAAGCATAGATGTCAGTCTAATGAAAAACCGGCCCATACCAGTCTTGCCCGGACCATAAAGTAGGTTTTATTTCATGGATTGGCTTTCTAACTAATTGACATGGCATTAAGCTTCGGTTTCCTGTTAAAGATCAGTCGACTTTCTCTCTCCAGAGGTTGGACTTCCACACAACCAATAGCTTCCAATAACATAAAAACTATAGACGGAAAGAATTTCCTCTGGGCTTTGGACGATCGATAAGTGGGACTAATTCCTACATTTAAGCAGAAAAAGCGGTGTCATAATCACTGCACTCTGGGCGATATTTCATAGGACTATATTACAATCAGGTGCTTATTCCACATAATTTGGTAGTCGTAATTATTTTGAAAGTCACAAGGCAAGTTTCTAGTAGGACATTCGTTTGAAAATGCTGTCGGTTGCACGTTCTTTTAAAATTTATCTTACATCCTTTCCATCCTGGTGACAACTAATTATCTGAAATCCAGGTTTTGTACAAGACACGCGGCATGGGTGAGTTTAAAAATTTGCAAAAGTACGGCTGCCCAAGTAAGTCTCTTTAAAAATTCATAAAACATAGAATATCTTGTACCAATGCATTTTAAAATCCTCGTGTGGTTGCAAGCGATCGATGTTGACACTTTTCTAAGCTTTTCTAAGTTTCGCTGATGACAAAGAAATCCAGTTTAAGGTACTCAGGGTATTCATGACGTCACCTCTGACGTCATACAAAATCTTTACGGTTATATCTCAATAAAATACATCAAATAACTTGCCAGAGCCAAACGGCATCAATTTCCGGTGTTCCCTTTGGAGATATTAAGTGTCAGCGTGAGTTACATGTCACTCAAATAATATTGTCAACTTCCAATAACTAGCGTATTTTCATCTTCTTTCGGTTGATTACTTTTGCCTTAAGTTTTTTTTTTCNAGATCATGGGCACGTTTGTCTGTTTAGATTAAACTCGACGCAATAATTAAAGTTCAACAATCAAAGAGTAGCAGACAAAGCGCCGATTAAACCTGGTGGCAGTAGTTTTGTGAAAGGTGTCAGATTAAGGTTTGAGTCTCGAGATACAGACCCCCTGATACCAGTTTATGGAACAGAAATTTGATTAAAGATCTTGTACACTTCGTCAGGTTATCTAAGAAATCAATACGCTCCTTTCATGTTCAGATTCGTTCCTTCTATCAAACCAGAGAGAGATGATAGTTTTAAAGACCTGTTCCCACATCAGTCCTGATCGCAACCGATTACACATTTCCTTATTACAGGTGCACCTTCCACCATCAACTGTATTGTTGTCGAAATCTCGAAATCTGACTGATATCTTATGGGTATAAAACTTATCTGTGACACAATGCTGAATCATGGAATTACATAGTTCCATGGTTAAAAAAACGCCTCGGTTTTTTTAAATCTGGATTAATAAAGCGTTATTGGTTTTGCCTCTTAAATTAAAAGATTGTATTGAGTTACTTTTTAACGTAAAAAGGATTTCAATATCGTGGATTTTAATGAGTAATAGCATTGAATTACGCAATGAGAAAAAAACAGAAAGTAGAAAAAGAAAAATTTAAAAATGGAAAATTTCCAATTGATATCTTTATTGGTCATGACTTTTGGAACTGTGCTCTCTAGAATATTATGTTTTTCAAATGATTAAGGGATTATGAAAACATTTGGATAAATATTTATAAAAATGCTAAAATAAGACAAATATTGCGAATCTTTGTCATTAAGTTTTCACCAAGAAAAAATTATGTCATCGAGGAAGCATTAATTTCGGTCTGTATATATAGCGTGGTTCCTTTTAATATTCGGCCTATTGTTTGGTGGGGTTTCCTCTGCTGCAGATAGGAGTGTGTGTGTGTGTGTGTGTGTTTGTGTGTGTGTCGGGAGAAGGGGGGGGGGGGGGAGAGAGAGCTTGGGACCGAATCTGCACTTTTGTTTTGGAAA